>JBAIZL010000005.1:282854957-283474957 GCA_036971475.1 Prosapia bicincta | reverse complement strand
AGTCGAAAAACATTAGAAAAGATTTCAAGAAACAATCTTGTACAATATAGATGAAGAAAGAGTACTTTTCGTAGGAAACATATAACAGAGACATTAACGAGGGCCTATATAAGTACAACAGTACCACGAGCAACCGATTGCGAGTAAAAGGGACTATATACATAAAAAGGAAGTAATTTTTTGAATCTACTTGATTAGAAATCACTCAGAGGGTTTGGTCATTTTAAAAGAATTCCAAATAAAAAATAGCAAACTCTGTCATCATTTACGAAATTAATAACACAATATTATAAAACAAATTAACTGTAATTGTACTTATATATATTCATGAAGATGCCTTTGTAGTTGAAACCCATTTGCTGTGAGTGTTTGGTCCCGGCGCAAACACGTACCTTTGTGCTTCCCAACCTCGGCGCATTTCGCTTTACCTCTGTGAATAGGAAATGCGTTGAATGGCTAAGCAAAGCTTATGGCTATACAGCAGGCATATGCTAAGCGCATGTGTTTGGATATTAATTACAATGTGTTGACTGGACGGCGCTGTTTCCTGCATCGATAAATCGATATGCTCTGACGTGACCATGTACCTGCAGCTAATGCCGTAAATTCGTGGTCTCCGACCGGCCATTCATTACCAACGCGCTGTGATACAGAGACTGTTTCACACAACACTGGGACAAGAAATGCGAACACAGGCTTGAATAGGTTTGTGCGTAATACAATATTTTTTTAGGTTAAAAATCTAAAATTTCAAGACACCTTGAAGAACTTTTAAGGTGATCTGTCCGTATGAGTGTTGTGGCCTACGAAGGTTAGGAAAGTATTGTGAGTATGGGTAGGACTAAGGTAGGGACATGAAGACTTCAGGTAGAGAATATAGGAGATCGTGTATCTAACTATTGAGGGCATGACGTTGCACCCCTGGAGTAAAGAGAAGTGGATAGAATTCGCTAAAAGTGAGGAAAGGAAATAATCCCCTAGTATCGGATAAGGAGGAGAGTTATATTATCACCTGGCAGGGTCGCTTACCATACGCTCACACCCCACAGGGGTCCTAAGGGGGTTTATATACCTCCTTGTCCTATTTATAAATAAGAAGAAGCATTTAAACAATGAATATTGTGGAAATGAGTGTTAACAGTAGTGCTTATGCTAGACTAGGGTACCGAGACGGCAAAACCCTTCTTAATAGGCGCAGCTAGTCTGTACCCCGTATAAACTTTTCTAGATTAATGGAATGTAAAATATTTTATTACAAAGTATTTATTTTGTTTATACTGTCAGAGTAGTTTACAACTACAGTTACTTTACTATTATCTGATTTTTATCTAGCACAATAATTATAAAGACTCCTCTCTACGGCCTGTAAGGCACGCTTGAGACCAGGTGTACTTCATATAAGCAACCCTATCCACGCGATAATATAATACAGTATTTCCTGTTACAAGTGCCAGGCGATCATCATGTGCTTTCCTTAGTTGCTGAAAAAGTACTCATTTTTGACAGGTAAAGTCGGGATAAGGAATAACAAGTATTATACAGAAAATCTTTTTAAAGAAAATCACTATTCAGATAAAAAAAAATATATTTTAGTTACTTTTGGTTAAACAGTTACAATTAATATAAATAAAGTAACATAACCTATGCGTTAAAGCAGCTGTTCTACCACATAACCTATAATATAAAATCAACTGTTTTATAGAATCATATGTTATCCCTTAATTTAAAACAAACGGGACGAAACAAATATATTGCATACCTTGTCCCTTTTGTGAAAAGTGTTTCTCCCATGTAAAACAAATTAATTTATTATTAAATTTAGTTATTGATTTAATATTTTATCAAACTGTATTACCATCAAGTGTCATCCACTACAATATTTTAAAAAATGTTTTTGAATTTAAGTGGATAAATAAAAAAATATATTTAACTTACGATTGAAAATTTGAACAAGATATATATATATATATATATACAGAGAGAGAGAGAGAGAGAGAGAGAGAGAGAAAGAGAGAGAGAGAAAGAGAAAGAGAGAGAGAGTGAAGTAATAGATGAAATTGAAAAAGTACCTTGTAATTCTTGAACACTTTTACGCTTGACCTTTAGATTAGTACCCAGGGGCTCTACATACATCTGCACCACACAACCGCATTTAGAGTATTAAACAAACAAATTTGTGCCCCTATTAAGAATCGGTAAAACTTTACAGTTTTCCAAAAACAATGTTAATTTTATTTCCAGACTTTTATAAAAACACTGTTATTTAATTTTATAAATATATTTTTTTCAATATTTTTCCATAGAGAATTCTCTTTCTGTTTACAGATTTGATTAAACATTAATTGAAAACGCATTTAAATTATTTGCTGAATAATTCGTGTATGTTTATTTGAATGTTTTTAATTAAACGCCGATCACCAACAGAAATTTGTGTTTTTTCTAATGCTGTACCTATTTCATATTTATATAATATATTATTTGGCATTTTGGCTACTTGGTAAAATTGGTTTAGCCTACTTTGAAGCACTCTAGAATAAATAATAGATCTATTGTAAATCTATAAGTTTGAGGGTTTGTTTAGAAGACAGCGTTAGTTGTAAGAGATTAAAAGATATTAAAAAGTAAAAACATTTTTGGTAACAATTTCTTACGTCGGACCCCTACGATATTTCGGATTATTATTCAAAACCTCCAAAAATGACAATATCCACGAAAACAAAATTTATTTCTTTGAGGAAAGTTATTTTTTTTTAATTTAAAGTGTGGGAAATTATTTCGGCGGAGGCATAAGTTGTGAATATGCGCGGAGTGATACGACTGCTGTGACGTCACGCAGTCATTTACTCTACATTTAAGCCTATCTTGTGGATCGGAGAAGAAAACATTTTGCACTATTTTTTAAGCATTCAATAATTATTTCGTGTGGATATCATCATTTTTGGTGGTTTTGAACAATATTCCAAAGTATCGTAGGTGGCAGAAATGGCAAAAATCAACGAAACTAACCCTCCACTACACACAAAGATTTATTAAAATCCCGCAAAACTACTTACCAGGAGCAAACTATCACTTACAGACACTGTTTCACGCACGAAATTCACTTACACACACTATTTCACGCACAAAACAGAAATTATTGCACTTAAATTTTACACACCTAATTACAGACAAGCAGCAGATATGGGATTCTGCCGCTAAAATAACATGTAACCAACCTTCCAAATGAAAACTATTACGTACAAAACATCTGGTCGTACACTGGTTTCCCAATAATTAAGAAGCAGACTGAAAGTAAATAATTATTATATATTCAATTAATTTTGCACAGTAACCTTAATAATTCAAAACATTAACAATTAGTATTTCTTTCATAACTCAGTATAATTTTGTAATTTCTCAACATAGAAGTAAAGTTTTAATTATTAACTATACTTTTATAGCTTATTAAATATATAAATGTAAGAGAGATTATATAATATTTAAATTAAAACTTGTACAGTTTACCTCTGATACATTACATATTCAATATTTTGGAATGTCAATCTCAATGGTAGTTGTGTGATACTATTAGAAGTTATAAGTCTGTATATTTCTAACTTCTCTTCAGCTGCTATTGTGCTTAATAACATCGTTTGTCACCATTTTTTAACTTTATAATGTATAACTATTTGTTCATCAATTTATTACAACAAAATGAAGTTCATTGATTTTAAATATATAGAGTCTCGATTAACATTCATTTTTGATATATCGCTAGTATTTATGTATTAATTCTACTTTATCTACATTATAAAGTATTATTTCTATGACTTTTGTATAAATCATTTATTTTATACCGTGGTTAAAGGTTACAGTGTTTTTTTGTAACCTCTATAGACCCCTGAACGACACGAAGGAAGAAGAGATTTCTCGCCTCTACTGGTCAGCGCGCCTCCAAATGGCCCAACAGCCAAGAGTGGGCGTTGGCTAGTAAGTAAGTAAGTGTTTTATTGTATTGAGGTAGAGGTTTTCCGTATTAAGGTTTCCAATCTCAATGGTGGTTGTGTAACACTATTAGAAGTTATAAGTCTGTATATTTGTAACTTCTCTTCGGCTTCTACTGTGCTGTAATAACATCGTTTGTCAACATTTTTTAACAATATAAAGTATTATTATTTTTTTATAACCTTATTTCAACAATATGAGGTACTATATTTTCAATACTCGCTGTTTAAGTTTTAAATTTTGAAGGTAGTTGAGTAATTTCAAAGACCAAAATAATAATATATGAAAAAAAAAATTTATATGCCAACGTTTGCTTCATCCCAATCGCACAATAACCCGAGGAAATTAAATTGTCAAACAATGGCTTGCGTAGCATTTGTTCACTGCCAGCAACATTTATAAATATTTGTCTACTCTATGAATCCTATACATAGAATAATAACTCTTGATATTAGTATAAATTATCAATTATACTTTTATAACTTATGAAATATGTAAATGTAAGAGATATTATATAATATTTCAATTAAAACTTTTACAGTTTACCTCTGTTACAGTAAATATTCAATGTTTTGGTTTCGTCAATATCAATGGTAGTTGTGTAATACTAATTGAAGTTATTTTAACAAATCTTTGTGTGTGGTGGAGGGTTAGTTAACGTTGATTTTTGCTATTTCTGCCACCTACGATATTTTGGAATATTGTTCAAAACCACCAAAAACGACGATATCCACACGAAATAATTATTGAATGTTTAAAAAATAGTGCAAAATGTTTTCTTCTCCGATCCACAAGATAGCCTTAAATGTAGAGTAAATGACTGCTTGACGTCACAGCAGTCGTATCACTCCGCGCATATTCACAACTATGCCTCCGCCGAAAAAAATTTCCCCTACTTTAAACTCAAAAAAAGTCTTCTCCGATCCACAAGATAGGCTTAAATGTATAGTAAATGACTGCGTGACGTCACAGCAGTCGTATCACTCCGCACCTATTTACAACTTATGCCTCCGCCGAAAAACATTTCCGCTACTTTAAATTCAAAAAAAGAAACTTTCCTCAAAGAAACGTTTTCGTGGATATCGTCATTTTTGGAGCTTTTGAACAATAATCCGAAATATCGTAGGTGTCCGACGTAAGAAATGTTTACCACATTTGTAAACTGTGAACTTCGTCAATGGGCTGACAAACAGGTAGGATGATGCGTGAAAAACCCATAAGCCCTTAGTTACCAAAGTAGATTCTTTCTCGGCTTTCCAAAACAAGCGTGTATAAAGAGGGACAAAAAACTGAAACCGAAGTAAAGCAAATGCAGGGAAGTCCAGGATTGGCTGAGGAAGCAGCGAAAATAAGACGAATGAAAGGAAGGGAGGAGCAATTAGGAAGTCGAAGAAGAAAGAGGTAGTTCAAGTTTTGGAAGTCGAGGATTAAAACTCGAGGAGCCAGGGAGCCGGAAATAGGTCATGTTTTCGGAGCTGGTGGAAGAAGAAGTACAAAAAGCCGAAGAGAGAAGTCCGGGGAGTCGAAGGTAGGCCACGTTATGGGAGCTGGAGGAAGAAGAAGTACGAGAAGCCGGAGAGAGAAGTCCGGGGAGCCGCAGGTTGGTCACGTTTTGGGAGCTGGACGAGAAAGTACGAGAAGCCGGAGATAGAAGTCGGAGATTGGTCAAGTTATGGGAGTTGGAGGAAGAAGAAAAACGAGTATCCGGAGACAGAAGTCCAGGGAGCCGGTAATCAGACACATTATGGGAGCTGGGAGAAGATGAAGTACTAGAAGCCGCATAGAGAAGTCCGGGGAACTGGAGATAGGTCACGTTTTGGGAGCTGGAGGTAGAAGAATTCCGAAAAGCCGAAGAGAGAAGTCTGGGGAGCCGGAAATAAGTTACGTTTTGGGAAATGGAGGAAGAATACGTACAAGGAGCAGGAGAGAGAAATCCGGGAAGCCAGAGATCGGTCACGTTATCGGAGCTGGAGGAAGAAGAAATACGAGCAACCGGAGATAGGAGTCTTGGGAGTTGAAGATAGGTAACATTTTGGGAGCTGGAGGAAGAGTCCAACCCTGGGAGTTCGGGATAAGTGGATAAAAGGAACCCATCCCTGGACTCAAAGAGGATCACTATGCAAACGCACTGGAACTCTGAGGATCTAACGCACGCTACTCAATTCAAAGGAAGTACCAGTTGATTAATTATTAATAATTTCGTTTTTGTAAAATTAAATTAAATGCTAACAAGTAAATTTTGAAAACATGTAAACATTATTTTAACTAAGCAGCAAACATACAAATAGCTCAATATACACGCACAATATACATTTTTTAAATTTGCTTTAACGTCAGACATGTTTCGACAGCATAGTTGTCCTTATCAGTGACAGGTGAATTATTATTATATACGTTAAATAATTTCAAACAACATTTAGCTGTAGGTTTTGCATGTAAGAAACTTTACTTTTCTTTAAAGAGCTCATACTAACTTGAAAAAGTTTCACGATCGAAGTCTTATCACTACAAACTTCTTTGAATAATTCACAAATTTCTTTGGAACTTGTCTTGTCTAATTGAATAATTTAAAACTCCGCAGAGCCGCAGCGACGTATTTAATGTCTGACCGTAACTTAATTTGTCCTTTCCGTGGGGGGATAGTCTTAGCAAGGATTTACTCTTATAGCGGGACTTGACGTGCAAAGTTTCTCCAAAGACAGGTTTTACGAGTGGACTCGTCTAATATTAAGTAAAGCGTGCATGAGGTGCCTCAGAGGTATATGGGGGGGGGGGGGCGTTGCTCGTTACTATCATCAATGAATATTTTTAAGAGATGAAATACTTTTTCAATTCCCTCTATTACTTCACTCTCTTCTTATGGATATCATGTTTAAATTTTGAATAATTAATAAAATACTTTTTATTCAACCCCTCTAGTTCAAAATACATGTTTTTTTAAACTCGTAGGGGATGACATTTGATGTAAATGCAGTTTTTACAAATATTAATTCAATAATCCAATTTAAAATTATTTCATTTTAGTTTTGTACTGTATATTAGAAAACTTTCCACAAAAGAAGCAGGGCATGCAATATAGTTATATAGTCCAATTTGGCTTAAAATAAGTGATAACATATGATTACATAAAACCGCTGATTTTATGTTATAGATTATGTGGAGAATAGCTGTTTCAACGCATAGGTTATGATTTCCATTTATACTAATTTTAATTATTTAATAAAAAGTGACTAAAGTAAAATTTTTCTCTGTTGACCTTAGAAGTAGGAATTTACTTAAGAAAGATTTGTTTATATTACTTTCCGAATATTATTTACAGAATGCCGTGTTTATTATGTAGTAGTGATTTAAAACTACCTCATTCTGCAGGACGGGTGTTTAACGTGTTTGTTTGGTAACTGATTGCAAAGACCTCTAATCATCTATGTTAGTCAGGATTCAATAGGATCCAGTGAACGACATGGCATGTGTGTGTGTGTGTGTGTGTGTGTGTATGTGCGTGCGTGTGTGTGTGCGTGCGTGCGTGCGTGCGTGTGTGTGTGTGTGTGTGTGTGTGTGTGCTTGCGTGCGTGCGTGCGTGCGTGCGCGTGTGTGTGTGTGTGTGTGTGTGTGTGTGTGTGTGTGTGTGTGTGTGCTTGCGTACGTGCGTGCGTGTGTGTGTGTGTGTGTGCTTGCGTGCGTGCGTGCGTGTGTGTGTGTGTGTGTGTGTGTGTGTGTGTGTGTGTGTGTGTGTGTGTGTGTGTGTGTGTGTTGTGTGTGTGTGTGTGTGTGTGTGTGTGTGTGTGTGTGTGTGTGTGTGTGTGTGTGTGCTTGCGTACGTGCGTGCGTGTGTGTGTGTGTGTGTGTGTGTGTGTGTGTGTGTGTGTGTGTGCTTGCGTGCGTGCGTGCGTGTGTGTGTGTGTGTGTGTGTGTGTGTGTATGTGTGTGTGTGTGTGTGTGTGTGTGTGTGTGTGTGTGTGTGTGTGTGTGTGTGCGTGTGTGTGTTGTGTGTGTGTGTGTGCTTGCGTGCGTGCGTGCGTGTGTGTGTGTGTGTGTGCTTGCGTGCGTGCGTGCGTGCGTGCGTGCGTGTGTGTGTGTGTGTGTGTGTGTGTGTGTGTGTGTGTGTGTGTGTGTGTGTGTGTGTGTGTGTGTGTGTGTGTGTGTGTGTGTGTGTGTGTGTGTGCGTGCGTGCGTGTGTGTGTGTGTGTGTGTGTGTGTGTGCGTGCGTGCGTGAGTGCGTGCCTGTGAGTGTGTGTGTGTGTGTGTGTGTGTGTGTGTGTGTGTGTGTGTGTGTGTGTGTCTGTGTGTGTGTGTGTGTGTGTGTGTGTGTGTGTGTGTGTGTGTGTGTGTGTGTGTGCGTGCGTGCGTGTGTGTGTGTGTGTGTGTGTGTGTGTGTGTGTGTGTGTGTGTGTGTGTGTGTGTGTGTGTGTTTGTTTGTTCCAATGGGCAAAAACATGCACAGATTACCGTTGTAAAAATACGTAAATTTTATGTATTTTAGATAAGTTGTATAAGCCAGGTTACTAGGGGGAAAGCAATATAGTTTGACGTTAGGATAGTAATAAAGTTAAGTAAAGGGTATTAAACAAAAGAAACAAAACCATTAGCAGGGAGATGAGTTTTTATTTTTTTTTTATACTTTATATATATTAAAAGAGAAAATAGGTCAAAATTTATTTAGAAACACCAACGACATTCGAGGGGATGCAAAAGAAGAAGATGAAAGAGTTAGATGATCATTAAGAAAACAGGCATAAATATCGATCGGCTAGGAACAGAAATTCACACGGGAGAGATGCACACCGGAAATGACGACCACATCATCTGACCGAAATTACGTCATTTTTGAAGCCTCGCCCAAAACTGGTAGCGATGAAATATGCTCGGCGGGCGGTTACTAAAAATCGACAAGGAGTGGTAGCGTTACTTTGAACTTCAAGGAGTGAAGACGGATCGTCGGGGCGCTCCGTTTTGTAAGACTCTTATAGCGTACAAATTGATAGGTTAACGATAAGAATATGCAGGGCTAAAAAGCTAGTAGTGAAATCGCTGTTATGTAGTCTCGTGTGTTTTTGAAACCCTTTTGGGGAGAAAACTCTCCCAAAAGTGGCTTCCAAGATTAACAAGAATGACGTAGTGTCCTAGAAACGTTTGTGTGTTTGCTGTAGAAAGTGTAAAAGAAAAACAGAGTCAGTGAGTTTTGTAACATTGAACTGTGCTTCAAGATTTTAAAAAAATGTGAACAGATTAAAATTAAAATTCAATTAAATTTCGTTATAAAAGATTTTTGAAAATAAACAGTAAAAAATTAAACAATAAAAATTTAAAGACGTAGAGTGAGAGAAAAATTTTGAAATGATTAAAAAACTAGATCTGGAATTCGTCAAGCCAAACACGAAAGGCGTCATGATCTCGAGCAGACAGAGGAAATGCTTCGTTTCGGCCTAGGACGCTATCCAAGAAGCCAGCTTGGTGACACCAACTGTATGGACGAGTGCATAGCGCATTCAATATGGCCAAGAAACGAGAGCGAGAAGACGAAGCCAACATATCTATAAAGAGGAGAAATTATAAATGGAAAGGTCATATTTTAGCTTCTCTCTTTTTCAAATAAATTTAAAAAATGTTATTGAAGTTTGTGGGGAAAATTGTAATTCCAAAAAATTAAACTTAACACAAATATCAAGCAGTGGCTTTGTTTAATATATAAATTAGATGGGGTAGCAGTCTGTGGGGGTACGTTCCACCATGAGATGGAGGATTACACATAACAAGCTTTAGAGTTTTGAAATAAAACCTTTTACAATAATTACGAAATTTGAATACAGAAATTTATAAATTGTTCAGAACATAAAGAAATTAATTCAAATTTAGAAATTAAAGGTTTTTCAAATATTAATAAATAAAAAAAATAAATATAATGTAAAAGTTAGTTAAGATAATTCGTTATGAACTTTGTATCAAAGGGGCCGGCAAATATGGCATATTTAAATGTAATTTTTTTTACAACAGCTTAGACTAAATGAAAATAAATTAAAAGGGATTACATAGTTTACAAAATTATTTGAGAACTAATTAAACGATAATAAAACAGAAAAAAGGGACAAAATTATATTTTGAAAAACATTTCTTTAAAATTAAAGTTAAATTAAGTTGGATGTTATCTGAACAAAATTTAGCTTAAGAACTTCAGATTTAAAGATAAGACATATTTGTTTCACTTATTCATAGAAATATAAAATATTATTATGTTTCTTTAATAAATTCTGGAAGGATATCCAGATAAAGGTAAAAAGTTAAAATTGTTTGTTGATGAATTTTGGTTTTCAAAGATCAGTTGTTTATTTTGTACAAAAGATTAAAATCAAAACTTCATAATTTTCATAATCAAATGAAGGGATTGTTTATTTCAAAAGGATTTTAGAAAATAAAGAAAAACTTTATGCAGAAAATATAGTAAATCTTGTTTTGATATTAAATGGTTAAATAGAACAAAAATAAAATAACAATGTTAATTAAATATAACTAAAAAATATGTTTCTTTGAAAATTTTGATTTTAAAATACAAGAAGATAAGATTTTAAATGAACTTTGATAGTAAATGTTTAAAAGAAAGGGTTAAATGGGATAAAAAATTACCACTAAAATTACAATATCAAATTTTTAGAAGAGAAAAGAAGATATAAATTTAATTTGGCTAGAAGATAAGTCATAAAGTAAAGACTAGTAAAAAGAATTGTTAACAATTGTAAAGTGTTATTAAACATAGAAATATACAAACTGTGTTGTATGATTATAAATTAATAATAGAATAAAAACCAATTGTTTACTAACTTGCAAATAAAACAGTAATATATTTATTAAAACAGATTCCTTACACACTACTAAAACTAAAGAGTCATTTCGCCATTAAGATGCCTTCAAATAAACTCCTTCACCGGCAATGAATACCCAAAGGGTTAAATCTCAGCAAGTTAGGTTTTTTTTAAATTAAAGTCCAGGGACTGGTTCTCTGGCAGATTTTGGCGAGCCATTGCACAGTGTTCTAGTTTTGGCTAGGAACGGCTCGTTTCAAAATTTTTTACTTAGCATCGGAAGAGGTGGAGGCGGCGACGCTCGGTCACTTGGCAGCAAAAAGGTGGCTGGCTGGGTGGTGGGGCGTTGGTGCGTGGTCCGTTGCAGTGAGTGTATGTGATATATATATATATATATATATATATATATATATATATAATAAGGAACAAAACTAATTCCTTACTTTTGGGAACATGAGTATAATATTGAGATATAAAATGTCATGAAGTTGCACCAATTTTAAAACTGATCTCAAAAACGTAAATACCCCCAGAAGAGCCCCTTGCTGTACTACTGTTCAGCGAGCCTATCCTTGATGCTTTTTAAGTGTTGAATCCATCTGTTTAAGTGATATCTCTATATGCCTATTATGCAGATACATTCTAATAATTACTTGCAATACGTGGATAGGCGTTACGTAAGCCTTCACATTAGGGATATGGCTGTATATCCTGCAGAGCTAGATATGTTCTCGCATTAATGTATTGATTGAAAGCAGAGCAAGTGTTTGCCTGTCAATGCACAAAGCCTGACTGATACAACTGTATTAAGTGTACCGAGGCAAACATCACACCGTTGCAAAAATATTCAATATTTTTAATTGTTTCTGCATTTCAGAATCGATTGTACAACATGTACTTAAATTTTTGTACTATCAAACAAATCTTCAACAATGTATCAAATTAAGCTTGCATATTAAATTTAGAATAAATATAAAAGTTTATTTTTCATAAATTGAAAGTGTTATTATATATATATATATATATATATAATTTTTTTTTTTTTTTAATTTTAATAACATACCTTAGACATCTTGAAAGTACATGTATTCCTAAAAACCCTCACCTCGCCTTCACAATGTGACTACTCTTTAGTTAAATATGTATTCCGTAACCTTTTTTCTGATGATTTAAGAACAATCTCACTAAAGTGCACTGAACATTAATAGCAATATAATTTCTTGTCTTGGGACTTCTTGAGCTCCGAAATGTAAATACTTAATCAAATATTTTAAACGAGTAATATAAACAAAAATGTTCAAGTAAATTCCTAATTAGGTCAACAAAAAAACATTTTAGTTACTTTTAATAAATATTTATAATTAATGAAAATAAAGTAACATAACTATTGGGTTAAACATCTGTTCCATGACATAACCTAAAATAACATAAAATCAGCTGTTTTATCAAATCATATGTTATGGCTTATTGTCAGCCAAATGACACGGAGTAACTATATTACATACCTTACCCCTTTCTTGAAACGTTTGTCTCCCTTTTAAAAATAGAACCAATTAATTAAATATAAATAATGAATTAAATATTTTTTAAAATCTTTGTTAACATTTCGTGCCATCCACAACAAGGTTTAAAAATGTATTTGAATTTGACTAAACGAATAAAAAGCATTTTATTAAAGATCGAAAGAATGAACAAGTATTCATATATATAAGTTCATATATATATATATATATATATATATATATATATATATATATATATATATATATGTGTGTGTGTGTGTGTGTGTGTGTGTGTGTGTGTGTGTGAACTAATAAAAAAAAAAGAATAATAGGTGATATATATAGGTCCAGATATATATATATATATATATATATATATATATATATATATATATATACAGTGAAATAAAATAATTTTCATAAACAAAAATATACGAGTATTACTTCATTTTATTGTTGATTGAAGCTTTTCGCTAATTTACATTATTAGCATTTTCAAAATATATAAATCACTGTCCAGTTATGTGACTAGAGTAAGACTGAAGTCTTACTGAATATCACACTAGAGTGTGACTATTCTTACTCTAGTCACATAACTGGACAGTGATTTATATATTTTGAAAATGCTAATAATGTAAATTAGCGAAAAGCTTCAATCAACAATAAAATGAAGTAATACTCGTATATTCTTGTTTATGAAAATTATTTTATTTCACCATACATATTCAACAGGAAAAAATAATTCATCTAACTTTTATAATATATATATATATATATATATATATATATATATATATATATATATATATATATATATATATATACAGTGAAATAAAATAATTTTCATAAACAAGAATATACGAGTATTACTTCATTTTATTGTTGATTGAAGCTTTTCGCTAATTTACATTATTAGCATTTTCAAAATATATAAATCACTGTCCAGTTATGTGACTAGAGTAAGACTGAAGTCTTACTGAATATCACACTAGAGTGTGACTATTCTTACTCTAGTCACATAACTGGACAGTGATTTATATATTTTGAAAATGCTAATAATGTAAATTAGCGAAAAGCTTCAATCAACAATAAAATGAAGTAATACTCGTATATTCTTGTTTATGAAAATTATTTTATTTCACCATACATATTCAACAAGAAAAAATAATTCATCTAAGTTTTATAATATATATATATACATATATATATATATATATATATATATATATATATATATATATATATATATATATATATAAAGAACATAAGTCAAAATACAAATACAAGAATTATAATTGAATTTACAATTCAAAGCATTTCGTTGGCTAACAGTATTCCTGATGATGTTGGTACTGTTAGCCAACGAAATGCTTTGAATTGTAAATTCAATTATAATTCTTGTATTTGTATTTTGACTCATGTTCTTTATTAATACACAAGAATATATATATATATATATATATATATATATATATATATATATAATAGTTTACAATATGTCCAGTAATTTATAAAATAGCATAAATACACTTTTTATTTTGGAAAAAATATGCTTCCTAAAAGGGTTTGTGTTTATTGGAAACGGAAAACAGATTCACATTAATGACTTGTACATTACAAAGTAGTGACCTTGAGAAGAAAAAACTGAGTATTTTTTAAATTTTTAGACCAACATTAGTAGAGCATGTTGGTCATTTATGAAACCATCAACGGTTTTAATAGTTGTTTTTGCCAAACTTGTATTTTCAGTTGAAAATTTATCTGCGTATTTTCAAGTAATAATTGAGTTGAATTTTCTCATGAAAACGATTGTTTCTCCAAAAAGAGGGAGTGAAAACAATGTGGCCATTTAACAATAACCCCTTCCCTCAAATGTGTTTGTTTGTTCTTGCTAAAGCTAACGCGCAATGTTTCACTGTTTCAGATGCGAGCCAGTATGCTCATTACGTTTTCAACACAATGAAACACAACCAAACTGGCAAAATTAGTTTCGAGGTAAGTCCAGCTCAACGTTTGTCAGTATAATGAACTCAAACATAACCCCGAACTGTGTAAAAACAGGTGACGCCGTATAGTACGTCACGAGGTATTAAAACTGTAGTCTTTCTATAGGGGTGGCATAGTAACTTCCCTATTTAAAACTATAGAGTTTGTATAGATGCTGGCAAAATATCTTGCTTATTAAAAACTATAATCTTTGTACAAGGGGTGGAAAAATAACCCGCCTATTTAAAACTGCTTTAATTGTACAGAGACGGCAAAATACCTCCCTATTTATAAATATACTCTTTGTACAGGGGGTGGCTAAACTACCTCCCTGTTTTAAACTATAATCTTTATACAGGGGCCGGCAAAATTACTCCATATTTAAAGCTACAATCTCTGTTCAGGGGCGACAAAATAACCTCCCTATTTAAAACTATAATCTCTGCACAGCTAGTGGCAAATCACCTCCCTATTTAAAACTATATTCTCTTTACAGGGGCGGTAAAATACCACCCTTTTTAAAACTACAGTGTTTGTACAGATGAATGCAAAATATCTTCCTTAATCAAAACTATAACTTTTGTAAACACGACACAGGTGTTTTCTGAAGGTTGAGTTTTGACCCCGCACTGCAGACCAGTCCACTCTAGCGATCTCAAGGTCAGAGACACGGTTAAACCTCACGCACTGTACTTCCAACATAAAGACAGTGACCTCTAGAAACTGATGTTTAAGGAATAGTTACATTCTTCTGATGCAAACATCCCTCATCCCTCCTTAACAAAAAGCCCCCTCTCCCGAGCAGCCTAGGATTATTATCCTAAATATCGTATGAAATTAACAAATGTTTTATAAGTAATTTTGTTAAATGATTAACTGTCATTATTAAGGTCCATGCAAATATATTGAACCATTTTAATTAGAATTAGAGTGGTATTACCAAAATGTTTTTAGTTTTTTAAAAATTATGGTTTTGACCAATTTTTTGTAAATGTTAGTAAACATAGTAGTACGCAGGTTACACAACTCAACACTCGTAATTTATCTGAAGACTTTAATGTAAGATACCACAACGTTAATTCATCACTGATGATGACTTGGTTGCCGAAACTTTGCAGGCATTAAAGTCATACAATAATATTGTGAGAGTTATGTTGTTTTGTGTGCTTCCTATTTTTATATCTCCAACCTAAACTAATAATTGAACTACTGTAATAAATATTTCAATTGTTAGTTCCAATAAATAATTACAAATTATTCCCGTTTTACAGTATTTATACAGTGTTTGACTAATATTTAAATGAATAAACGAGTTAAGAGGGGTTGATGTCTCTGAATCAGAGGTGGAATAATAATGAAACGAAATTAAATTTCCGCTCTTTCTTTCTCTCTCGTTAATTGTTCAAATAACCTTATATTTGAAAATGTAAGTAATCACTAAATATTGTTTGTAAAAATAATGAAGGAGCTGTTTCTATAAACAAAGTTGTGGAGCTGTAACTCGTTACGGTGCTGATGGCAAAGCAGGCAATGGGTTATCGATTCCGTACGAGCCAAGAAGCCAGCTTATTTAGCAACAAGTGTTTCCTCTCGGCCCCCAAACAAGGTTTACGTGCAGGCAATTTACGTGTTCTGTTGTGTTCATAAACTGAAATTACTTTTCAATTTTGTTAAATTTAATGAGATCGCTTGGCTGGGGCATCAATTAAACCCAGTAAGTTATTTGAAATACTTTAGAAAAGTGGCAATAACAAAGTACAAGCACCAACACGCGATCATTTTGAAATTTGGGAAACTTCTTAGCAAAAGTGAAGAAGACAAAACAAAACAGATATTTATTTCTGATTTTAAAATCCTGTTTCTTCTTTTGCTTTTATGTTCTTGGCTTTCATTTCATTCTCTGTATTACATCATCTCATTCAGGAAGATTCATCCTCCATAGAAACAGGGAAGATTCATTCTCTTCTTGGAGAAGAAATATTTAACCCCTCTAGGAACAGGGAACATTCGGCCTTATATATACCCCTTATTGAACAGGGAAGGTTCATTCCCTCTAGAAACAGAGGAGATGCATGCGCTCCGGGAAAAGGGAAGATTTGTCCACTTCTAGAACCCGGAAGAGTCAATCGCTCCTCAAAAAGGGAAGATTCATTACTTCCAAAGGCAATGAAGATTCCCTTTTCGGAGCAAGAAAGATACATCCCCTTCTAGGAAAGTGTAGTTTCTTCCCCACCGAGAACAAGGGAGATTCGTTCGACTCTTGAAAAGGGAAGATTAAAGCCTTACAGGAAAAATTAGATTCATCCCATCCGGTAACAGGGAAGATTCATCCCTTTCGCGAACAAAAAAGATTCATTCCCTTCTAAGACAATGTAGATTCATCCCCTCCGAGAACAGAGGACGTATGTTCCCTCCTAGAACAGGGAGGATTAGGTCCCTCCAAGAAGATGAAAGATTCATCCTATCCGGTCACTGGGAAGATTCTTCCCTTCCAGCGACAGGGAGGATTCATTCTTTTCGGGAACAAGCAAGATCCATTTCCTTTTAGGATAGTGTAGAGACTCGTTTCCTTCTAAAACAGGGAAGATTAAATCCCTCCAGGAAAATGGAAGATTCATCCCATCCGGTAATTGCGAAGATTCATCCGTTCCAGTGACCGGGAGGGTTCATGCCTTTCGGGAAAAATACAGATTAATTCCCTTCTAGGATAGTGTAATTTCATCCCCTCCGACACCAGGGAAGGTTTGTTCCCATCTAGAACAAAGAAGATCAAATCCCTCCGAGATGGAATATTCATCCGAATCCGGTAACAGTGAAGATTCGTCCCTTCCAGTGACAGGGAGGGTTCATCCCTTACGGGAACAAGAAAGATTCATTCAGGTCTGGGACAGTGTAGTTCCATTACCTCCGAGAACAGATTTGATTCGTTCCCTTCTAGAAAAGGCAAGATTAAATCCCTCCAGAAAGATTTAAGATTCATCCCATCCGGTAACAGGAAACATTCATCCCTTCCAGTGCCAGGAAGGGTTTATCCGTTTCAGATAGAATAAAGATTCATTCCTTTATAGGTCAGTGTAGTCTCATCCCCTCCAAGAACAGGGGAGATTCATTCCCCTATAGAACAGGAAAGAATAAATCCCTCCAGTTAGATGGAAGATTTATTCCTTCCAGTGATAGGGAAGGTTCATCCCTTCCAGTGACAGGGAGGTTTTATCCCTTTCAGAAACAAGAAAAATTCATTCAGGTTTAGGACTGTGTAGTTTCATCCCCTCCAAGAACAGGGGAGATTCATTCCCCTCTAGAACAGGGAAGATTAAATCCCTCCAGCAAAATTTAAGATTCATCCCATCTGGTAAGAGGGAAAATTCATCCTTCCAGTGCCTGGATGGGTTCAATCGCTTCGAAAACAAGATGGATTCATTCCTTTCTAGGTAAGTGTAGTCTCATCCCCTCCAAGAACATTTGAGGTTTGTTCCCTTCTAGAACAGGGAAGATTCATCCCTTCCAGTGACAGGAAGAGTTCATCCCTTTCGGGAACAAGAATGATTCATTCCCTTCTAGGACAGTGTAGTTTCATCTCCTCCGAAAACAGAGGAGATTCGTTACCTTTTAGAACAGGGAAAATTAAATTCCTCAAGGAAGATGAAAGATTCATTCCATCCGGTAACAGGGAATATTCGTCCCTTCCAGTGACACGGAGACTTCATCCCTTACGGGAACAAGAAAGATTTATTCCCTTCTAGGACAGTGTAGTTTCATCCCCCCCCCCCGAGCACAGGGGAAATTCGTTTCCTTCTACAACAACAGGGAATATTAAATCCCTTCAGAAAGATGGAATTTTCATCTCATTTGGTAACAACGAAGATTCATCCCTTCCAGTGACAGGTGTTCATTTCCTTTCGGGAACAAGAAAGATTCATTCCGTGTTAGAACAGTCTAGTTTCATGCCCTCCGAGAACAAGGGAGATTCGGTCCTTTCTTGAACAATGAAGATTAAAGACCTCCAGAAAGATTCATCCAATTCGGTCCCAGGAAGATTCATCCCTTCCAATGACAGGGAGGGTTCATCCCTTTTCAGAACAAGAAAGATCCATTCTCTTCTAGGACAGTGTAGTTTCATTTCCTCCAAAAACAGTTGAAGTTTGATCCCTTCTAGAACAATGAAGATTAAATCCCTCCAGGATAATGGAAGATTCATCCCATCTGGTAACAGAAAAGTTTCATTCCTTCCAGTGATAGGGAAGATCCATCCCTTCACGTAACAGGGAAAGTTCATCCCTTTCGGGAACAAGAATGATCCATTCCTTTCTAGGTCAGTGTAGTCTCAACTACTCCAAGAACAGTTGATGCTTGCTCCCTTCTAGAACAGTAAAGATTACGTCGCTCCCGGAAGATTGATGGTTCATCCAATCCGGTCACAGGGAAGATTCATCCGTTCCAGTGACAAGGAGGGTTCACTCCTTCCGGAAGAAGAAAGATTCATTCCCTTCTAGGACAGTGTAGTTTCATCCCCTCCGAGATCAGGAGAGATTTGTTCCCTTCTAGAAAAGGGAAGATTAAATCCCTCCAGGAAGATTTAAAATTCATCCCATCCGGTAACAGGGAAGATTCATGCCTTACAGTGACGAGGAGGGTTCATTCCTTTCGGGAACAAAAAGATTCATTCCCTTCTAGGACAGTGTAGCTTCATCCTCTCCGAGAACCGAAGAGATTTGTTCCCTTCTAGAACAGGGAAGATTAAACCCACTTAGGAATATGGAAGATTAATTCCAAATCCGGTAACAGGGATGATTCATCCCTTCCAGTGACAGGGAGGTGCATCCCTTTTGGGAACAAGTAAGACAGTGTAGCTTCATGTCCTCCGAAAACATGGAATATTCGTTGCCTTCTGCAATAGGGATGATTACATCCCTCCAGGAAGATGGCAGATGCATCCTATCCGATAGCAAAGACGATTCATCGCTTCCAGTGCCAGGAAGGGTTTAATCGTTTCGGATACAAGCAAGATTCCTTCCTTTCTGGGTCAGTGCAGTCTCATCCCCTCCAAGAACAGTTGATGTTTGTACCCTTCTAGAACAGGAAAGATTAAATCCCTCCAGGAAGATTTAAAATTTATCCCATCCGATAACAGGGAATATTCATGCCTTACAGTGACGGGGAATGTTCATCTCTTTCGGAAAAAAAAAGATTCATTCCCTTCTAGGACAGTGTAGCTTCATCCTCTCCGAGAACAGAGGAGATTTGTTCCCTTCTAGAGCAGGGAAGATTAAACCCATTCAGGAAGATGGAACATTCATCCCGAATCCCGTAACAGGGATGATTCATCCCTTCCAGTGACAGGGAGGGTGCATCCCTTTCGGGAACAAGTAAGATCCATTCCCTTCTAGGACAGTTTAGCTTCATGCCCTCCGAGAACATGGAACATTCGTTGCCTTCTACAACAGGGATGATTAAATCCCTTAAGGAAGATGGAAGATGCCTCCTATCCTGTAACAGAGAAGATTCATCCCTTCCAGTGCCAGGAAGGGTCCAATAGTTTCGGATACAAGAAAGATTCCTTCCTTTCTAGGTCAGTGCAGTCTCATCCTCTCCAAGAACAGTTGATGTTTGTTCCCTTCTAGAACATGGAAGGTTAAGTTCCTCCAGGAAAATGGAAGGACTCATCCTATCCGGTGACAGACAAGATTCTTCCCTTCCAGTGTCAGGAAGGGTTCAATCGTTTCGGAAACAAGAAAGATCCATTCCCTTCTAGGACAGTGTAGTTTCATCCCCTCCAAGAACAAGGGAAATGCGTTCCCTTCTAGAACAGGGAAGATTAAATCGCTCCAGGAAGATGGATGTGTCATCCTAAGGTAACAGGGAAGATTCATTCTTTCTAGATTCATTCCTGTGCGTAAGTCCTAAGTATAATTCACTTGACTATAAACACTTCTCGTGTTTAAATAAAGCTGTTATAAAAGTAATTAAATAAAATAGTGGCATGAGTAGAAACATACAAATAAATTACTATGCAACTTTGGCAATGGTGACGACCATGTCTCTGAAAGTATTGTAAAACTCACATTTTATCATTATAACGAATCGGGAAACCGCCAAAAACATCAAACCGTTAAACTCAAAGCGTATTCTATAATTCCAGCATGGAAATATATTTAAAATTAATTTTACAAAAGAAATATTCCAGAAGAGTAGCAAACAAACAAAAAAGATAAATAAACGAACATTTATCAATCTAACTACTTGCGAGTTTGTGGCTTAAACGAATACAAACACAAACCTAAACACACCGTCTCTGATATGTTTTTCGCTTTTGTTTATTGCGAAACTTTACGTTGGCAACACTTGTTTAAGTTGGGCGAAGTTTAAACTTGACTAGTTTTGCCGCAACGCAATTATACTTAGGATTTAAGGAAAGTTTAGCGTTTTGTTTTGTATGTTTTCTGAAGCACGTCCCGAGAGAAAAGGTTGAATAGATGAGTTGATTTGGTGATGTAGTGAATTCTAAGTATTTTTTTAAAACATATATATATATATATATATATATATATATATATATATATATATAGTAGACACCCCTGTGTGTGTGTGTGTGTGTGTTTGCTTAAATGCGTGTTTTTTCTTTCGCAAGAGGGAATTCATATTTCTGGATGAGGTGAATCTTCCCTGTTCCTGCAGACATTTAATCTTTCCTTCTTCTGGAGGAATTGGAATCTT
The DNA here is from genome assembly GCA_036971475.1 of Prosapia bicincta. Taxonomy (NCBI): domain Eukaryota; kingdom Metazoa; phylum Arthropoda; class Insecta; order Hemiptera; family Cercopidae; genus Prosapia; species Prosapia bicincta. Next base: position 283,453,977 of record JBAIZL010000005.1, on the reverse strand, counting down.
TACTGTTTCCTGAGGGATAAACTTTCCATATTCCTAGAGGAAATGTATCTGATCATGGGATGAACTTTGTCTATTTAACGAGGGATGATTAATCCGTGTTCTTAGAGGGGATGACTCTCCCCTCATCCTAAAGGGATTTAATCTTTCCTGTTCCAGAAGGGGATGAGTCTTGCAGGTTTTTCGAGGGGATAAATGTTTCCTTATTCCGAAGGAGACAGATCTCGCATGTTTTCGGATGGGATGAAACTTCCCTGTTCCCGGAGATGAAACACACCTGTTTCCCCAGTTGAGAAGCTTCCCTGTTTCTAGGGCGATGAATCTTCCCTTTTGCAGGAGATATTGAATCTTTCCTGCTTCTTGAGAGATTGAATCTTGTCTATTCCTGGAGGGATTCAATCTTTTCGGTTCCTTTAAGCAGTTAACGGACGGGATAAATATTTCCTGCATCTGGAGAGGATTGAATCTTCCTTGTTACTTGAAGAGACGGATATTCCCTTCGACCGAAAGTGATGGTGTTCCCTGTTACTGGAAGTGATGAATTTTTCCCATTCCCCAAGGGAATAATTTTCCCATTTCACCAGAAAGAATTTAATTTTCCCTGTAACCAGAAGGGTGAATGTTTTCTGTTTCCGGAAGGTATGAATCTTGTCTGACCAGGAGGGATTGAATTTTCTTGTTCCTGGAGGATATGAACATTCCCTGTTACCGGGAGGAATAAATCTTTCTGTTAACGGATGGTGTGAATCCTGAATCTTGTTGCATGTTCCTGGATAGATAAATCTTGTCTGTTTCGGAGGGATACAATCGTTCCGGTTTCTGGAGCGGATAAATCTTCCCTGTTACCAGAAGGGATGAATTTTCACCGTTACCAGAAAGGATGCTTCTTCCCTGTTCCCAGAAGGGATGACTTTTCCCTGTCCCTGAGGAAACAATCTTTCCTGTTCCGGAAGAAATGAATCTACCTTGTTACCAGAAGGGATAATCCTTGTATGTTTCTAGGAGGGGGTTCAGTCGTTCCTTTTTCTGGAGTGAATGAATTTTCCCTGTTCCCGGAAAAGATGAATCTTAATTATTACTGGAAGGCATGAATCTCTCCCCTAAGGAAGGGATTAATCTTCCTTATTCCCGGAGAACATAAAACTTGCATTACATTTTCGTAATGATGATAACCTATAGTCGGCTCAATGCTTTCGTAATAACCCTATAATGCCTATACTGGCCATACGTCCTCCAATATTATAGCCTGTACAACATTTAGTCTATTTTCAACTCCGAAAGAAAAGAAAATAAGCCCAAAACAAACCGCATAAATTTTAAATTTCTCGAAAACTTGATGAAGTAAAAAAATTGCTGGCCTAAACAAGAAAATTATACCCATGCATATAAACATACCTTAGAATGTAACATGCCTTAGAATAAATACATTTAACAAACTTTTGTTACTTTTAGTTTATATTCTTTATTTTTGTTTAAAATTTTCACTGAGTTTGTAAATAAAACTCGTCTAAAAGCTCTTCACCACTTCAATAGCTCTCAATGTACCTCTTCAGTTGAATCAGTGTGAAGGCCTTGCACCGTGGGGAGAGGTTCGGAGTGGGTCAAGCCAAACTTCGAGGAATGTTTATTTATAGCGTATTCGTACGCCATTTTATATTATATTGTTGCTGTTGTGTTTATTTGAAATTCTAATTTCTTTGTTTCCAATGGTAATCAGTGCCCTGCTATGAAGCATTGCTATGGGCTATATGCATTATATGAAATTACATGAAGCGCCAGAATGATAAAGGATATTTTCCTCAACTAATGAAATTAAAAATCAACATTTTAAATACAAAGGGTCTTTTTTCGCTCTCGTCAAATTCTAAAGTGGTGTGTGTTACAGCAGTTACATTAATATTAACAACTGGAAGGGGAAGCAAATAATGGCAATTTATATTAAAACAGGAGAGAATGTTATGGAAGCTTGCACAAGGTTTGGAGAGAAGAAATAAGGAAGCTTAAAGAGGGGGCGAGCATTATCTCTTAGCTTATAGTAGGAAAACATATATTGTAAGGGATTATATTATAAGGAGAAAGCACATTATGGTAGAATATAGTAAAAGGGGGAGCAGGTTATGGAAGATAGTAATTAAAGGAGAAAGAACATTATGGTAGATTAAAATTGAAGGGGAGAATAGATTAGGAGAAATTGTAAATTGTAAATAAACAAGAAATCACATTATGGTAGATTGTAAAACAAAGAGGACCATATATTATGGGAGATTGTAATTAAAGAATAGAGCACATTATAGTAAATTGTAAAACAACGTGGATCATATTATGTGAGATTGTAAGTAAATAATAGAGCACATTATGGTAAATTGTAAAACAAGATGGACCATAATTTGGGAGATTGTAATTAAAGAATAGAGCACATTGTCGTAAATTGTAAAACAAGGTGGACCATATTATGGGAGATTGTAATTAAAGAATAGAGCACATTATGGTAAATTGTAAAACAAGGAGGACCATAATTTGGGAGATTGTAATTAAAGAATAGAGCACATTGTCGTAAATTGTAAAACAAGGTGGACCATAATATAGGAGATTGTAATTAAAGAATAGAGCACATTATATTAAATTGTAAAACAAGGTGGACCATATTATGGGAGATTGTAACTAAAGAATAGAGCTCATTATGGTAAATTGCAAAACAAGGAGGACCATAATTTGGGAGATTGTAATTAAAGAATAGAGCACATTGTCGTAAGTTGTAAAACAAGGTGGACCATATTATAGGAGATTGTAATTACAGAATAGAGCACATTATGGTAAATTGTAAAACAAGGTGGACCATAATATAGGAGATTGTAATTAAAGAATAGAGCACATTATAGTAAATTGTAAAACAAGGTGGACCATATTATGGGAGATTGTAATTAAAGAATAGAGCACACTGTCGTAAATTGTAAAACAAGGTGGACCATATTATAGGAGATTGTAATTACAGAATAGAGCACATTATGGTAAATTGTAAAACAAGGTGGACCATAATATGGGAGATTTTAGTTATAGAATAGAGCATATAAAGATAAATTATAAAACAAGGTTTACCATATTATGGGAAATTTCAATTAAAGAAGAAAGCACATTATGGTAAATTGTAAAACAAGCTGGACCATATTGTGGGAGATTGTAATTAATGAAGAAATCACATTACGGTAGAGGTTATAAAAGATTGCAATAAATAAGGATAGTGCTTATTCGTAATTTGTAATCTGAGGGGGAGAGTAGGTTACGAGAGAGAGTATTTAAAGACGAAAGCGAACTATGGTTGATTGTAATAAAGGAGAAAGGCTTGTTATGGTATTAAAAAGAGGATACCTTGTAATTTAACCAGCACCGAAGACGTATTAGGTCCTGACTAATCATTCAGCCTTCTGATGTTCTAGAAACTAATTGGACAACAATCAGAAATACCTGCGCGATTAAACAAGTGAGTTTGTAACACTCTTAAAAATAAGGTGTTACATATAAATTCATTTATATATTTAATTTTTATTTAATAATTATATCGTCCCAATATAAAAGAAAATTTTTGTTTTATTGGTGCACGTTGTGAAGCTAGCGTTAGTGGTGAGCGCTCCTAGCGGGCGAAATAGAAAAATGTCTTACGAGTTAGTAACTTAGGGTAATAAACCACATCACGCCATGTGACGTAAACATGGTCTGATATCGCCTGATCCAAAGCACCAATCAAAAAATTCAAAATAATAAGTAAGGGTGGAAAATTCCGTTGGCGTATCCTTGCAACGACCCCACTTCTCAAAACGTCTTTGAACGAGACGGACGTGATGGCATTTTCGGACATACCTTAGAAATTAGTAAGCTTCCAGTATTCAAAATTTAAGATGTCAAGGCCGGTACCAAATTTTAAAAACGCAACAAAAGAAGAAGTCAGAGGCGATTATTTATGTGTTTCCAATAAGTAAAGTTTATATCATTTTTGTTTAAGAGCGCTGATTTGTAAAAGCGATGTGCAGTGATTAGTGTACGAAATCGATGTGCAATAATTAATTATGTGTGTTATAGTGTTTTACAAGTAATGTGAACAACCAGGTACGTTTCAGATAATAATAAAGAAAATGTATTTTAATATTAACTAAGTTGAATTTAAATGATAAACGGTTAACACATGTACGGTAGAAATTGTCCTTTGAATATTCATTTCTAAAAATTTAATTGGAAAACTTAAGTTACTACCTTCTCGATATATATAAATTTTAAAGGTTAATAAGTAATTAAAAAGTATGGAATAATTAGCAGTAATTAAAAGATAATTACTCGACACATTGGTGTCATTTGTTCTTTTGTAATTTGTGACTGATTAATACATTGTTTAAATTTGTATTTTAAAGTTTTAAATTATCATTTCAAAGTAACCTAGTTCTACCTTCAAGATATTGAAGACCGCCATAGACAGACAGTAATTGCCTGAGCTTTGGCGTTAGAACTAGAAGCCCTGGTAAGTAATTAATTATGTTGGTAATAAGCAATTAACAATTAATAATAACACAATTTTTAATAATGATAAAAACTTACCCCAGGAAAAAGGGCTAAACCGTTACAAGTTGTATTTAAAAACGTCAATCTGCGGTCTTCGGAAATTCAGTTGTAAATTTATTAGTGTCTAATTATAACACTTTTTCAGGATTTTTTGGGAATCCTATCAAAGGTGTCCCGAGGGAGCCTCCAGGAGAAGCTGCAGTGGATTTTCGGGCTGTACGACTTGAACAAAGACGGTCTGATTACAAAGTCGGAAATGGTGACCGTGGTGGAAAGCATATATGAAATGCTGGGCAGATCCACAGAACCTCAGGTTGAAGAGCATTCAGCCAAGGATCACGTCGACAAAGTTTTCCACGTAAGTATAAAATCATAGTCATGTTATTAGACTACTTAGGAAATCCTTTTACAGACTCTAATGTAGTAAGTCCTTAAGAACCAACACAAATGGTAAAACTTGCGTCTGCAACGCCAAATCTTTAACATTTGTGAAGGGAAAACACTTAAGCTAATCATACAATACATACCTTTATAGAGTCTATGTATATTTATAAAGTGTAATTTTCTTTATAGAGTTTAGGTTTCTTTATAGAGTTTAGGTTTCTCTATAGAGCCTAGGTTTTGAGCATTATTTCATGCTTTATTAAAATATAGCTAATACGTATACGGCTGGAGTAGGTATTGTGTTAAAAAATTCTAACTCTTCACCTCCATTCTATTTAATTAATGTGTGGAGAGGAACTTGCACGCCATTTAAAATTGTAAGTGTGTGTGTGTGTTCTTGCGTGTGGGTATGTGTGTGTGTGTGTGTGTGTGTGTGTGTTCTTGTGTGTGCGTGTGTGTGTGTGTGTGTGTGTGTGTGTGTGTGTGTGTGTGTGTGTGTGTGTGTGTGTGTGTGTGTGTGTGTGTGTGTGTGTGTGTTCTTGTGTGTGGGTATGTGTGTGCGTGCGTGTGTGTGTGTGTGTGTGTGTGTGTGTGTGTGTGTGTGTGTGTGTGTGTGTGTGTGTGTGTGTGTGTGTGTGTGTGTGTGTGTGTGTGTGTGCGTGCGTGCGTGCGTGCGTGTGTGTGCGCGTGCGCGTGCGTGCGTGCGTGTGTGTGTGTGTGTGTGTGTGTGTGTGTGTGTGTGTGTGTGTGTGTGTGTGTGTGTGTGTGTGTGTGTGTGTGTGTGTGTGTGTGTGTGTGTGTGTGTGTGTGTGTGTGTGTGTGTGTGTGTGTGTGTGTGTGTACATAACAAAGTATATAGGGTATGTTAATTTAGTTCAACAATTTGTTTTTAAATTTAATTTGAAAAACAAAAAGCCTACTAGAATTAAATATTGTTTACAAAGTAATTTAAATATAATTTCAGTGAAGCACATAACACTAGGGAAGGATTGCTGGCCCTTGTATACATGTATACACTGTGTATCGACATGTTTCCTATACACAGATGTGTTGCATCTAAAGTGCACCCGTGTGTTTCAGTTGATCGACAAGAACCAAGACGGCGTGGTGACTATAGACGAACTGATAGAGTGGTGCAAGAGGGACGAGAGGATCATGCAATCGCTGGACACGCTGGACACTGTGTTGTGATTGCGTCACTTGTGCAAGTGCGGTGGCAACGGGTAACGTTCACACCTTTTGTGAATTTTTTAAACTAAAATACCAAATGTATTCATATTATTATATAATCATTATCAATTTTAACATTTTCTATAACAATGAAACAGTATTTTAAAATAAAAATTTTAAAAAATTCAAACGCATTGTAATACTGCAAAAAGTACTTTTTTCTTTCCTTAGTTTTTTAACAATTTTGTTATAAACTGTTATACACTGTTATACTTTAAAGTTAATTTGTTACAGTATCTTTTAGCTGTAAATGTTAAGAAAATTCAATTATAGTTTTGTACAAATTACTATAAATAATATGAAATGTATCGAAACTACGTCATTCCGTCAGCTTCTGTTACTACTCTTTGAGACATGCCCTTTCAACAAGTAATTTAAACAAAAACATTTTTAAATCCATTCCTCCTAGGTGAACAAAGGAACATTTTATTCTAGTTACTTTTTATTAAATATTTACAAGTAATATAAATAAAGAAGCATAACCTATGCGTCAAAACCGCTGCTGTACCACATAACACCTATAACATAAAATCAGTTGTTTTGAAAAGTCATATGTTATCCCTTATTTTAAGCCAAATGGAACGAAATTACTATATTGCATACCTTGCCCCTATTATAAAAAGGTTTTCTCCCATATAAAACTAAATTTATTTATTAAATTTCATTAATGAATTATTATTTTAAAAAATCTGTATTAACATCAAATATCATTCACTACAGGTTTTAAAAAATCTAATTGAACTTGACTAGACGAATAAAAAACTATTTGATTAACAATAGAAAATTTGAACAAGATAATTATGAGAGTGTGGACTAATAGAAGGAATTGAAAAATAATTCCTTAGGGGCTACATTTTACTAAATCAAAATTATACATGTATATTTCAAGTTGCACCAAACCTTCTGGTTATTCTACGCGGTTTTTATAAAAACGAGACACGCTCGCTATCTGTCGGATGTAATTCTTACTACAGATCACTTCCAGCTGATTTCGCCGCGCCATGTTTAAAACATACATACATCTCGAGATTATGTGAGTGTTTTTTTACCTAAAGTAAATTATAACTTAAAGAAGCTATAATGATCTGAACACTATCTTTTTATTTTATTAATAAAGCACAAAACTAGTAAGTTACATTTCAGTAGTTATATTTTTGTATTGATATGCAATATCTGTTTTCCTGAAGATGTTTCATTTATAATAAAACACGTCAGGAAAAATTAATCCATTATTTTCCAGCTGTTTGATTTATATAATTGATTTTATTTTATCCTCGCAGTTTGGTAATTTCGATTGGCAGTTCGGCAGGTAAAATAAAAGCTAGACTTTGACAACTAAATAGAAGAACTTTAAAGGTGTAAAAATGTCTTGATATAGAACCGCTTACAAAACTTAGCACGCTCAGTAAAACATAGCATCATGTTATAAGGCATTAGTTTACAGCTATATTACAGTTTAGCTGCAAAGTATCCGCTTAGGTTATTATTTGTCACAGTATTACTATGCCGTTAGGCTAGGTTAATATTAAGCGGTAGTTTCCTAACCTGATGTTAATGTAAGAAATGGCCTCCGTTTTGGATCGGCAATGCAACAAACATTAGACGTAATCACGTGATGAGTCCAGTTCAAGCCATGTCAACCGGTTAGTCTACGCGAAGTCAGGAAACTTTATTTGTTTACCAAATAATACAACTGCAGCACAACATGGCACTCTATAAAACAGACTTTTAATTACCTTTTAGTATAGCACATGCAATAAAATTAAAATTTGTAGCTTTTTAGGATCTTAAGGATTACAGAGAGAGAGAGAGATTGAGGCACACATGCGCAGGCACGGGCACGCACTCACGTACAAACACACACACACACACACACACAAACTATGATATTTATAACACTAGACTCTTGAGAGAGTAATTGTATTTTTCTCTTTTTGTGCCATACTAAAGCCTTGAAGAGCAAATAACTCAAAGAGTGGTTACAAATTAGTGAGACATTCCTTCGAGTTTTTAAGAAATTATTTTTACTCAAGTAATTGGATAAGAAAGTTGTCATTCCTTTAGATTAATTTTAGCAAACATTTTAAGTTTGTAATATAAAAAAGATTTACAATTTAGACTAGTTACTGTGATGTTTTCTTTTTATTTTTCTCTGTTTTTGTTTACATGTATATTTATAAATTATATAAAATGTCTTATTTATGTATAAATGTCTTATTTATTTATGTATATAAAATTTAAAATATATTTTAAATATAATATGAAAAAGTAACACCACTTAAAAAGATCAACAAAATTAAAAGAACCAACATATCTCATATATTCCATGCATTGTATATTATCACATATATATAAATTCTTTTTTAATCACTATATTTTAGAACGTTTAGGTGTGTATTATTCTCTAGTTGTTTGTTATTTATTATCAATTTTAAGAGGTTACTCACTCATTTGAATTGTTTGGTTGTAACGAACATGTCGTGATTCTGTTACCCTTGTTTCTTAAGTAGTGACGCTACCAGATCTTTGGTCACCCTGGCATTGTAATGGTTTTAGGCCGTTCTCCAGTTTCATTGCTTATGAAGGATTTGTAAAGTAAGGTCAGAGCAGGGATATAAACTACCTCTGGTAGAGGATGTAAATAGGTATTGGCATCTGCTGTACGAGTTCTTATATCTGTATTAGATCTACTCTCTATTGGAGTCTTAGGAGGTGGCTACGTTTTACACACCCTGTACTTGCCTAGGTAAAAAAACATTGTCTAACGTCATGCGGGTTGCGTCAAGTGTCCCCGCGACATTCCTGAAGGCGCTCCAGTACATGAAATACGAAATGCTATAAGTGATGTATATCTACATCCGTTAAAAGCTTGTAAACAATTTTATAAAATTTATGTAAAAACTCCATAATGGTGTAATAATGTTGTGCTTACCTATTTTCTTCAAATACGTTTGGGACGTTAACATTGTATGACAGTGAAAATGTTCGCAGAACTGTGTTTGCTTAACCCACTTCCCCTACCTCAGATTGTTGTCCAACGCTCTCCACAGCTACTAAAACCTCTCCCTCAAGGAATTTCTGTCTTTGCATTTCTAACGACGTTGTTACTAGAAATATGTGTTAAACACCGAAGTAAATCAATTTCAGGCAAACAATATGTTCTAATTTTATTTTAAACGTGTCAATTATTATTTTGAAGTATAGGGTAGATAATCTATGGTAATTTTTAAAAATATTTTATTCTTCATCGTCAGTATAATTGTATCTACCTCCATCTTTACCATTCCTTTTTTTTAAAGAAACCGATACCTACAGTGTCATCAATTTTAATTGTATTGATTTATGCAATACATTGTTGTGGAATTGTGTCATTGTTGCTATTAAAATTCAATGCTTTCCAATATTTTTAAACAATTTGAATTCTATTTATTTGTGCAATCCATTGTTGTAGGATTGCCATTGTTACTATGGAATAAAATGCTCATAACAAAACAAACGAAATTTTAAGAAATTTGAATTCTATTTATTTGTGCAATGCATTGTTGTAGGATTGTCATTGTTGCTATGGAAATATAATCCTCATAAAAGAAACAGACAAAATTGTAAAACAATTTTAATAAATAATTTCTCGAAATCTTTAATACTAATGTTCGACGCATAACAACCAAACAATTCAAACTTTTACTCTATAAACATGATTCAAATGAAAATAAAAGTTTTGAACTTCCTGTGCAATAAGAATTTTGCCTTCGCGTTTAACGTCTTAGTATCCCTAGAATACTAATGCTAGCAACGAACCACTCATAGTTTTATATTCCATTCATCTTGTATACTCAGTATATTATATAAACTCTACTTCTTCTTGTAAATAGATATGGTAAAATTGGAAAGTACAAGTTTTATGTTGTTATTGACTGTACCTAATTATTATTATTATTTATGTAATGCACCTTTCAAATATTTTTTTATGTATATTTCAATTTCATGTGTATTCAAGAGCTTTTGAAAGAGATAGTTCAAATTATTAGCAATAAAATAGTCAATTTTTGTGACAGTATTATTATTATTAAAACACGTTCAAGGAACAAAATGTGCCAACACGCAAAACTCTTAGGTTTTGAAACTTTTTTCTTATTTTCTCATAAGTATAGGCTTGTTTTAAAGGGGTGTATGTTTATAGAACAGAATATTGTAAAGGGTAGATTTCTGCTTCTAGTCTTTTTTTATTTTATGTATTTTGATTTTTATGTTGTTGTTATTGAATGCAATATATATATATATCGCAATATGTATTCTTGTGCATTAATAAAGAACTAAGTCAAAATACAAATTCAAGAATTATAATTGAATTTACTATTCAAAGCTTTTTGTTGGCTAACAGTACCAACATCATCAGGAATATTCTGATGATGTTGGTACTGTTAGCCAACGAAAAGCTTTGAATTGTAAATTCAATTATAATTCTTGTATTTGTATTTTGACTTAGTTCTTTATATATATATATATATATATATATATATATATATATATATATATATATATATATATATATAATAGACTTTGACCGGATTTAATTCTATTTATGTTTTTTATGTTGTTACTTATTACTTGTTTTGTATCGTCCCACATTTGCTTATATTACCATCTGGACCTACAACTAAGGAATGAGAGTCTTACTTGTAGGTTGTGCTGTTTATGACGAGAGCCAAAACCTAATAAAATTACAAGTTTTCAGACGAATAAATAGAGTAAATTTATTTTTAAAATTACTTAATTTTTAATCGTATTTCTATGACTTACGTTATAACCATCAGTGAGAGTACTGCACAATCACAACCGCAACTTGTGTAGTCGTGTCACTGATGATGATGGCATAAACAATTTAAACGCGTATTACAATAAGAATTTTATAGTTATCAGTTTATGTACAGTTATTTAATAATGTTTTTAATTATTCACTTCTGTATAGCATTGTCTAATGAATTGGGTCTGTTATAGAGAGATAAGATTTATTTTGTATATATTTTAAATATTAAATCTAAAGGGTTGTAGACGGAAGTGCTTCGGACTATGTAATTTCTTTTTATTTTTTTAATTAAAACTAATTACCTTTAAGGTTGAAAGAAAGGTGTGTTACTAGATCAAGTTACATGATTGTTTTATTTTAAATTTAGCTCTTTGCTTAAACATATGTTTTTTCTGTATGTAAATATAGCTGTACTTTTTGCAAAAATTCGTTGCCTTTTACTTGTAAAGAGTTGTGATAGATGTTAAGTAGGCCAGGTGTTTTCGTGTTACTTCTAGCAAATGGGTTTATCTAAACAACCCTTCAATAATTATAACCCTTCAAATTTAATAACATTTCTTATAATTAATATTTAATCATATTTAAAACAAGTAATATAAACAAAAAAATTAAAGTAAATTCCTACTCAGGTCAACAAAAAAATGTTAATTTTTTTTTATTAAATAATTACAATTAATGTAAATAAAGTACCAAACCTATGCGTTAAAACAGCTGTTCTACCACATAATCTATAACATAAAATCAGCTGTTTTATGTAATCATATGTTACCACTTGTTTTAAGCCAAACGGGATGAAATAACTATATTGCATACCTTGCCCCTTTTGTGAAAAGATCTCTGGCCTATAAAACTAGAATTAATTTATTATTAAATTTAATTATTGAATTGATATTTGAAAAAAAAAATATTAACATCAAGTGCCATCCACTATAAATTTAAGATGTATTTGGACATGAGAGGACGAATAATGAGTATTTTATTAACGATTGAAAATTTGAACAAGGTATACATAAGGGGAGTGTTAATTAATTAGGGGGGGAGGGAATTGAAAAAAATTAATCTACTTTCTTCGTCTCAGTTGGTCTATGTCGTATGTAGTTATATAGGGTGATCGAAGAAGAAGCGAAAGTACTTCGGAATATATTGTACAGTAGTGTCTCGATTATCCGGCGCAATGTGAACCAAAAGTACTCATATAAACAGGGGCTTTGTTGAAAATTAAGTGTGAAACGGTGAAAGGTTAACTGGTGAAATAATTAAAAGTTTGGTCAAAATTATGAAAAAAGGCACCTGTATTATCAAGTGAAAAAATGACGTACAAATACAGAAAAAAAATAAAATACATTTTACACGGTTGCTTCAAGTGCCAAAACTTAATACGCGCTGTACGTTTCTACTTCGTTTAAACCGGACTTCGTTTGTTGAGATTCGGATAATCGAGATTCTACCAACTAAAATTATTGTTCTGTTTATGGTATAAAATACAAATATTAATCCATTTTTGCTGTCCATACGATCGTATTGATCCATTTTGTTGTCCATACGATCGTATTGATCCATTTTTGCTGTCCATACGATCGTATTGATCCATTTTTGCTGTCCATACGATCGTATTGATCCATTTTTGCTGTCCATACGATCGTATTGATCCATTTTTGTTGTCCATACTATCGTATTGATCCATTTTTGCTGTCCATACGATCGTATTGATCCATTTTTGTTGTCCATACTATCGTATTGGTCCATTTTTGCTGTCCATACGATCGTATTGATCCATTTTTGCTGTCCATACGATCGTATTGATCCATTTTTGTTGTCCATACTATCGTATTGATCCATTTTTGCTGTCCATACGATCGTATTGATCCATTTTTGCTGTCCATACGATCGTATTGATCCATTTTTGCTGTCCATACGATCGTATTGATCCATTTTTGTTGTCCATACTATCGTATTGGTCCATTTTTGCTGTCCATACGATCGTATTGATCCATTTTTGCTGTCCATACGATCGTATTGATCCATTTCTGTTGTCCATACTATCGTATTGATCCATTTTTGCTGTCCATACGATCGTATTGATCCATTTTTGCTGTCCATACGATCGTATTGATCCATTTTTGCTGTCCATACGATCGTATTGATCCATTTTTGTTGTCCATACTATCGTATTGATCCATTTTTGCTGTCCATACGATCGTATTGATCCATTTTTGCTGTCCATACGATCGTATTGGTCCATTTTTGCTGTCCATACGATCGTATTGATCCATTTTTGCTGTCCATACGATCGTATTGATCCATTTGTGTTGTCCATACGATCGTATTGATCCATTTTTGCTGTCCATACGATCGTATTGATCCATTTTTGTTGTCCATACTATCGTATTGATCCATTTGTGTTGTCCATACGATCGTATTGATCCATTTTTGCTGTCCAAACGATCGCTAAAACGTTCAAGTACGGACGTAACAACATAATGATTCACAAAATGTACAACAAACTCTCCCAGACTGACGTATCGACATATTAAGCGGTCTTCATCAATACCTCAAATAATTATGTTACAGGGCATTTTTTAACACTTTAGTTTACCAAGTTTAAATACAAAAACATGCCTAAAACTTATTTTAATTTGAGTCTCAGCTACTTCAATTAATTTTGTTGTTAAACTAATTGAATAGTTTATAATTTTTAAAAAGTTATAAATTGTTAAAGCGAGTAGAACAACACAAATAACATTTCTGCAAAAAGTATACTATATAATGTAAAACGATGTATTCCCTTCTTTATGTATTTCATTGTCAAATCTGTGTATTTAAGTATGCTATAGTGTAGATATCTTTTGTGGCCTTAATTTTATATCTTACATTAAGATAAGTTTGCTGTTAGGTATTATAGAAATATTTCCATATTCTACGGAGTAGTGATATTTTTAATGTCATTTTAAAATTAATAATAATACATCGCACACTGCGACTTCTTTACGTTCTTGTTGCAAACACTTACCCTCTTACAAAGTATTGGTAAGCAGTCGTGTATTTTGGAAGACTTGACCTGTAGTTGACAATGGAGGCTGTTTAGATTGTAAATACTTATGTACATAAGATCCCTGTGATTTTAGGTTTAGCCGTGAGAATTAACTGTATGGATTCCGTTAAGTTGAAAATAAAGTTATAAACTTGGAAACTATTCATTTTTCCCCTCACCTTGTTTGATCTTTCTGTTTTACCTACTTTAGTGATCCTTAATGTTTATGTTAGAGTAGCGTGTAAAGCTTGAAGCACGGAAGGAAGTGTCCAGGGCAATAGGAAACCAGCTTTGATACGATGTCGGATTGGGAAAACGTAACACAGGTATGCAGTTTTAAAACATTTATTACACACCTAGAGTATTTATGACTCCGTACCTACGCAAAACTTTGTTGCCATGGAAATTCTCACTACAGTAAAGAAGCAACTTGCAAATATGAGCTGATAAATCGCTTCTTACTGTTTTTGTTGCGAATAGAGTTTCAGAATCGAAATGTGAAACACTATCGTATACATGTCTGTTAAATCCTTCTTAATTCTTTCACGTTGGCTGCTCAACACACTGTCTGTGTCCAGAGATATTTCAGAGGGTGTGCATGATTAACCAACTGCTCAACTCTACCCTGTGTGCAGAGACAGTTCTGAGGAAACACGCAATGAGTCGACCGCTCAACACTCTGGCTGTGTGAGGAGGTAGTTCTAAGGGCGCATTGCATGAGTCGAAAGCTCAAGAGGCTGTCAGTGTGCACAGATAGTTCTGGGGGCGAACATAATGAATCGACCGCTTAACCCTGTAATAGTGTACGCAGATAGTTCTGAGGATACACGTAATAAGTCAACAGTTAAACGCTATAACATCGTACACAGACTGTTCTGAGGGCGTACGTAATACGTCGACTGCTCAACACTCTCTCAATGTGCAGAGATAGTTCTGAGGGCATAAATGATGAGTCGATTACTGAAGACGTTGTCATTGTTTAATACTGTTATTAGTGTACACACTTAATGAGAACAAACCTGGTGAGACATCTGCTCAACCCAATAGCGGTCTACACGATCTCCTACTCAAACCTATAAGATTGTGCCCAAACAGTTCTGAGGACTCACATGAATCAACTACTCAAACATATAACACTGTACACAGATAGTTGTGAATGTGGAATTAATGAGTACACTGCTCAACCCTATAACAGTGTACCCAAAACGTTCTGAGGGCCCCCATGAGTCAACTGCTCAACCTTATAACAGTGTGTCCAGGTAATTCTGAGGGCACACGTAATGAGTCAACTACTCTACCCTATAACAGTGTACCCAAAACGTTCTGAGGGCTCACATAAATCAACTACTCAACCATATAACAGTGCACACAGATAGTTCTTAATGTGGAATTAATGAGTACACTGCTCAACTCTATAACAGTGTACCCAAAATATTCTGAAGGCCCCTATGAGTCAACTTCTCAACCGTATAAGTGTACCCAGGTAGTTCTGAGTGCGCACGTATTGAGCTAACTACTCAACCCTATAACAGTGTACCCAAATCGTACTGAGGGCCCAGATGAGTCAACTGCTCAACTCTATAACAGTGTATCCAAACACTTTTAAGGGCCCACATGAGTAAACTACTCAGCCCTATAACAGTGTGTCCAAACATTTCTACTTTTATATTTATTCTTATTTCTTGATGTTATAAAAGTGAAGTAAATACTGCTATAAAAGTATTGAAATATTGGTGCTTATGACGTGTACATATAGTTGGGACACCACTGAAATCATAATGATAAATGGATACATATTGTAAAGGTAATTAGTTGCATTAACGGAATTCTTATGTTTATGGTGTCAGCAACATTCTTTAACTAGACTTGAGTCTCGTTTTTTGAAGACTGATTATTTTTGGTCATATTATTTATATTTAATGCTGGGAATTTTTACACGCTAGGTATGATGAAATAATTTTCTAAATGTATAGATTTGCTTTAGTCTAATTTTTTTACGCCATTGGCTGAAACAAATTCTTTTCGGAGTTGCAAATTGGTGGAAAACTCGAAGGCAGTTCGATGGGAACACAAAACATTGGTTCTTCATTTCGGTGAAGTTATTTATCCTTAAATACGAGATGCCTTGTAGAAAGATCCCACTTTTAATTACAGGCGATAAATCCTTCAAACTGAGAAGAGCCGTTTAATTGCACTCACAGGCGAGCATTCGTGATTTATAGTCCTGGCAAATTTATACGTATTAGAATATATTGTCGGGCTCATGTTAAACTACGCGATGATATCCCATTACTTCTAAAATATGCATTACAATTATTAAAAGTGGTTTTCAGAACAGCGCCGGCTTTGGGGTTTATCATTTACTCGAGCAAGATTTCTTTCGGCGCCCTTGTAAGAATAATTTAAATAGTTTTACCATTATCAAAGAGTACTTCCAACACGAATGATTTTACTACATACTTACTATAAAATTATTGCCTAAAATCTCTCTACCACACAAATAGTCAAAATAACTAATATATGACAAGTTACTTAAGTTTAAACCCTTACGTACATTGCTACGTATGTTGTCATCACCAGAGGGTCATTTTACAATCTAGAATACCATAATTTACAAATTAGGCTTTTCTTTCAGCTTACGTTCGGATAATGGACGCTCGGCTGTAGTAGATAAGATGAGTGATATTATTGCTACAGAACAGCCTGCCACGTTACATTATTGAAGAACAACATACAGTGCAGTAGCTAACCCCTATGGGAGAGTAGCTATTTGAACGCCTCCACTACTTTTTAATTTTTCAAAGCTCCCCATTTAAAAAAACGTTGTATGGACTTGCAGTATTTCTTTAATATTACAAATCCAAATTTTTTACTTCAAGAAAATTGTTTTCTATTTCCCTGTTTTTCCTTTTAAGTATTTGAGTTTTCCCAGCAACTGAGAGAAAAGAAAGACACTTGGAACAGAATGACACAAATTGCCCAATTAACCTACTAAGTCCTAGCTTCAAGTCTACTCAAGATGGTTGCGGTTTCTCCAATTAAGGAGTAATTTCGCAAGCATTTCCTGCATTGGAGTAAACATGTCCTTATGCTTTTATATTTCTCTATCTACTGTATGTTTTCTTATACTGATGCATGCAAATGAGAGGATTATTTGTTTTTGAGTTCAGCACGTTTACAGGAATTATGTTTTCAAATACAACGTGGCATCTCAAGCCTTCAAGTAATGTAGCTCATATTATTATATCTCATTCAATCAACTAAACACTCATAATGTTGTAAGGTACACAGAGAGCATTTTTTTAATGTTAAGATTTTCTCTAGAATATCCCAAAGCCTGGTTTTTCATGGAATAGAATTCTTATCCTTTTGCGTGCTATTTGTATATTTTTCAATGTTGTTAATAATTTTTTAGTTATTTCTGTTTACAGGTAGATATATGTTTCAGAGATAATGGAATTTAATATTCCCAACCTTCCAAACCGCTCAAGATACCCGGGACATTTAATTATTATTTTTCGCTCACCTGTACATCCTGCATATAATAATATATTTATAAATACTTGTTAAGGAAATATTATTTTCCCCTGAGATATATCAAGGTTGTAAGTCATTATTTTTAAAATTTCTTCGAAATGTGGAATTTTTCATTTTAACACGACAAATTATTAAGGATGTTTCGCATGTGTTAACTAAGGATGCATTCAATAAATCCCAGTCGACAACTGCAGTGTTTATTTGTATCTCCAAAACCAAATCGTGTCTGGCATTCCGTCCTTCTTTACAAATTTGCTACCAAATCCAAAACATACCGTCTTTCTTCTCAGATCCTGCTTATCCAGTCAAAACTTTACTGTTTCTGTTAAATAATACCTCTATAAATTCTGTATTTGAGGGGGTACCCAAAAGTAACCGGAATACCATTGCCGAGGGTGGAGGTTGTGTACTACGCGTGTCTGCTGCGCAACTCATTGCCAGTTCAGTGTTATCGATCTCGTTTGTTCTGTTCGTCTGCTCTGATTGTTCTTGCTTGCAATGTTTTGTTCTTTTTTATTTTTCTATGATGGCACGTTTAACTGAATACTTCTCCTTCACTTCTGTTAGGATTTTTTTTTATATATTCGAGTACATTTTTCAGCAATTCCTAATATTACAATATTTTCTTTTGTTAACGCATTTCAGAATAACTCCATTCTCAAAACTTTAATAGTACTCCCTACCCTCTTTTAATAGTACTTCAATGCCTCTCTACCCTCTCTACAGGTGTTCGTCCTAGGCTCTCTCCTCTACCCCGCCCATCTTCTTCCTCAGCTATCCTTATCCGTCTAAGATGACGTCATGTTACATTGCAGCTCACGAAGCGAAACTAAAACTACGTAGGTCATCCAGGACCAGCTAGACATCCTGTTGCCGTGGCTCCGGAAATGAAGGACTGTGGTCAACACGGGTAAATCACAGACCATCTGCTTCATAAGGTAGGTAGAAAAGTTGACTGTCGCTGAGACGTCCATCGCCTGAAAGTCCTCTATGGAAAATCTAAGCGTCATCCTGACAAGGTGAGTATCATCCGTTCCAAGCTCTCCTCTTTTCTCTCAAGACGCAATCCCATTCCTTTAAAAACAAAATACCTCCTCTACCTGATGCTAATACATCCAGTGGTTACATATGCTGCCCCGGTCTAGTGGCACTTTGTACTAAGACGTCAAGAAGTACCTGGAACTTCTAAGAACCATATCCCAGTCTCCCTGGGTCCTCTCCAATACCACCACTCAAAATTCCTTCAAATGAATCGTTGCGGAATCCATCAGTTCCCTCTCAGTCATACTCTTTGGCAAAGCCGAATGTTCAGCAAATACACACATCCGGGTTATCAGTTTTTTCAACTAGGCCCCTCCTCTCTTTAGGCCACAGGTCATGGTGCTCCTGAAACCTCCATAACATCTGTAATCCTTTCCTTTCCTTTCTTTCTCTCGCCTTCCCTCATAACATAGGTAAGGTTGTAGCAGTAAGTTCTTTATACCTAGTTCTTAGGCACATCTGTTAGCTTTAAGTTCATTTTTCAAATTCTTTAAGTTAAGTAGTAGTCTTATGTCTGTAATATGTAAGGCAGTCATATCTAAGCATAAGACTTGGTCGCAAGAACCCCGTTAGTCTCAAGTACCTGTAATACATAATTTTCTCTTGTATGACATTACTAGCAGAGTACCCGTCCTTCGTACGGGGTTGACGTTGCCTATTTTTGCATCGATTTTAATTTGTGCTTGTATATGGGGTGAATTAAATTTACTGAAATTAAATGCCAATAAATATATCAAACTATAGGTTATAAACTTACCGATTACTGTCTTGAAACACAAAGAGAAGGAAAAGCTTCTGCTTGTAACATTACATTTGTAAAGTATAACTAACCTTGAAAGATAAGTAACAACAAACATTTAATATCAGCTGATTAAACCAAGTATATGATGGAGTATAGATAATCGAGTGTTTATGGAGTTTTCAAGGGTTGTGGGGCGGTGCCCCAACAGAATTTCTAAATAAAAATATGCCTATGTGTTAACCAGGGATTATAAGAATGTCCATGCAAAATTTCAGCTCAATGGGTCAAGTAGTTTTTACGTAATTGAGTAACACACGTACACACAGTTAACATTATACTTTTATATGATAGTATAGATATCACATACATATATATGTTTCTACATATAAGATAATGGGAAAGAAAATAGACCATTTAGCCATGTCCGGATGAAGTTAAATGAACATTGCCCCCCCCCCCGAACAAACACCTTTTCCGTCCCATACTATTCTTCCACTTGGAAATTCCTCTCCTTAGTCCCAGACCAATACCAAAAACTAAGACCAATTCCCCATAACCCTTCCCGCAGCCATTGTCATGTGGCAGACGCTGCATAACCTCAAGGGCCTCAATCCCCTCCTTCTCTCGACTGACTGAACAATCACTACCAACCGTAATTACAAATTTAGACGCCCCGGGGCAAAACTATCCAATAATGGGGTCTTGTAGCTTTCTAAGTCTATTTATCGACATTATAAATATGTTTAGTCAAAAGTTTTATTTCACTTCGGGAGCTGCAAAACAAAAACTACAAGGGGGAGGAGTTAAAACATTTTTGCCGAGTGTTGCCTCATCTTTAGTTTTAACGTATAAAAGTTCCGATTCTTAATTCAGATAAAAATATCAATAAGTAACTCAAGAAAACAAAATTTTGTGGAACGTTATTTAAAACCCACTAGAACTATTGTCAAGGAAGTTTGTAAATACAGTTATTTGTAAATTTATATATATTTTGTTTGAGAACCCTAAATCTGACGGTGTCTAATTTTATTTAATCACACTTGTGGCAGCCAACCTCTAGCGAGCTACCTCTGTCTCACATGCGCATGTGGTTAGTATCCCTACCGCGAGTGAAGGAAACGGGAATGATTGCCTGTGTACCTAGCTCATAAGTTCTTTCCATGGAGAATCAGGAGATAGTGAAATGAAACAGTACGGTAAGTGTCACGCTAAGATCATGATAAAAAAACCTGGCAAGAAAGAAACCCTGCCATGAAAAATTCCGCGACAGATCATGCAGGAACTCTGAGGGCTTGGCTTATCTTATGCTACGGAATAAGGAGAGGTATTACCTTACAAAAACCTCGTTAGTGAGTCTATGGCAGGAATTACATGCGCCTCCTTTTGCTGCCTACTCGAAACTGAAAAGGCATGCAGTCACAATTAGTACTTCCGTTGGGGCTAGGCTGAGACCCTGGGGATGTGCCCCTGCGTCACCTGGAACATAACTGTAAAGGAGAATCTATTAGTATGTATATTTTTATTGTTTGTATTATGGTAGAGCTAGGCGGTCAGTAAGGACAGCGGTCGTCTGTGTGTGTCGTGGGCGAGGTCTTATCTACCCAGTGATGAAATGAGTGTGGATGTTGTATGTGCGTGAGCCTGTTTGTAGAACCTTGTTGCTAAGTGTCGGAGGTATTGTTTGATGAACGGCACTTTCAAGTTAGTGTGAAACAGTCTTAATCTTGTCCATCTAGGTGCCTTCGTGATTATTCGCAAAACCTTGTTTTGGTATAAGTGAAGTCTGCGTGTGCACGAGTTGCCTGCATGGCAACAGACGGGTGAAGCGTGCGTGGATATGATTCTCTTACGAAACTACTAAGGTGCTGACATCTAGATATGAAATTATCAACTACAACTGATTAAATCCGACAATGCAGTAATTTTTTTCAATAATTGCAAATTATAAATAATTCCGCAACAATAAGATATCAGGTTATTTTTTTTTTTACAGAATATTCTTTTAATAACTGTGTTTCTTTTAATGTACATACTAAGTTTTTTTAAAGACCTTGTATTTTACAAAATGCACCAGTTTATGAGAGATTAAGATAGGACTATTTTCTATGAAATTTCATTTTAAAATGTTTAAAATAACATCCGTTTATAAAGAGATAATGAATCAATAGCAGAAAGACATGTACAAAATTGTATTTAAATTGATTTACCTAAGAATGGAAGTATTCAAAAGTGAAATGATTGGGAATTATCATTCATGTAGAACCTGTCAACCTTCTATTACACAGAAGAAATCTGGAGGAAGGAAAAGTACATTTAATTGTAGTCCTAGGCTCTATGTTAAAAGGTTAGTTCTTGGGCTATGCCAGAAATACATACACCTTGATTGATTGTTGAAAATCTACATACTCTCTCTCTCTCTCTCTCTCTCTCTCTCTCTCTCTCTCTCTCTCTCTCTCACACACACACACACACACACACACAATTTCTCTCTCTCTCTCTCTCTCTCTCACACACACACACACACACACACACACAATTTCTCTCTCTCTCTCTCTCTCACACACACACACACACACACACTAACACACACACACACGCAGACCTGCACAAATATAATGGGGCTGGAAAATAATATAAAAGAGTTTTAGTAATTAAATGAATAAAGACAATGTATTGAATAGAGCATTAGAATATTTTTAAAAGAATTATTACATTTGTAAATAAAATAAAATTCACTAAACATTTGTAAATATTTACAAACTTGCCTATAGTAGCACTTACTTATATTTGTTGAGGACAGCCGTTGAGACGTTTCGGGAGATGTGTTCCATTGTCAACTCAGACTGTAACTGAACTCAAGGTTTACGTAGGTTAGGACATTAGGGGGGGGGGGTGAAGATGGAATCAACAAATAAAAATAAAATTATTTAGTAAGGCTTACTAGTACCTTAAATGAAGATTGGTATTTGTGCAATATCAGGCATGAATGCTATACTAAAAGTGCCCTCAAACTTTGCCTTTAAAATAGCAAACCTACATGTCTCTGAAGGAAAAAGATATTTAGCCCAATGCCTATGAGCCGTCCTTTAGCCATTTATTGTCGAGACTCAGAGTAGCAAATACAAAGTTCTGAAAACTGGCAGCTGCTGTAGCTGATTTATTCGATTTTTGTGTTGATATTCCCATATCAATTCCTAAAACTACAACTTGAAGAAGGTTATTTTAAAATAATGCGATTACACTAAATACAAAAAATCTAAAGAACTTATTAATGTCATAACAGAATTAACATTAATCTATTCATGTTAGTTTTGAATGTTGTTTTTAATCTATTAGAAATATAAACTTACTTACTAGCCAACGCCCACCCTTGACTGTTGAGCCATTAGGTGACCCGCTGACCAGTATAGATGAAGAAGTGGGTCATCATCATCTCCGGAATGGTTGAGTGCATTGCATTTCATCAGATGATCCGCATCCAATGTATCATGTCCATATGGAGGGCATTGTGGTGTTGGGAGTAAACCGATACGATATAGATGAGCGGCCGGTCTGCATTCTGAACATGGCAACGCCTACAGTTTGTGGAAGTCTGTGGTTGATGGGTCCTATGGTGACAAGGTTTTCCCATTTTCTTCCTGCTGATTTCTGTGTGGGGTGCAGTTTTCTGGCCCGGTCGATAGTTGCATTGATGAGGGCTTTCGTGCTTTGCAACGAGAGCATATAAATAGGTTGTGCCATGGATGTGCCTTTTTTGGCCAGAAATTCTGCCCTCTCATTTCCATAGATGCTAACATGGCTTGGGATCCATTGTAAAATTATATTCCAATCTTTATTTTGCCAAGTGTTCGAGGGCTTTTCTTGTTTCCATTGTCTTCTACAGCCTGTATTGTTATTTCGTGATAGGTTTCGGATGGCCGCTTGTGAGTCGAAGTAGAAAACTGCCTGTTTAAGGGCTATTTTGTTTAGTTCAACTTCTGCTGCTTGTACTGCTGCCATTTCTCCATCGTAGTTGCTAGGTTCCCTCAAAATTGCAACTGTAGTAGGCAGCTCTGGTTGCACCTGTTTCGGGTATTGATAACCCATCTGTGTATATATGTAACCATTCTGGTTGTGGGTACTCTTCATTGATTGTATGCAGGGCTGCTTGCCTCAGTTCTATGTCCAGGGATGCTGATTTCAGCTGACTGTGGTTCTTGAAACTGCAATTAGCTTTTGGTAAATTGTGGAAAAACTTGTGGCAATCTGTAAGCAGTGCTGGCTTCTCTAAGGCTATCCCATACTATAAACTCACCCTTTTATAGGACGCCATTGGGGTTATTTGAGTCTTCAGTCAGACCGTGGCTTGTCTGTAGTTTGTCCAATGAGTGTGTACTCCTCTATGTCTTTGCCAGAGTCGTTGTAGAACTAACTGTCATCGAATTATAAATGATCCACATTTCCAACTTTCTGAGAACGTCATCTAATGCTGTGTCAAGCACTAGGATACTGCTGCTTGTTGCCCACGTAAGTCATCCGCATATAATAGTGCTTTGATTCCTGGCATTTCCCTAATGGCGTCAAGTACGGCATCAATCATTATATTAAATAATAAAAAAAATAGAAATAAAAACTATAATTAAACTAATTCAAAAAAATAACATAAATACAAATATTAAATTTTAATAAATATATTTATATTACGCAAGATGATGATACAGTTAAAAGCCATGGCATCATTCCTTAACACAAATTAGAACTTCTGGTAAGATTATAATGTTGATGAATATTGGTCAACTTGTATATTGAAACAAATTATGCTTAAACAAAATGTACTGGATGGTACATACATCTTCAGCACAGCAAGGTCACATCAGTACTCCAGATTAGAGTTCTTTGTTCGCCACTTCCAGTCCATAATAGTCTGATCAGTCAATGTGTGTGTGTGAATATGTGTATAAAGTGTGTATTGGTTTGAGTGAGTGTTGTCAGTAGTGTTATGTTAGACTGGGGTACTGCAAGGGATGCCAAACCCCTCTCAGTAGGTGCAGCTAGTCCACACTCCCCTGCGGGATAGCCAGTTTAGTATTTCCCAGGGTGTACATAACATGGAGCCCTGCTATTTTACACCCCGAACAGAACATGGAGAATTTATCTCTAAAATGCTTGTGTAAATCCAAGCTGACGAACTTAAAATATTTTAAAAAGTTCCTACCGAGATCACTAAATTATGGATAATTTAGGAGTAAAACTAAATTAAAGTTGCTAAGAAAAATTTATTTGCACAATTGAATTTTAATATTTTTATTCATAGTAACCAATGTTAAAAAGTAAGTAGCCAACCTAAATGAGTTATATATAACTATAACCAACCTAAATTTTAATGTTGAATTTATATAAAAAGAAATTTGGATAAAACAATTCAAATGAAGGAGATAATCTATTACATAAAGTTATTGTTTAAAAGCTGAAAATATATTTTCACGCAAAAGGTGTAAAAAAAATTAATAACAATAAAAGGAGGCATTATGTAATAGAAAAGGATCCAAGGAATATCCCTACAGGAAAGTTAGAAATTATTAAAAGATACAATGATCAAAATTACTATAAAAACACATGAGGAGTACTCTCCTCCGCAGACTGCCCGCTCTGCACAACCCCTGAAGCAATTTTGAACGCCCAACATCTGTTCGAATGCCAAGGACTGCAGGACGACCGTGATGAAGCATATGGCTCCGACTTTGAGCATCTCACCTCCCTCCGTGGGCGCCCATACACACGGGCAGGGAGGGGCCATGGCTCACCCTAGCTCCCAGAAAAATACAAATTAAAATTATTAAGACTTTCGTAGAAATATTTCTTTTTTTATTTTCAGCTGATGTGGAAGAACTATACTTTAATTATAATAAATTTTCACAGTATTAACAATATAAATAGTATATTTATGCGATTCTGCTATATTAACACCTTGACTGAACGAAGTAGGTTTTAAGTCAGAAACTATCGAATATCCATATTATGTGATTATGTCAATGTGGACCAGTTAATGGTTGCGTCAAATAAAGGAAAACAGCTAAACAGGACAGGACTAATATCCTAGACGCTGACACAGCGAGCCAGCTATCCCAATGATAAGGAAAACCTGACAGGAAGGATAACCTAGGCGCTTCCGACTGACGCTGAATTTCTTCTCTGTTGCATGTCATCTGCGTTCGACATTAGAGTACTGTATTGGGTGCAAGTAGGAAGCAGGGAGATTATATATTGACTATAGTGTACGGTACCGTGTTACGATTTACGAAATTGATAAATTATTAGCCTAATTGGTAAGTGAAAACATTTCCTAATAACGAAACATAACAAACGTCAAGAATCAATTTCAAAAGAATTCCTATGTATAATAATACGATACATAGATATTACATATTAGGTATATTTCTTTTCTGTTAAGTTAAACAAAACATACCATTTTGTCCACATATTAATTTTAATAGTTTATTATAAATTTATAGCCTATGTTACATTACCTTTAATTGAATTGTAGAAATTGACGTTTTAATTTGATTTATCTTTAATATTAGTCCAGGAAACGAAGCTTAAAATAGGAAAAAACTTCGCAAATTTTTCGAAAAAAGACCGATTTGCATACAAATTTGGGATTAAGTTCAACTTACCCTCTACTTCAAAATCTATATAGTGCCGACGAGCGCTTTTTATTTTTTAAGCGTGAAAACTACCCCTTATGGTCAAAATCTATAAAAAAACGTAAAAAGAGTGAAATTTGGTTCAGCTGAATTAAAAATAATGATTATCTGATACTCTAATTGTAATTGTTAAATATTTCGAACCTCTAAAAATTCATTTTCAAGGGTGAAAACTACCCCTAATTGCTCAAATTAGTAGAAAAAGCCTAAGGAGGATAAAATTTGAATCTGCTTACTTAAATAGGGCCTATACATTTATTGATTTATTTCACAAGGGTAACTGAATTGCAGGTGAAATCTTTCGCTAGTCGTAACTCACTAACGAAGCATTTTTTCTCATTTTTAGCGCTATATGATCAGTTCCTCCTGAAACACGCAAACACCCTGAACCTAATGAGATATTTCAATAAAATCAGATATTCGACTGTCATGCCTCGGTTGAAATTAAAAAAAAAAAACGCCACTTATAAAACTGAAATAATAGCCTATATTTAAAAAACTTCCAACCTCAAAATAATTTGTCGGTTACTATCCTATCCTATAATGAATGAAATGACGCAAGAAAGAAAAGCTTTTTATAATATTTTTTAGTATTTTAAGGAATAAAGATTCACTCATTCTATAAAAAAAATAAATTAATCGATACAAAAAAAGCCTGTAAAAATTAGAAGTTTCGAATTTTCTAAAGTGCCTTAAAACTCACCATTTTAACCATAATTTTTCAAAATTTCCCCGGACCCTCCTTCTCATGGAGGGAATCCCATTTCCAAAGATATCAGATTTGCCCCCCCCCCCTATAAAATGATGAATGTATAAAAACACCAATGATCTTTGTATGGAATCAGTAATGTGTGAAATAAAAGTAAATTGTTTCAATTGATCAATGATTAGTTGTAAACGCAATATTCACATTTATAGGTCTTGGATAGCAAACTAATCTAGGAAATCTGGTAATACATCAACCAACAAAGTCTAAAGGGATAAATGCCAGTTTTATAGTTGCTACAACACCTGCAAACAAAATTTTAAAAATAAATTAAATCACTGTGAATCCCAAGCTTTTGTTGATTTTTTTCTTGATGGGAAACCTAATGAGGCTACCATCTCTATGCCTAAAACTAATAGTTAAAGGAGGTTATTTAAAATAATTAATTTAAACTAAGTACTAGAAGCTTAAACAATTATTATTACAATTTTTTTTAATTTCTGAAAACAGATTTTATATGAAATAAAAACTATAATAATTGTAGCTTAATTGTAATTAGTTTAATTATTAAACTAATTCTAAAACAAACACCAACTAAAACTAAAACATAAATATTAAATATACTATTAATATTTTAATGATGATTAAAATACTATGGTGATGAAACGATTAATAGCCAAAATGATGATACAGTTAATAGACATGGCATCCTCCCTCAACACTACTTTAACCCTTTGATTAGATATCTGTGCCTACCCTGATATGGCCCCTGGTAGCAACATATTTTTAAAAAATTTTAAAACGTTTTCTTTCTTCTAATTTCTTTCTTTATTCTCTAATTTTTTTAAATTATAGTAATATTTGTCATTTTTTACTCATTTTCTCATGTTAACCCAACTTAACCTTACGTTTACTGACAATTTCTTTGCTAAAAGTTATCTGTTCATCTTTATTTTTATAAAAGACTCATTCATTGCAAAATACCGCATAAACTTCAAAATGATCTGCAAATACATGGGAAAACCCATAGACTTTGGTCACAACAGAATGGTGACTATATACTCTGTGAGGTATTTATTGTCTAGAAAGTTGCAAATATTTAACCTAGGATACAGCACAATACACAGGAAAACAAATCTTAAACGTACGGCAATGATAATTTGAGAAATAGTAGAACATACATATATGGGAATGCTCCCACTGGCCGTAGTACAATCTCAAGTACTGGTACGTGAATACTAATCAAAGGGTTGAACTTCCTCAAAGATTGCAATGCTGATGAACGTTGATCAACTCGTATATTCAAACAAAATATGCTCAACTGTGATGGCACCTTAGTGGTGTATCTTCAAGTTATAAGAACCATCCACGAGTTAAAAAATAGTAACTGCACATACATCTCCAGCAGAGCAAGCTCATATCAGCATTCCAGATTAGAGTTCTTTGTTCGTCACTCTCAGTGCACAATAGTCTGATCAGTCAAAATCCTTAAGTATAAGATTATGTTCTTATTTGATGTGTGTGTGTATATATATATATTGATATTTTACGTTATCCATTGTTTTATAATATATTAACTTCATATATATATATATATATATATATATATATATATATAAAGTGTGTATAGTGAGTGTTAAAAGTAGTGTAATGTTAGACTGGAATAGAAGTTTTTCTTGACAGATTGGGAACCACACACAGTACTTATTTTAAAGTTATACGAGGTCTGTTCAAAAAATACGTGGACTGTATGAATTTCACAGCTCAAGTTAGTTTCAGGAAAATCCGCTTGGTGTCGCTAGGTTCGTATAAATCAGCTGATTAAAATGCGGTATTTCAGTCGCAGATATCTTCATTTGATGAGTTACACGCAGCTTAGTAAAGAGTGTTTTCTCGTTTATCGGATTGTAAAATGGACAGCATGAAGGAGCAACGAATTGCTCTGAAATTTTGTGTAAAACTAGGGAAATCTGCAACAGAAACATTTGCCATGCTTAACACGGCCTATGGCGATATTGCCATGAAGCATACTGCATGTTTCAAATGGCATGAACGTTTCAAGGGTAGCCGACAGTCGATTGATGACGATGAGCATCCTGGACGTCCTTCAACGTCAACTGACGACCCACACCTTGACAAAATCAACACCCTGGTGCGCAAAAATTGACGTCTAACCATTAGGGAGCTTTCCGAAGAGTGTGGGATATCAGTTGGATCTTGTTACGAGATTTTGACCGAAAAATTCGCTGCGAAATTTGTGCCAAGCCTGATGACCGATGACCAAAATGCCAGTTGCGTCCGGGTTTGTCAGGAACTGCTTGATCGTTCAAATGAAGATGAGAACTTTTTGTTAAGAATTATGAAGAATTATTATTGTGATGAATCATTGGTGTATGGTTACGACATTGAAATGAAGGTCCAATCATCCCAATGGGTGTCAAACATCCCAAAAAAGCTCGCCAAGTTCGGTCGAATGTCAAGGTGATGCTGACAGTATTTTTTGATGCTAAGGGTGTTGTTCAGTACAAGTACCTCCCTGAAGGCTCTACAGTCAACCAGATTACCTACATTGAAGTACTGAAACGTCTGAGGGACGCAAAAGGCCAGAACTGTGGAGAAGTGATAACTGGTTTTTCCACCACGACAACGCTCCAGCTCACTCAGCACTCAGAACTCGTGAGTTTTTGGCCAAACACTCGATCACTATTCTTTCCCACCCCCCCCCCTACTCACCTGACCTTGCTCCTTGTGACTTTTTCTTATTCCCAAAACTCAAAAAACCACTCAAAGGAAGATTTGAAACGATTTCGAAGATTAAGGCAAATGCGACGAAGGAGCTGAACGCCATTAAAAAAGAAGCGTACCAGGACTGTTTTAACAAGTGGAAACACCGTTGGGATAAGTGATTGCGTTGGGCAGGAGAGTACTTTGAAGGAGACACCAAGCGGATTCTCCTGAAACTAACTTGAGCCGCGAAATTCAAACAGTCCATGTATTTTTTTAACAGACCTCGTATATTATGAATTCATAAAGTGAAATATGCAGTTTTATTGAAAATGGAACGATTGTCCAATATTTGTTTTACAGATGATATTTTAACATAGCTTATCAATAACAAGACTTAGTTACCTTTAAACCATAACTTTTGAAAAATGGAAATATTTAAACGATAAAGATCATCAACTCATGATTAATAAATTATTTACTTATGGGCATTTAAATGTCAAATTCAACATTATCAGCGAGTATAACCACACCAATTCCAAACCATCATTTTATAATCTATAATTTAATTCTTGGATTCAAAAAAAATTTCACACTTTTTAACTTTATGTAAGAATTGAAATTTCAAACAATAAAATATGAAGAAATCATTGTCTATTCCAAGAGTTTTAACAAAGTTTTATTTTGAATACTGTCAACACTTTGGAATATTTATGTTGATGAAATCCTTAACAACAATACACTTTAATTAGAAACTGAAAGAAATATTTTTAAACCAGACTTTGCGTTATAATAAAGATAAGTGTCCAAATATTTTCTCTGAGTCTTGATTTCTTATTTGTGCACTTCTCTTTAAAGTATGTGAGCAAACATTTTCTAAAACTGAAACACTTCTGAAACAAGAAATCAACTGACTCATTAAATATTGATGAACAATAGAACACCCAGCAACCTAGAGGTGAAAATCATACAACGCCAATTATTGTTGATACTTTTGTATTATAATATTTTTAGAAGGAATAAAATTTATATGATTTTAAAATATAAAACAAAAAATGAAAAATTGATTAAAACTTTAACAAAAAATTTGAGATGTGTTTAAAAATATTTAAATTTGCAAGTTAAATAAGATAGTGTGTATGATTCTTAATAATGTTTGTACATAAAGATCTTCTATCACTTATCCAAAATATTCTAGTTTTGTCTATTTTATATAGTCGTTATTAATTAACATTTCCTCATTATTAGTAATAGCTTTGTTATTCTTTGAGCCACAAGGCTAAGCCGCTTTTCTGATTAGGGATGTTCGATCCAATGACAAGGGATACTGAGACTGCTCTGTATGTGCCAACAGGCAGACATACCACACTGGTGAAATGATTCCACACCTCGCTTTTTTTTGGAAGGCTCATTTTATTTAAAAATAAACTCCTACGAAATTAAGAGCAAACAATTAATTCGTGCGAAATAGCATCTACTGTACACATCACTGCCACTATTTTGAACCCTGACACAAATTGACCACCCACACACAGCTACGTAAATGAGTAAAACCAGTGAGAGACAAATCAACCAATGACAGCCTTGATAAAATGTCAGTAACGTTTCAGCCGTGACAGCTACATATTACCCAATCACAACAGAAGACAACTCTTTCCATTAGTGAACGACACTGCACGATAATCAACTCCATGAGCCAAGTGGTGAGAGCAGAGCCAAAGACAGCGACAAGTCAACCAATGACAGTAATGTTTTATCCAATCACAACAGAGGCAACTTCCAGTCGACCCATTGTCACTGGAACTGGTATTTTCCATATGTCACTAGTACCACCAGCAACAAGTCACCATGACAGAAAATACTGACCATCCCTATTTCCGATCAGTAAGAGAATCTTTCTGTACTTTCTAACTTGCACCTAACAAGAAAGTAACTCATTCCTGTTTTTGCAACCCACTTGGTTCACAATAAAACACAACACTGGTTTTATTCATTCAACAAGTATTACTTTTTGGTTGGTGTGCCTTTGCAAGGTATGTGGCATAATCAGAGTATAAATCTCCCTCTGTAGGGTAATTCAAGTGTGGCAACTGCAGGGCAGTTGAAAACATGATGTGATGCAATTTTTTTGTCATGACAGTTGTCACATTTTATATTTTCTATAACCATCTGCTGACATTTTTTGTTTTTTTCTTAGTCTGAAGCAGAAAAATATTTTGATGGAGCCTGGCGTTGCCCCAGCCTAGGAAACATTTTGGAAATGTGGTATCTAAAGTGTAAACCTTAAGGTTCTTCTACCTGAGAAAAATCGTTATAAACCTACCCTGTAACATTACATACATAATCATTATTTAGCCTCATTTACCACATAATAAGATCGTTTACACTATCAGGTTTATTAGTAGCCTACATTACTTGTTTTTACATCAAGAATTACAAGATCAGGCACACAAATATTGCAGTGTATAACAGGACACCACCTATTTATTACATTGGGGGAGGGTGTATTTAATGACTACAGTATGGCACTGTATTATAGTGATTGATTAATATGGATTTGTAAGCATATTCTACTAATAAATAGATTTAAATCATGGACAAACAGCCGAACACAAATATCTAATTTACATTTACTGTTACTTAAGTTTAAAAAGCTTAACTTTAAAAATTTTGAGGGGGATTGAGCTCACCCTTAAACCCACCATTTGTCTGGCGAGAGTGGCGCCTGTTTTCCTATCAATGTTAAGATGAGTTACTTGGTTATGAGATTTAATTCTCAAGAGGGCAATTAGTTTTGATTTTGCAAAAGCATTTGCGTCTGCCAGCGAAATTAGGATTGTTAAAAAAAATCTGTTTCGTTCTTCTATTTAATATCTTTAGCAGAAAATGTCTGAATAAAAATCCATTTTAATAAATTTCTCTAGCCAACCATCACTTGTTTCAAAAAACCCTTTTACTATTATTTTTCCAATTCCTTTACCTCTGCCCTAATTATTTAACTGCATCAGAAAATTATGCAATACACTTTCCTAAACCAAATAGTGAGGACTGACAACTCCAGTCTTATGGCATGTTTTTTCTTACCATCATAATTTTTTAGTCATTTCCTTGTCCTTCAGGTTGAAGGTTTTAATAAGGGAATACTATACAACTTTGTAACTCCAAATTTCTTCCAGTAAGTTCTTGTATACTGACACAAATACAATGTCAACTATTTGTTCCAGTCGAATTCAACTTCGACTGGAAGTTAAATTGAGTAGCTAGCTTCAACTTCCTACTACTTAATTACTTATAATAATGTACAAACATACAAGCAGTAATATATTTATTGAGAGGCATTGAACTGGTTTTATTAAGATAAACCTCCAATATCTTAATTATGTTTAATACTGCTGGAATCGCAACACATTTTGTAGGTGACTTACAATCATTATTATTAATCCTAATTGTGATTTCTGGATTTTAGTCTTGTAGAAAGTTTGCTCACAAGTTGAAGAAAACATGACAAGCAAACACCATCTTTTTTTTAGTATAGGATATGTTCTACACAGCTTACTGTAGCTTGTAATAATCTACACAGCAGCTTGCAGTAGAGGTTTTGAGCAAGCCATCACACAAGGGCAATTTCACCCCCTCCATAAGAATTTGGGTGCATTTTTTTTTAGAAATATATTTTTTATATTTGGAACACATCTAAATTTATCCCAGTTTCTTATAAAAATATGTTTTTATTTAGTTTTTATTTTAAATCAATGTGTATTGTTTTTACATTTATGTAATGTTAGGTGTAAAAATTCATTTGATAATATTGATAGTTCTATCCAGTATAAACAACACTGGCACATTACAAGTCGCGCACTAGTTCTGTACCGGCTCAGCTGTACTTAACAGTCTGTGTACTACGACTATGCATCGTCCTCGTCAGACCAAGCCTTTTAATGAAATTATGAAAGTTAAACAATATTTTATATAACAGTAAAAATCAAAATAGTTAACTCAAAATCTCACCAAAAATTAGTTTTTAATAAAACAAACACACTAGTTCATAACAGACTAGTTTTGGCGACGATGTTGCTGTCCTCAGTGCTTGGCTATTATTATCCGTGCTCAGTAAGAACCAAGCACTGAGGAAGGTGACATCGTCACCGAAACTAGTCTGTTATGAACTAGTGTGTTTGTTTTATTATAAACTAATTTTTGGTGGGATTTTAAGTCGACTATTTTGTTTTTTACTGTTGTGAATAGTTCTCACTCGCTAAGCTCTAATTAACTAAATATTTTGTATTATGTACAAAATAATAATTTTGGTATCTAAGTAAATTCAGGTAAAATAACTCCGGACACAACACTTCCCGGACGCTTGGAAGGAGACCAAGATCTTGGTCTTCCCCAAACCCGGAAAAGACCATAGCAAACCTGATTCATACAGACCGATCGCTTGTTGAATACGATAGGCAAGGTATTTGAAAAAATTTTGCTCAAACGTATCAACAAGCATATCCACACACACAACATATTTGATGAAAAAAATGCCAAATTTCCTGTGATTTTTACAGGAATAACGAGAGTACAAGAATAACTTAAAATTTCACTTCCTGACCTCTTGCCTTTATTTTTGAAAGTTTTCTGCCCGAAACCACCCCGTTTTTTTTACCATTGTGAAAAAGTCTATCCTGAAGCCGCCCTCGCCATCACACTAAAAAAATATTCATAAAACATTATAAATATCTTACATCCACATTGAAAATTTATTACTATACATTTTTTACCTAATACAGTGTAAAAAGGTAATGTAATTTAATCTTAGTAGTTTATCGCATTTGCTTCTGAAACAACATCAATGATATACCCAGAACGCTGAAAATGTTTATACATAAAACATATATTAATATATTATAAAGCCTATGCTGTTCAGTTTACCATTTGGAGGGGGAAAATACTATTTATATATATTTTTTCGACTCTGAAAAATGTTTTAAAGAAAAGAAATTAGCTTTAAGTACACATTGTAAATAAAACATCAAAAGTTTTACACAAATATAAAAAAATATAAAAGCGGAGATGAAAAAATTTATTTATAATTACTTTTTCTACTTTGACTTTTACTTTTTTAATTCCTATGATACAAGACGAAATATCAAACCAAACTATCCTGGTCTCTCTAGTTACTTAAAAGAGTCAGCTTTACACTGACATTTGTTTCACTTCCTTATAGATATTTTTGACAGGATGTTGTTAATGGACAAAGCAACATATGTCGAGGTGTAGGCGTCAGATCAGGAATGATGGATTCTACTAAACCATTAGTAAATTCATATAGATTGAATTTTCTTTACCTATTAATAATTAATGCTTTATTCAACAAGTGGTGTGCAATAATTACCATTTGCTGGGTACAGTTAAAAGATATTTTTATACCTCAATGCTTCATGTTTACAGGGATAGTAGCAATTCTAGCAAGTCCTCATGTGGTTCGATCTATCAATTTCCTCCAAAAAATATTACATTTCATGACAGGTAAAGTTGTTATTTTTCTACACCTATTAGTTTGACGATTCTATCATTCTACAAATTTTTTACAAGATAGAATGTAAACAAATAATGATAATGTCAAATTACGTTGTCAAACCATTCCTTACCTCTGAAATTGAAGAACAAAACATCACCAGCACAAATTGTGCTACAGAGTACATTGAACTAAAATATTGTGTTTATGCTGTGATAATCTCCGAAACCTACTGGCAGTTTACAAGACCACTGAGGTCTCAGGATCATTGGTCTTCCCTTTCGGTTGCTTACAAGAGAGATTGTAATAGGTAATGTCTGTATTTTCTTTTCATACATTCCAGAACACCCTGATCCATCAGCTGTATTAGGCTCATAACATTTGTGGGAAGATATAAATTACGGATATCATCAAACCACAATTGATCTCCATCGTGATATGACAGTGCATTGTCTAACAGTAAATAATTTGAATTTCCTTTCAACTAAGTAAAATAGTCTGAAATAGAAATAGGTATTATATGATTTTGAAGTCATTACGTTATTGATTTTTATACTTCACCTCAGACTGTAGTATACTTTGACCTCGGGCGGCCGAAGCGATTGCACGCCCCAGCGCACATTACCTTTCTATCAAATAAAAATCAATAACACAATGAATTCAAAATTATACATAAATACTTGATATAAATTTAATATGTTGATATATTATTCTTTAAGACAAGCTAAAAACCAGTTCGATCGGACAAAGGAGCCGTGAGATAAAGTTTATGTACTAAATCTATAGCAACTTCCATAATAAATGAGATAAAATTTTTAAATTCCATTTTTAGGTTACTAATGAGTCACATATTATGGTATACAAATTTCACAAAGATTGGACTAGTAGTTTTAATGCAGATATGCTTTGAAGTGGAACTTCAATAGAAAAGAGTGATAAAATAGTACTTTTTTTATATCTTGAGCTAAGTTTAACAAAAATCGTGCTAAAATTATTTTGGTTACACATACATAAACGTAGAATTGAACGGATTAATGGTGTGAATAATTTTATTCTAGCCTGAATGGTTCGCTTGTAGTTACAGCTCAACTCAGGAGTCCATAATTTCTGCATCAACAGTAGAAAAGAGAATTTTGTTGATTTTGATGACAGTGATCAGGATCCTAACTTTATTGCTGATGAAAGTGATGAAACAAGTGCGGAAGAATATAGTGACACTGATGACTATGCTGTCATCGAGTATAGCTCTGTGTGGTCTCCGACAACACAACGGTTATGTGATTTTCGTTTTACTATGAAAACATCCCTGATGAAAATAAAACAAGTGACTGGTTCTTACTGTTTTTCGATAATTCAATCTTTTGAAACATTATGTAGGAAACCAATCGCTACGCAAGAGAGGTGTATTTCAATCCAAACCTTATGCCAAAACCTCACATTATCGCATGGTAAAAGGGCATACCAGTTGAAGACCTTAAAAGTTAGTATAGGGATTTGGCTTCATGTGGACAACGTTCGCATGGACCAGATAAGTGATTACTGGAAGACCAGTTCATTCTTTAACTTTAGTGTAGTCAGAGAACTGATCCATGATCGATTTCTGATGATCTTAAGATGCCCTTTTTGTTAATAATAAAAATCAGACCCATGATTGACTTCACAAAGTGTGAATCTGATCGTTCATTTCAATGACAATATGGACAAGGTATATTATCCACGCAGAGAAATGTCATTACATGAAGCCATAGGCCTTCGGAGAGGCTGACTTAAGTTTTGCCAATTTCTAAGAATTGAGAGACTCAAGTACAAGATAAATAGTATGCACTTTGTGAACCACATGGACTTTTATTTATAGGCTTTCACTCTTTATTTGGAGAATTTAAATTTTTTTCTAGATAATTTATGTCCTAAAATTAAGGTTCATATTTACTAGTTATTTTTGAATTCAAAATTCATAAAGGTAGGTTTATCTAACGGTTTGGAATATGAATATTTTTCTATCTATCCCCAGTTACGTTTGAAACAACTATTAAAAGTTAATTGAACTGTTAGAAGTACTGTTAAACTGTGGTGAAAAAATATTAAAATATTTTTAATAAAATTTATTTTCTACATTCATTTATAATTTTTTCATACGTTCCAGGGTGCGTCCCCTGAACTACAGGGTATTATCTATCCCACTGTATAAAATTAAGTAGCAAATTACTTAATATAAAATTTTAACTAGCACTTTTATGCGTGATGGAAATATGACAAATTTAAAAAAATATAATTCTGTGTTTCAAGTTTTAGGTTCAAAAAGATAATTAATTTTTAAAAATAATGAAAAGCTAGAGAGATGTTCCTGGCGAAGTGGGTGGAACGGTGGAGATTGGAACCTACACTGGAAGATCATTGTTTAACATTTAGAAGGAACCCACAAGCCCATCATTTTATCGTGGTGTTCCAAGATCCTCAGCTGCGTTTGCGGCACGTGTTCGAATCGGCCACATCATTACACATGCCTACCTCCAATGCTTCAACCTCAGCGCAATATGCCAGAGATGTCACTGAATGAAGTAGAGACCTTGCATCAAGTACTGCTACTCTGCACTGCGCCAAACCGACAGAGGAAAGCTGAAATCAAGACTCAGATGGACATTAGGCATGGATAAAATCCTGACAAACAGGGATAACTAGCACTTGTTTATCTCTGACATCAGCCGTTGGTATCTACTGTTGCTGAATGCCCGTACTAGGAAGAAGAAGAAATGAAATAAAAATAAGATCCGTAAAAAAAATTCATATTTTTTTAAAAATCAGTACAGATGTAATATAATTTAATTTTTTTAACATTTCCATTTTATTTAAAGTAACAACTATGTCACTAAAGGTAAAACAGGATGATCAAACAAGGAAAATGCGCCACTAGAGTTACAAGGGGTGGATCAAACAATAACACAAGGTACATAATTCCAAATTTATTCATAAACATTAGCCACACAAATAAATAGTCTAATTTATCAACTTTTAATCTTGCCATTTTTTTCTTTACATTGGACTAAGCTACGTTCTGTACAAAGTTATATAACTGACAAAAATTTTTCATGGCCCAAACAGCATGAATCAGATGTTAATTACAATATAAACAAAAATAAAAATATCTAAAAATTGTTTTGT
Source organism: Prosapia bicincta (assembly GCA_036971475.1). Classification (NCBI taxonomy): domain Eukaryota; kingdom Metazoa; phylum Arthropoda; class Insecta; order Hemiptera; family Cercopidae; genus Prosapia; species Prosapia bicincta. The sequence continues at coordinate 283,415,882 of JBAIZL010000005.1, read as the reverse complement.
ACATAAAATAAGACATGAACTTATTCTAACTGGACATTTCTTAAAATTCTTTTAAATATATTTAAACCGATTTAGCGAATAAAAATTACATTACACGTTAAATATAATACAAAAATGTTACTGATTTAACAACACATCAACTGAACTTTCCCAGAGTTTAAGAGTGAGTTATTAAAGGTGCCAGAAAAGTTAAAATCCGTTTAAAAACACTGAAAAGATTTTCACTCGCTAAAATTTTGTAAGGTTGTATTAAACTAATCTTCTTTTTACTTTTGTCGATACATTAGCCTATTGGAATTGTTCTTGGAAATGTTTCGGAAAAATACATTAAGGGAAAGACAAAAATAATGTTGAAAAACTCTGAGAACAAAATGATGTGCAAATAGAAAGTATATGCTTTATTTACAGTTGTGATGTCATCGGATCAAAATATGACTGACAATCTGTGAGTACAGATATACACAGTTTTGTGGAGATTCTTAGGATGAAAGAAAATGTACACTATCAATAATCAGGAAGAATGTACAATGTTCCACAACTTACTACACTATGTACAATTTTATTTTCTTCATCATCAGCAACAGAATTTCCACAAAATAGTGTGTAAATAAGAAGTGTGAGCCGAGACATAATTTAGAAGACATGCAATATAACAGTCTTTGTTATATTAACTATTTTATACTTTAGTTTAATTTTATTATTAATTAACAAATTCAATTTCAAATTTTGATTGTAGCTGTACACCTCAAATTTAGAACACAAAACAGTACAGCTGTTGTACAGCATCAAACAAAACCTTCTTACACAAAACATGTACATTAATGTCTGAAGTAAGCATACAAAATATAAAAATTTCTACACTGTTCAAACATATAATCAAATCATAATTTAAGTTTTATTAAATTATGAAATGGACCAAATTAAGGAAAAAAACTGCTCCAATGATCAGATATGATCAAAATAAACTCACAAACTTCAGCGAAATCGATCCATTTACTTATAAACCCATCACCAAACTCTCTATACTAAATTCCAACAGTGCAGCCTCGCTAGTAGTAACCTTGCTAGAAGCGAGATTGCCATGTGTAATGGTATGCAATAATCTTTAAATACTTCAAATCTCATATTTGGCAACTACAATGGTAATAAGACATTTTTACTGCTCATGGAAGTTAAACAGCATACAATTTTTTTTCAAATGGACATTACACCATTGCATAACTGACAGTTCCACAATAATTTTTAAATTTTGATTCAACTTGAGACTTAACCCTTTGAGGACCAATTTGGCCAGTTTCCAGATTTTTAGGTTGAAAACTGATGTTACAACCTAAACATACGCTGTTATACCTATAATCAAGAACAAATATTTGTACTCTATAGAATATGTTTTGAGCATTTAAAATGGTACTTAAATATTTCTGTGATCATTTACAAGTTTATAAATGACTAGAGGACACGCTCAGCGAATTTTCTCTGCTTGGTTATTGATAAATAGCTACTGGAGAGTGAAACTCAAGAACATTTGTCCCCCCCCCCCCATTCCTGTACATTTCCTACTTGTTCTTACTAGGCAAAGCACTAGAATATGATTACTGACTACACGTCTGTCTAGAATATTTCTAACACTATAAGGTTGAGAATTTCTGAAATATTTTCAATGCTAATATAAAAGAAAGCAAAGATATTGTCTTTTTTATTTGAGGAGCGTAACAAAATAATTAAATGTGAGAAAATTATCACTGCCTGTGCATCATGTGATTATTTCTACACACCTGACCGATTGTTAGTTATATTTTGTTTCATTAAAAGTGTTGCCAACTCTTTGAAGATATTAAGAGATATATTAATAACAGTTTAGTTTTCCTAGTTTAGTAATAAGGATTGTTTATTTATTTAAAGTAACATTTAAACAAAAAATCACATACAAGGAAACACTATAAATTTTTCATTAATTATGTAATTAAATTGGTTTCTCATAGCACAAATGCAAACAATAAAAACACAATTGGTCTTGGGAAACAAGTACCGTAAAAAAATGACACAACCCTGGGGTTTTGAATGTTGATTAAAAGTCATTTCTATCTTTCTAAAAAGCATGTTTTTTCTATTGATTGTTTATGTGTAAACACACGTTTTTTTATATTTTTTAATAATTATTCATTAGTTTTTACGTATATTTTAAATATATTATTAAAATGGAACTTGTAAAAAAAAATTATTTGGTTTCTCACAGTAGTAATATTTTTCATTTTAAATCTAAACAAATATTTTAAGTTAATTATTCATTTTTGCTTTTTACTAAAACAATTTTTATTTTAATCCTGAAAAATTACTTATAGAACTTTAATCAAAACTACATTTTGTTTCTAAAATTATTTATAAGAGAAACAAAATACGTTCAGTATTACCAAAAGCTCAATTTGTTTTAGCTTCTACAAAACAAGATTTTGTCTATGATCTTTTCCACGATTCCCCTTTTTGAATTCCACTAACCAAACTTATTTAAAAACCATGGTCCTCAAAGGATTAAAAATATTCTAAAATTCTTGCTTTACATAATAGATTTTTTAAAAAATAAAACTATAAAGTACTTTTGATGTAATTCTTGGCTAACCTAAATTCTTTACATTGCTTCTTATGACAAAACAGATAAAGAGTAAATCTTACTTCTGTTGCGAGACACCAGATCATCTCTGTTCAATTGACAAACGTATTTGTTTAGTGATTCTTAAATATATTTTACAATCTAAAAAAAAATTTAATAGATGGTTTTTATTTTGTATGAATTTGTTTTTTTTCTGTAATAAATCAGAACAGTAGTAATCATAGGTGTTTGCTAGGCTCTCAATAAACGTAAATTGAACTTTTAAATTTCATAGTTGCCTCAACTTAATTACGAGGTTCCTTTTACAAGAGCTGGTTGGATTACAGAAAATTAAATATATACAATATATATAGAGAAAAATTGAATAAATTTGTAACTATATTTTATTGCCTACTGTGTGATCGTCTGATCTATAAATACTTTAAATTTATATAGGAATGCATTTTATTGGAGAATATCCAAAATATATTTACAAATTCATTACTCTTGCCACTAATATTTAACTGACAGAGGCTTAGTAATGAAATTCATGACCCACCAAATACAAACAAAATCTTCTCTTGGCTTGAAATATAAACATATAGATAAATATGTAATACATATTTGTTTTAATGAAGGGAACATAAATGTTAAACTAAATGGGACTCATACACACACAGATATTTCATTTTATTTGTTTATTTTTGGTTAGTAAGAATGCGGTTTCAATTTCCATTACAAAAAAAATAAAATAATTAATTTCAAAATAACGTTTTGAATGTTTGCTAAATGAAACAGTAATTACAAACTGCAACAGACAAATGGAATAAAGCATATTAAATAGATTGGCAACACTAATCAGCAGATTAGATACCAATGCTGTCCCACTAGGTTATAAAAACTTTTCCCATTTACATGAGCAAAAATGTTCATTATATATCAAGGAATGGATGTATCCTTGTCCAAAACTAAGTTTGTACCAGCCAGCTTTTTAGACCAGCCATAATAAATATATATAATATCACAGACTTTTAAAAATCAACTAACTGATCATGGGTAGATAATTTTGTCAATTGGAAAAAAATAATAAAAACTGCTGCTGGTTGCTGAATGTAGGCCATGTATTTTGTAAGTTTAAATTAACGTTTGTGGTAAAATAATTGCATTCAGAATAAAATAATCCCAACTCTTCAGTTAAAGATTTCAATGCCATTTTGGGCCAATGTGAGATCTGAAATCAGCCAATACAATTACCTCTAAAGAGGAAAACCAATTTTTTTAAAATTGTTGACAAGATATTTGTATTGTTTAGTTCCTGTAGATTGTAGCAAAACATGACAATACAACAATAAGTACAAGAATTGCTCACACACATTCACACTCATCATAGTCTTCTTACACTGCCCCTTCCCTGCCTCATAAAATGAGTTTATAGTTTTTTAAACACTGTATGATATGAGTCAACACTATTGCCTCCAGTTGAATCCAGCAAAGTTCTTCTGTTTATATATATTTCCATTACAAGCAATATTGTTGTAATAATTACAATACCCATATATCTCTAACTTCGTATGTGCTTGTAAATAGATAGCTCGAATAATAAGTACATAAATTATTTAAACATATTCTATTTAGATTTTGTTTAAATTATATCTTTAAAAAAAACTAATCAAATGTTAACAGCTTTATTACTTAAGAAACCAATATCTCATCTAAAATTATTATTTCTTTAATTAAACATAATTAATTCTAAAATTGTGATGTGTAATGACTTATGATTTTGTGATGTTCTTTTAACATTGCACAGGGTTGCATATTAGACCTAAACATAGTAATATAGCTTTCGGATTTGTAAAATAGAAACTATTTTGCAAACAATAAATTTGGATTTCGATCAATAAATAAATTATTTATGCAAGAGTAAGGTATGATCATAACAAAAAACACTTTTTGCCAAACTACATTTATAATTCCATATTCAACACTTGTTTTCACTTTTTATTTTATGAATGTTCAAATGTTTATAAACATTATCCTACCAATTCCAATAAAAATTTGTTTCATATCACGGTCTTGTACATAAAACATGCACACAATTCATTTGCATAAATTTGAATTTGTTTCCAATTTATAGCATATTTTGAAAATGTGATTTAAACGAAAAAACTAACATTTTCCATCATAAAAAATCAATTCATAAAAGTATTCTAACGTTTCACAAGCCTAATGCAAACCCATTTATGTTCCTGCACACTTGTGATGAACACTTGCACAAGCGCGCACACACACACACACACACACAAACACACGATAGCTCGCAAACACACAAACAGACATTTACCCAAAGTAAATACTTTCAAACTTACGCCCGAGTATAGATCGGGCCATTTAGTTACTGCTAGTTGCCTATGCCCGTGTTTAAATCTGGTTTCTGTACCTATTTCCACACCAACGTAATTCCTGCATATTCTCAGGTTTGTCCATATTGTTCTTTATATTTGCTATTCTACTTTACATGTCTTTATCTTTAGGCCAAAAAGAGTTGGTTTTACGAACAAAAACTTATTTGGTCAAGTGTTGCGACCAAGAGCTATCAGACATTTGTTTGACAGACGTTGGTTTGGTTAGATAATGATTGTTTTATTAATGCGTTTTGTTTATGTTTCAAGTTTTTTGTTGATTACTCTAAGCCTAATGCAAACCCACTTATGTTCCTGCACACTTGTGATGAAAACTTGCACAAGCGCGCGCACGCACGCACACACACACACACACACACACACACACACACACACAATAGCGCACAAACACACAAACAAACTGACATTTACCCAAAGTAAATACTTTCAAACTTACGCCCGAGTATAGATCGGGCCATTTAGTTACCGCTAGTTGCCTATACCCGTGTTTAAATCTGGTTTCTGTACCTATTTCCACACCAACGTAATTCTCGCATATTCTCAGGTTTGTCCATATCGTTCTTTATATTTGTTATTCTACTTTAAATGTCTTCATCTTTAGGCCAAAAAGAGTTGCTTTTACGAACAAAAACTTATTTGGTTAAGTGTTGCGACCAAGAGCTATCAGACATTTGTTTGACAGACGTTGGTTTGGTCAGATAATGATTGTTTTATTATTGCGTGTTGTTTATGTTTCAAGTTTGTTGTTGTTTACTCTAAATTTTATCTATCTGTCATTTCATTTATTTAATTTGTAGTTTGTGTAATTTTTGTTTGTTTCGAATTTGTTGTTTATTGCTTTATATTTATCTTTCAGTTATTTAGTTTATTTAATGTTTATTGTTGGAGATATTACGTAAAAGATATAATGGCTAAAGACACTTTTGGAAGCAATTCAATACAAGATATGTTGCTTTTAGACAGTACCAGTGACAGTGAAAAGCGATCTTGGCCGAGGTACAATCGACGTATCTTTCATTGATAACCTAAATGAAAATTTAAATGATCCGATTTTAGTTTTCTACATTTTAAAAGAAATATTTCTAATCTACATTTTCTTATAGCTTTAAAATAATATATAGCGGGTAATATTTATTTTAATTCCAATGTAAAATATGTGTAGTGAAGTGCAGTAGTGTATAATGTTGCTATTATATTTTGTTGACTTTTTTATAAATTTTTTAAAGGAGCATAACACAATCTATGTGTAAGTAATCAATTCATATGTATATATTTCCTGAAAGCTTTTTCATTCCCTTTACAAAAATGTATAATTTGTTTTAAATATGGTACTTATTATAAGTCACAAATTATTCATATTTTACCTAAAAACCTCCAGACAAATAGAGACGGGTGCCTACTAATGGGCTAGGCTTCAAAGTGTTAAATGACTGCAGTCAAGTAAAGTATGAATTACGACTTTAAAGAATAAAAACAAAACGTCATGCTTTTTGGTAACTTAAGCTTGTTAACAATAATAGTTAAAACAGTGAAAAAGTAGTTCAACTGAACGATAAGAACCAATTTTTTAAAAATAATATTCAGACAAAACTTTGCTGGATGTAGGAACATGGCCCCGCACTTAACACTTTGTTCATTGTATCGTATGGACACTGTAAAACTGTTTTCACATTTCTATAATAAATAATATAAAAACTGTCACATATATGTCTGAAATGGACAGTTTAGTCCACACAAATACTCATTTGTTTTTAAATTTCTTTTAAAAAAAGATGATCTATTTAGAGATTACTTGATCTGCTTATATCACTGGCTCACAGCAGGTGACTTTTTGTCCGAGTCTTGGCTTGACGGAGTATTCCCTTGCGGTGGACCTCTGTCCCCGACAGGACCTCCGCCACCCCAAGAGTTGGGCCCACTTTCAGAGAAACTGTGAGCATCGTGGTCTAATGAGTTGGCTGCATCATATTGGGTATTTTCTAACCTTGTTATCAGTCTCTCATCTTCATCACCAAACTCACCGCCCATTAACGAAGGCTCTCCAACAACCATTACATCCTAAAAAAAAACATACATGAAAACTAAAACGTATACAGTTATGACTACAGTAATGATGCCTAACAGAGTAATCAGGTTGAGTAAAATCTTTTTTTTTTTTTTTTTTTTTAATGTGTGTAACACACTGAACCCTGCACCCAAAATATGTAATGCTTTACATTACCCTGGAATTTTCTGATATTTATAAAACTACATATATATATTGGCCGAAACATTTTGCTGATTAACATTACCAGCTGTTCACAGAATTAGGTACTAAACAAGTTTTAAAAATGCTGGTATATTCATAAGCAAAAGGCTTCAGCTTGAAATAAATGTATAAATATAGAGTAAAATAAAATACAGTATTTATTACCTTGTGACAGACTTTTTCAGTTATAGTGTACAACATATGGGACAACCTTCATTTTTTTCAGATGTGTTATTTTAAAATACCTTCTAAAAAAGAGATTATAATGTTATAAAGCAGATATAGTAGTTATAATTTGAAAAATACAAACCTAACCTAAATTTGTAAACACAATCTACATCATGTTGTCAAAATAAATGATTTTTATAATGTAGCAAATTTACAAATATAAGAAAACAACAATGTTTATAACTTGAGCTAATCAATTGCTGAAGTGAAAAGGTGGCCTCGATTTCCCCCCAGCTATGCATAATGCACATGATTAAATCCTGAATTGACATTTTGTTGCTATGTTGTAAAACCACTACATAAAGTGAAACCTATACTTATTAACACTTCTAACAATTTTTTAATTCCCAGTGCCATGACATAGAGATCTTCCAATACATCTCTCTCAGCAATGACCCTAATTAATATAAACAGTTTACTTGCTATTTGCAATCATAAAATTCAAATAAATTTGTTGCCTGTGTAAGCAAATTTATTTTCACGATGAAAAAATGCACTGTCTGTAAACAAAATTGGTTATTATGTTGGTTATATGAATCATCATTCTCCCTTATGAATTGTTAATTTGTATGTAAAGGGTGATTCAAAAAGAGAGCCGGTTATGATATAACAAATTTATTTTAATGATAAACTAAAATTAAATACATCAACATAGTCATCTGACCTGATTTCATGTGTGAAAAATTATATCATGCATATGCCCTCCTCTACTGCACTGACACGCAACATTTCTGTCCATGAAATTCACTATTACTTCACAAGTTTCCACTTCCAATTCACCGATAACCTATCGAATTTTCTCCTTCAAGTCATTGATGTTTTGTGGTTTATTGGTATACACTAATGACTTCAGATCACCCCCAAAAATGAAAGACACACAACCTTGGTGGCCATTGATGGTCGGAATTATGAGAAATGACGCGATCCTGGAATAATTCACGGAGCGACACAATTGTTTCGCAGGTAGCGTGACAGGTGGTACCATCCTGCTGAAACCACAACCTGTCAACGTCCATTCCATTCAAATGCAGTTACAAAAACTCCCTAATCATCGTACTGTATCGATCTCCATTTACTATCACGGCTTGTCCTTTCTGATTAAAAAAAAAAAGGCATGATCAAAAGCTGCACCAAACTGTCACTCATCGTGCATACATTCCCCTTTCTTTTATCATGCGAGGGTTTTCTGGACCCCAGATACAGCAATTCTGTTTGTTAACAAATCCATTCAAATGGAAGTGTGCTTCATCGCTGAAGCTGTCATCCTCCTGCCATGTTCGCAATACCCAGTCAACAAACTGTTGTCTCTTCTGGTGGTCTACCACTTTCAAATGTTGCATCAATTGAATTCTATAGAGGTGATAATGGAGACCATACTGAAGAATTCTCCATACAGAAGAACACCTTAAACTCAATTAATGAGAATGGTGATGTATTGATTTCGCTGGGCTAATAGCAACACTATCACAAACCAACTCAATGTTCTGATCAGTTCGGCCAGAACGACGTCCAGAATTTTTAAGGTCGACTTTTGAACACACCTCAAAGAGCTTTTTAATGAGTCAGCATACTGTTGATTCATTCGATGCTTCATTATGTCCTAGAGCACCGCGAAGTCGCCTGGCAGTAGCCGCAAAACTCTCTCCCCTCTGATAAAATGTATTAACGACTAATACTCATTGGGCGCAAGTAAACTTCTCCATGGTTGAACACAGAATGCAAGAATGAAAGGAATACCAGCTGTGTCAACAATCAGAATGTTCCCAATAATAAAAAAAGAGGTCAAACATTATTGCTATAATTATATTAATTAAAACAACCTCTCACCACAAATTCAACAAATTTTATTTTAACCTTATGTACATTTCGACTACAAAGTAATCATCTTCAGAGGTATTTTTACAAATAACTAATTTACAGCTAAACCTATGCGTATTTATAAGCAACGGGAACTCCTTGGCCAAGCCCCCTACACTATCCGACCAATCATGTTACGAGTAACAACTAGGTCTGGTCTAACAGAAGGAGTTACCGTTACATTATTTTTGAAATTTACAGTAATTATTAAAATTTACACATTTAACAATTAAAACTATAACTATCTCTTAACTAATAGATACAATTGGAAATTCGGGATAGGCCCTTTGTCAGAATTTAATAATTTATTAGTTTCATATTTATTAATAAACATACTTTCGAAACTACATAGTAAACAGAAAACATAGTTTTGAAAGTATGTTTATTAATAAATATGAAACTAATAAATTATTAAATTCTGACAAAGGGCCTATCCCGAATTCCCAATTGTATCTATTAGTTAAGAGATAGTTATAGTTTTAATTGTTAAATGTGTAAATTTTAATAATTACTGTAAATTTCAAAAATAATGTAACGGTAACTCCTTCTGTTAGACCAGACCTAGTTGTTACTCTAACATGATTGGTCGGATAGTGTAGGGGGCGTGCCAAGGAGTTCCCGTTGCTTATAAATACGCATAGGTTTAGCTGTAAATTAGTTATTTGTAAAAATACCTCTGAAGATGATTACTTTGTAGTCGAAATGTACATAAGGTTAAAATAAAATTTGTTGAATTTGTGGTGAGAGGTTGTTTTAAATAATATAAACATTTACGCCACAGTTGCTTTAAGTTGTTGTTATTATTGCAATAAGATAACGAAAATTTACCAGCCGTTTAAAAACCGGTGCTCTTTTTCACCCTTTAGTTAGCTTTCTTATGTGATAACTAGGCTCAGTATTCTGAGAATGTTAGCTTACTTACTAAGCTTACTACTTACTGTGCAATTAATTGAACCCATAAAGTGAAAAACATGTCTTTCTCCAAGTAAAAACAAAATAGGCATTACAATTACAAGTAAATATCTTTTACTATTGCAAAAGGATGTTTAAAGTGCTAAAAGAAATAAGCAAGGAAAAATTATAGACTATTTTAAAAGTCAAAATTTACATAACTAGTTAGACTTATATATTTTGAATTGATAAATTTGTTACGGAAAAATATATTTTTTTAAATTTTAATAAAGTATTGGAATTTTATTTATTGTCTAATACTATTCAAAGGCCTATTTTATACTGTCATTTTATTGACCTCTCTGAATATTGGTTACCTCGAAACAGACGTTTGAAATAATGTCCTCTGTTTGGAGGTTTTACTGTAGTAATTAAATGCAGCATGAAAATTGTGCTCTATTTTATAAAGTACAATAACTTTATATAAAGTTTCATGAAGTTATAAACTTTATAGTTACAAAATAGCCACACGATTAACCACCCAATCCAATGGTATGGTTCAAAATCTGATTGTTTGTGTGAGTACTCAAAGAATATACTATTTTGAATACATACTTTTGTTTGTATTTTGTTTTGTTTAATTTTTTTTTCAACTTTTAACAAATTTGTTCATAAGATAAAACCTACTACAATTGTTTTATACAAAGTGGAGTAAACAAAACTTACTTGAGATGCAAGGGAAAAATTAGGGCCTGGAGAACGTTTCTTGTTAGGTACAGGAGGAGCACTGTTTGCAGCCCCTCCAGACTGTGAGCCTTTCCTTTTCCGTCTTTTGTTGGCTGGTCTTTGGGATTCTGAAACAGATAATCCACCATTAGCATTAAAAGAAAGATCTAGTTCACTTTTGAATATTAAAATAAACCTCTATCTTCACTGAAAAATATTAAACTGCTTACATCAGTGTCAAAATGTTTCATGTTTAAATTACAGTTTTATATAACATTATTTATATTCAATAAATTTAGTATAAGAATAATTTCATATGAACCACTTAAAGGGGCATATATATATATATATATATATATATATATATATATATATATATATATATATATATATATATATGAAGTTGATATGTTACTTGTAAATACTTTTATCCACCACTAAGTGCAATAATTTTACCTTGTTGTGATGAGGCACCTTTCAGTCAATTTACCATTGTCGAATCACTGTGGTTCGACAATAGTCAAGTGACCGAAAGGTGCCTCATCACAACAAGGTAAAATTATTGCACTTAGTGGTGGATAAAAGTATTTACAATAGTAACATATCAACTTCATAAAGTCTATCACTGTGATTCGACAATGGTCAAGTGACCGAAAGGTGCCTCATCACAAGGTAAAATTATTGCACTTAGTGGTGGATAAAAGTATTTACAATAGTAACATATCAACTTCATAAAGTCAGTGCAACGGAAAAATAATGGACAACGTAAAATATATATATTGTTCAGAGAATTTTTGAACAGTTATTTATTCCAACACCAATACAAAAATTTTATTGTCCTACATATAAAAAAGTTTGTGTTAAATTGAAGTGTGTCAAAAATCTTGTGTTAAAAGCAACCCTTTGAACTACGATATTAGGTAAATGCCCATGTTGTATAGTGTCTTATGGAAATATTCACTCCTTCCAGATATTCTCAAATATTCTGTTATCTCTCAGATTTTTCTAGAACTATGGTAGCCAAGACTTTAAAACTAGGTTTTTAACTGTGGTCTAACCTACATCATGTATCAGCCACAGATTACAAATCATGAAATCTTAGTTCTTCAAAATGACGCAACTTATTACATTATATTGTTGACCAATTCTTGAAAACTTACAAAATCTTCAGTTTCAAGGTAGCATATTAGTAATAATGATATAGTCATATTGATAGTTATGGTGTTGGTTCTGATATTGGATAGTTGTAAAATTGCAGAAACTAGAAATAAAAATGCTCTAAACATTGTAAAATTGCTAAATATGTGGAAGCGATTTAATTGTATTTAATTTCATTGAAGATTTTAAATTTTAACAAAAAGAAGATTGTACATAGTATTATATAAAAATGTCGTTAGTTTGTACAGTAGAGTCTCGATAATTCGAGGTGAATGGCACCAAGACCCTCTCAGATTACCTAAAACTCGGATTACACAGAAATAAGTTCCCGTGCATTAGAAAAAATAGGAGTTTTAATGAACCCTACCACAGTAAAACTTCTCATATCCAGATCAAAGTGGTCACAGCATGGTCTGGATTTATTAATAGCGGGAATAAAGACCAGTCCAGCTAATCTTGTTTGTTGTCTTTGATTGATTTGTTTGCATCAAGAGAGTTCATTTGCTGATATGTCACGCACAAGACTAGACATTTGTCTTTTTAAGGGATTTTCGTTGACTGTCGAAACTTACAGTGTAAATAAATAGATATTTATTGCCCATTGGCCTTCTGTCAGACACCTAAACATAACTAATAAGGACATTCAAACACAACTGATGAAGCTGGGTAATACACCAATCTGTAGAACACTAGTGAACTAAATGATACAACAGAATGGGGAGAAAGAAAAATACCGTATTGTGATAAACATTTCTTGGAAGCCTGACTCATTTCCTTTGCATGATGTACGATTCATTCCTTTCAAATAGAAAAAGGCTCGAATTTAATGGAAGCTTGGAAAATCGGGACTCGGATTTTTGAGACTCTACTGTACTTTCAACTAAACATGCCAAACAAATTATTTTAATGTACTATAAGATCATTTTAATGACAGATAAGATCATGAACTAAATTGTTTGTACCTCTAAATTGCAGAGTTCTAGTGACGCAAATCTTTTTGCCAAATAATTACTTTGTTACAGCAGATAACACAGACTCATTGATAGTACCAATATGAATTCTGATGATTTTGTATTATATACATATATAATTTTGAAAATCAATAAACTCAAGAAAATTATTATTTCTTGACTTTTATATCATTGACTCATATAATCAAAGAGTTGTGATAAGTGATAATTAAGAATAAATGACAAATATTTCCCATTAATTAATTAAACTCTTTGCCTACAACAAATCACTATCAATGCTTCATTGACTAGTAGTTTACCTGCAAAACATTTGTTCAAAGTTAATGGATAACAAACTGTGAGCAATCTATCAACCAAAAAATATAAAATAAGCATTTTGACTTAAACAAAAACAGGTATATTTAAAGTAAATTATAAATTTGTTTAAAAGACAAACAAAATTTGTCATTAAATTGAACAAATTTTACAGCTCACATTTAAACATATATGCAGCAAAATTGCCCTTTGAAATATTCATAATTTTCTCTGAATAGTCACAATACCGTTTGTATTACTTTATTTCTAAATAAATTAGTGAGAGTTAAAATAAAAATTGCAATTTCTGTTTAAAGCCTAGTAATGTAAACAAATGGTAAACTACCCTTCAAGATATTCATTAGTTTACCTTATACTATAATACCTTATTCAACTACATTTCCAAGTAACAATCATCTGTTACAAATATAAAACTTTTGCAAAGAATGCAAAAGAACTAATATTTGAAAGCTCCAAGCAGAAATACCTTGTAGACTGTATAACAAGCACAGTTGGAAATGAGTCTTATCAGTCCTAATACAGTTGAAGACTAAGCTTATTTGGAGAAAAGATCATTGGTAAATATTTCCCCCACAATTAGACTGCTGAGTTACAGGCGGTCAAAATTTTGTAAGTGTATGCACAGTAAAACGATTTGCTAGAGGTATGATGGTGGGAGATATAATGGTGTGGGTAGTATGCAGTGGACAGACAACTTACTGGAGTGTATAAAACAGCAAACAGTTCCATTATAGTTTTAGTAGGTTTGACAGTGATTAGTGTATCAAACAAAACAGTATTTTTTTAATACTAAAGACGCATCAACCAAAGACATCTGTTCGGCCAAATAGTGGCACTCAGTAGTCAAACTATTGATTATTATGAATATATGTGGTAAAATCATATCATAAGAGCTACGATCTGTTTTCTAAGGCTGCTGGAGTAGAATAAGTCAATGCACCCATAGGCATACGTAATCTCAAGCATGTGTCACCGCCTCCACAGCCAGCCGTATTCCCCCACTTACTTCTCATTTCTGCGCAAACTACGCTTAAAGAACTTTGATGACCCATAGAGGTTGTTGTAAATTTGAAGCAGTGATTATCAGGACAACCGTCTTCACTTTAAAAAGTTTCAGTGAATGGATCTCTCTTCGTCTCGATGTTGACCGGAAGTATATTGCTTAGAGATGTTACAATGCGTTCAGACAGGTCATTAGATTAAAAAAGCTTTCTGCCAAACTATGACCGGTGATGATGAACCAAACTCTAAATAGATGGAAATTTTATCAGTCACGAAAATATAATAGCAAACAAATAGCATAGATGATGGTGCACCAATGTGCAAAATGGTTGCCAGTAATTTAAAAAGCCTTGGAAGGGGATTTTTAAAATTTATTCATGTGTATTAATAACTCCTATTTTAAGTATAAGAAAGATCTCTTCTCCTGTGACCTACTATTCCATCCAAACAGTTTCAGAACTTTAAAATACCATTGTCTTAACATGTTGAAACACTGAGAAATGTAAAAAAGAAAACTATTTTTTATTTCCACAATATATAGAATATGCTACACATATTTTTACCAGGCATAAGAACTGAGAATAAAACCTAAATAAACAAATTTTACAAAAAAAAAAATTGATAACTCAGGTTGCAATCAATGAGTATCAAAGTCACAAAATCAATATTAATACAATCTTTTGTCAGTATTAAAAACTTATATCTTTTGATCATAATTCTTAAGATTTATTCCATAGCAACCAAATGTGTTTGGAACATAAAAGTGAAATACCTCATTGAGTTTGTTTTGGTTGAAAGACTTTTACTCAGAAATTATAAATTTAAATTTTATAAAATTAATGACAAATTTTAACTTTATTTAATGTTTATCTCTGGTCTAGGTTTAAAAAGGTGCACAAATACTACTTGTATAAGCAAAGCTAGTTGTTTCTTATGTCTAAGCTAAATGCTATACGCAATCCCACCCTCCACTCTTTCCTCATATTAATTCCTTACTGTCACTCTTTTACTTCACTAAAATTTATAAAATGGTTTTAGTTACTTAACCTTAAAGAATATTTTTATGTGACAGTAAAATATAAAACAGGGTTTTATTATAATAAAAAAAACTATTTAAAAAAACAGGTTGTCTACAGAACAAAAACTTTTTTCTAGGATTTATTATTTTTTTAATTAACAATTTTCAAAACAAAATTACTAAAATAAACATTACAAATACTGTATATATATATATATATATATATATATATATATATATATATACAGTAGTCCCTTGATATTCGTGGGTTTAGTATTCGCTTTTGGAAAAATTACACGACATCCTAATATGTCGTATTTTAAAAATAAGACAAGAAAGATAGTATAGTTACTAGGTTGTAGAATAATGTGTTCTCTTCCTATTTATTTTGTACAGCAGTGTAATTATTATTCTCCAAACATCCCGTTATACTGTACACTACTAGGCCTACTACTCTGCATTTCTTATTTAGAAGCATGAGACTGAACTGTTTTGGAAAAGAATGCCTTCTTATCTAAGGAGGAGAAATGTGCTCGGGGTTTAAGGCCGCAAAGGATCGTTTGACTGTTCTACTGGGCTATAGTGCTAGCAGACTGGTGCCTTAATAGCATATGGAATTAACGGTGAAGGATTTAAACACATTAACAGTGAAGGTCTTGACAATCTTTGATGATACATGCGTTACTGAAATTGATCCATCTATAGAATGGGCATTAGGATTTAATCAAGAGCTGTTTCTATTTTAAAAAAATCAAATTAACCGTGTTAAAATTAAAAGATTATTTGTCTTAAATTAGGAGTTTAATAATTTAGTAGATAGTGTTTAACAATAACGAATGCGTGTCTCTCTGTATGTGTGTGAGCTCCGTAGTCAATAGAATTTTCGTGTTTTCAGATTGAAGAAAAACGTAAATAATCAATAAAAATAGTTATGTAACTGTGTAGTATGTAAATGTACCAATTATACTGTGTTATAAATGTACAGTACGGTTGTAATTAATGTTAACGTTTTTCATGTGGAATGTAACTCTTCCCTTTCCATATACAGTTGGTTTCAGTATTCTTAGTATGTTTGGGAAATGTAACCCCTGAGAATAAAGAGGGATCACTGTATATATATATATATATATATATATTTACTACACTAAAACCTATACATTTTCCTTTATATTTTCTAGAAACAGTTTTCCATTTTAAAGAACGCTGGTGAAACATGTAGTACATATTTTTCTTCCACAGTATCGTAAGAGAGTAATCAGAGATGAACCTTTTATGAAGTTTTAAGATGATCAGACTTTTTACCATAACAGAGTTTTAGGATTACCTAATTAAACTCAAGTCAACATTCTAGCCAAAATCCAGTTCTATAATTGCTATTAATCACATTATAAGAGAAACATTTGTTTTTTAACATTAAAGTGCTAGTATGATCATTCTATACCTAACAATACTTTTACTGGCCATTTTTATGAGCTGGAAAATTCTACTTTAGAGAATAAAAGTGGTGAATAACTTCAACCACTTCGATTTAAATATATCTTTATATTACATATAAGAGAGAGAGAAAGAGAGAGAGCAAGGGAGAAAGGGGGGCAAAGAAAAAGAGAGTTTCATTCTCTGATTGACAAAGGACAAAGTGCATTCAAAATATATTATGATTCTAGTGTTTTAGTGTTTGGATATGTCTATTTTATGATTACAGATTGGACCGAGGTTTGTCTGTCTTCTATCTAGTCTCCATTGTCTATCTTTAATCATAACCTTAAATATAAGGTTAGCTCTAGATACAAGTATCTAGTGTTTATTGTCAGTTTGAGGGCTAGATTTCAGCTTAAGTGTCTATCACTTTTTGCCATAATTATGTTTACAAATTATGTTGCCTTTTTATCTTTGTTTATTATTATACAAGTATTCTTATTCAATTGTTTTTGTTGTTGGTTTTTTTGAAAAGTAAAATGACACAAACAACACCATTTAATCAGTTTCCCATATCATAAGCTAGCTATTGTGAACAATTTTTGACACTAATCACAAAGACCGTAAACATGTTACGAGGGAGTGAAAGATGGGTGGGTATTTGATGGGTGTAACTAAAATGTAAACATATTGTATCTGATACAACAATATTTATAGTGTGGACATCTCAGTGACTGCCAATGTGTGACTTTTCCGATATCTTGTTCGATACACAGGTAACTAGCACCAAATGCTAATGCCTGGGATCCAATACAACATTTATGCTGGCAGCTATTCATTCAATACCATTTTATTGATGCCATATACAACACCGATACGACAGCAAAAAATTGGTGACCCCTTCTAGACAGTTTGAATAAAATTCAAAGATACAAACCATCTACCTCTGATTTAAAGAAGCATAAAAATATTAATAACTTTTTGCAATTAAAACTATGGATCGGCCGATACCTAAAATCTGCGATTATGATTCATAAATTTTTCTTCTGATTCCCGATTCTTTCAAGTTATACAGGCCTACATGATATTCTCTAATAATGAATTTAGTTTACATCTTGGTCATACGATGAAAACTTTTAAAAGTTCCGATTTAATATAATAGGCTTCACAAAAAGTTCAACCTTGATTTATGAACAAGAATTTCTGAAAGCGTGACAAACATATCGGATAAAAGTAATGATTTATATAAAATTACAAATAAGAACTTGAGTTCACAATTACAATATAACCTCAGTAATAGGCATTTCCGTTTGTATAACTGGAGAAATTGGAACTACCTTTGCTAGTGTTTTGTTATGAGTGGCTACCAGAGACAGAGAGAGAGAAAGAGAGAGTCAAGCCCATCTGAGTGAGAGTGAGACAACAGCGAAAAGAGCGGTGTCAAATGGACCGGAAATGGTTCCAATTGTCTTTGTTGTTGTGTCATAAATAATAATAACATTTTCGTTAACTCAAATAGGCTTTCGCTTCTATCCTTCAGTTCAATCAAAGCAACTAATACATAAACAAGGCATAGTTGATAATTATTTTCCCAATAAATTACACAACACAAGTATTTTAACAGTTGAAAAACCAGAATCGGATTCGGCACTTTAATCAATGGAGAATTAAGTATCATCGATTACTCAATATGATTAGAATCGACGATTCCCGGAATCGAGAATCGGAATCGGCCCATCCCTAATTTAAACTATAAACTTCAAACTACATTAATGGTATTGTCTATCTAGACACTCCTATCTACCCATATAGGCCACCGATAGATGAACTATTATCCTACGCCTTGGAACACTTCTAAGTAATTAACCCATTGCTTCCGACAGACAAAAGTTGTTCGTCACGACACATAAATGGTACAGATTATACAAACAACAGTTTTACGTTAAGATTTTTGTCATTGTTTGTTTGCTTCAAAAGAGTTTACTTTTTGATGTGTCATGTACCAGGCTAGACGTATGCGACGTCTAAGGGATATTTATCGCTTCTTGAAACTTCCAGAGTAGATAAAGATAGGATATGTATACCCCATACACTGTCCTTTTGTCAGACAAACTAGTCATGATAGACCAGTCTCCAGTTTTGAGTTGCCAGTACAAGAACTGTCTTGTTCAGGTGAGTTGCTACTTGGTGTCGGTAAATAGCTTTGTTTCTAGTGTAGCAATATAGAAAATCTCCGGTTGTCTCAGGTTAACCATTTGTTGGAAGTGAGTGAGGGAGAGTAGAGATAAGAACAAATTTAGTACATCGCTCCTCGTCAGTTTGTATTCGACAATATTAGTGACAGTGTCGATAGTGATTTTCAAATATTGGTAATATGGCTACAACACTGAACAATGCTCCCCTATTATAAATCCCCGCTAGGCCCTAGTATATTTGCACTTTTACCTCCCCTATCAGGTTCAGTAAAACACAGTAATAAAATTAGGAAACTATCTCAAATTTTGATTAGGAAGAGAAACCCAGCTTGGTAAAACAATATCCCATACTGCACTTTTATTAGTAGAACTAAATATAAATGAACAGTTAGAGCATGATTTGATTGAATTGAATGTTTTTAATTAATTTTGAACTTTTTACTAGGGATGGTCAATATTTTCTGTGACAGTGACTTGTCACTGATATTCGTTTGTTGCTGGTGATACCAGAGACAAAATATGGAAAATGCCAATTCCAATGAGAATGGATCGATTGGAAGTTGCCTCTGTTATGATTGGGTAAAAAGTAGGGATCACTGGATGAAACAGATGTCATTGGTTAATTTGTCGCTGTCACTTGATAAAACTGCTGTCCTTGGTTGATTTGTCGCTGTCACAGACTTCTGTTCAGACAGGTCATTAGATTAAAAAAGCTTTCTGCCAAACTATGACCGGTGATGATGAACCAAACTCTAAATAGATGGAAATTTTATCAGTCACGAAAATATAATAGCAAACAAATAGCATAGATGATGGTGCACCAATGTGCAAAATGGTTGCCAGTAATTTAAAAAGCCTTGGAAGGGGATTTTTAAAATTTATTCATGTGTATTAATAACTCCTATTTTAAGTATAAGAAAGATCTCTTCTCCTGTGACCTACTATTCCATCCAAACAGTTTCAGAACTTTAAAATACCATTGTCTTAACATGTTGAAACACTGAGAAATGTAAAAAAGAAAACTATTTTTTATTTCCACAATATATAGAATATGCTACACATATTTTTACCAGGCATAAGAACTGAGAATAAAACCTAAATAAACAAATTTTACAAAAAAAAAAATTGATAACTCAGGTTGCAATCAATGAGTATCAAAGTCACAAAATCAATATTAATACAATCTTTTGTCAGTATTAAAAACTTATATCTTTTGATCATAATTCTTAAGATTTATTCCATAGCAACCAAATGTGTTTGGAACATAAAAGTGAAATACCTCATTGAGTTTGTTTTGGTTGAAAGACTTTTACTCAGAAATTATAAATTTAAATTTTATAAAATTAATGACAAATTTTAACTTTATTTAATGTTTATCTCTGGTCTAGGTTTAAAAAGGTGCACAAATACTACTTGTATAAGCAAAGCTAGTTGTTTCTTATGTCTAAGCTAAATGCTATACGCAATCCCACCCTCCACTCTTTCCTCATATTAATTCCTTACTGTCACTCTTTTACTTCACTAAAATTTATAAAATGGTTTTAGTTACTTAACCTTAAAGAATATTTTTATGTGACAGTAAAATATAAAACAGGGTTTTATTATAATAAAAAAAACTATTTAAAAAAACAGGTTGTCTACAGAACAAAAACTTTTTTCTAGGATTTATTATTTTTTTAATTAACAATTTTCAAAACAAAATTACTAAAATAAACATTACAAATACTGTATATATATATATATATATATATATATATATATATATATACAGTAGTCCCTTGATATTCGTGGGTTTAGTATTCGCTTTTGGAAAAATTACACGACATCCTAATATGTCGTATTTTAAAAATAAGACAAGAAAGATAGTATAGTTACTAGGTTGTAGAATAATGTGTTCTCTTCCTATTTATTTTGTACAGCAGTGTAATTATTATTCTCCAAACATCCCGTTATACTGTACACTACTAGGCCTACTACTCTGCATTTCTTATTTAGAAGCATGAGACTGAACTGTTTTGGAAAAGAATGCCTTCTTATCTAAGGAGGAGAAATGTGCTCGGGGTTTAAGGCCGCAAAGGATCGTTTGACTGTTCTACTGGGCTATAGTGCTAGCAGACTGGTGCCTTAATAGCATATGGAATTAACGGTGAAGGATTTAAACACATTAACAGTGAAGGTCTTGACAATCTTTGATGATACATGCGTTACTGAAATTGATCCATCTATAGAATGGGCATTAGGATTTAATCAAGAGCTGTTTCTATTTTAAAAAAATCAAATTAACCGTGTTAAAATTAAAAGATTATTTGTCTTAAATTAGGAGTTTAATAATTTAGTAGATAGTGTTTAACAATAACGAATGCGTGTCTCTCTGTATGTGTGTGAGCTCCGTAGTCAATAGAATTTTCGTGTTTTCAGATTGAAGAAAAACGTAAATAATCAATAAAAATAGTTATGTAACTGTGTAGTATGTAAATGTACCAATTATACTGTGTTATAAATGTACAGTACGGTTGTAATTAATGTTAACGTTTTTCATGTGGAATGTAACTCTTCCCTTTCCATATACAGTTGGTTTCAGTATTCTTAGTATGTTTGGGAAATGTAACCCCTGAGAATAAAGAGGGATCACTGTATATATATATATATATATATTTACTACACTAAAACCTATACATTTTCCTTTATATTTTCTAGAAACAGTTTTCCATTTTAAAGAACGCTGGTGAAACATGTAGTACATATTTTTCTTCCACAGTATCGTAAGAGAGTAATCAGAGATGAACCTTTTATGAAGTTTTAAGATGATCAGACTTTTTACCATAACAGAGTTTTAGGATTACCTAATTAAACTCAAGTCAACATTCTAGCCAAAATCCAGTTCTATAATTGCTATTAATCACATTATAAGAGAAACATTTGTTTTTTAACATTAAAGTGCTAGTATGATCATTCTATACCTAACAATACTTTTACTGGCCATTTTTATGAGCTGGAAAATTCTACTTTAGAGAATAAAAGTGGTGAATAACTTCAACCACTTCGATTTAAATATATCTTTATATTACATATAAGAGAGAGAGAAAGAGAGAGAGCAAGGGAGAAAGGGGGGCAAAGAAAAAGAGAGTTTCATTCTCTGATTGACAAAGGACAAAGTGCATTCAAAATATATTATGATTCTAGTGTTTTAGTGTTTGGATATGTCTATTTTATGATTACAGATTGGACCGAGGTTTGTCTGTCTTCTATCTAGTCTCCATTGTCTATCTTTAATCATAACCTTAAATATAAGGTTAGCTCTAGATACAAGTATCTAGTGTTTATTGTCAGTTTGAGGGCTAGATTTCAGCTTAAGTGTCTATCACTTTTTGCCATAATTATGTTTACAAATTATGTTGCCTTTTTATCTTTGTTTATTATTATACAAGTATTCTTATTCAATTGTTTTTGTTGTTGGTTTTTTTGAAAAGTAAAATGACACAAACAACACCATTTAATCAGTTTCCCATATCATAAGCTAGCTATTGTGAACAATTTTTGACACTAATCACAAAGACCGTAAACATGTTACGAGGGAGTGAAAGATGGGTGGGTATTTGATGGGTGTAACTAAAATGTAAACATATTGTATCTGATACAACAATATTTATAGTGTGGACATCTCAGTGACTGCCAATGTGTGACTTTTCCGATATCTTGTTCGATACACAGGTAACTAGCACCAAATGCTAATGCCTGGGATCCAATACAACATTTATGCTGGCAGCTATTCATTCAATACCATTTTATTGATGCCATATACAACACCGATACGACAGCAAAAAATTGGTGACCCCTTCTAGACAGTTTGAATAAAATTCAAAGATACAAACCATCTACCTCTGATTTAAAGAAGCATAAAAATATTAATAACTTTTTGCAATTAAAACTATGGATCGGCCGATACCTAAAATCTGCGATTATGATTCATAAATTTTTCTTCTGATTCCCGATTCTTTCAAGTTATACAGGCCTACATGATATTCTCTAATAATGAATTTAGTTTACATCTTGGTCATACGATGAAAACTTTTAAAAGTTCCGATTTAATATAATAGGCTTCACAAAAAGTTCAACCTTGATTTATGAACAAGAATTTCTGAAAGCGTGACAAACATATCGGATAAAAGTAATGATTTATATAAAATTACAAATAAGAACTTGAGTTCACAATTACAATATAACCTCAGTAATAGGCATTTCCGTTTGTATAACTGGAGAAATTGGAACTACCTTTGCTAGTGTTTTGTTATGAGTGGCTACCAGAGACAGAGAGAGAGAAAGAGAGAGTCAAGCCCATCTGAGTGAGAGTGAGACAACAGCGAAAAGAGCGGTGTCAAATGGACCGGAAATGGTTCCAATTGTCTTTGTTGTTGTGTCATAAATAATAATAACATTTTCGTTAACTCAAATAGGCTTTCGCTTCTATCCTTCAGTTCAATCAAAGCAACTAATACATAAACAAGGCATAGTTGATAATTATTTTCCCAATAAATTACACAACACAAGTATTTTAACAGTTGAAAAACCAGAATCGGATTCGGCACTTTAATCAATGGAGAATTAAGTATCATCGATTACTCAATATGATTAGAATCGACGATTCCCGGAATCGAGAATCGGAATCGGCCCATCCCTAATTTAAACTATAAACTTCAAACTACATTAATGGTATTGTCTATCTAGACACTCCTATCTACCCATATAGGCCACCGATAGATGAACTATTATCCTACGCCTTGGAACACTTCTAAGTAATTAACCCATTGCTTCCGACAGACAAAAGTTGTTCGTCACGACACATAAATGGTACAGATTATACAAACAACAGTTTTACGTTAAGATTTTTGTCATTGTTTGTTTGCTTCAAAAGAGTTTACTTTTTGATGTGTCATGTACCAGGCTAGACGTATGCGACGTCTAAGGGATATTTATCGCTTCTTGAAACTTCCAGAGTAGATAAAGATAGGATATGTATACCCCATACACTGTCCTTTTGTCAGACAAACTAGTCATGATAGACCAGTCTCCAGTTTTGAGTTGCCAGTACAAGAACTGTCTTGTTCAGGTGAGTTGCTACTTGGTGTCGGTAAATAGCTTTGTTTCTAGTGTAGCAATATAGAAAATCTCCGGTTGTCTCAGGTTAACCATTTGTTGGAAGTGAGTGAGGGAGAGTAGAGATAAGAACAAATTTAGTACATCGCTCCTCGTCAGTTTGTATTCGACAATATTAGTGACAGTGTCGATAGTGATTTTCAAATATTGGTAATATGGCTACAACACTGAACAATGCTCCCCTATTATAAATCCCCGCTAGGCCCTAGTATATTTGCACTTTTACCTCCCCTATCAGGTTCAGTAAAACACAGTAATAAAATTAGGAAACTATCTCAAATTTTGATTAGGAAGAGAAACCCAGCTTGGTAAAACAATATCCCATACTGCACTTTTATTAGTAGAACTAAATATAAATGAACAGTTAGAGCATGATTTGATTGAATTGAATGTTTTTAATTAATTTTGAACTTTTTACTAGGGATGGTCAATATTTTCTGTGACAGTGACTTGTCACTGATATTCGTTTGTTGCTGGTGATACCAGAGACAAAATATGGAAAATGCCAATTCCAATGAGAATGGATCGATTGGAAGTTGCCTCTGTTATGATTGGGTAAAAAGTAGGGATCACTGGATGAAACAGATGTCATTGGTTAATTTGTCGCTGTCACTTGATAAAACTGCTGTCCTTGGTTGATTTGTCGCTGTCACAGACTTCTGTTCTCACCACTCGGCCGATCATCGTGCAATGGCGTTGACTGAAGGGGAGAGAGGGCTGTATGTTGTGATTGGGAGAAATATCACAACTGTGAGTGAAAAGTTACTGATATTTTACCACTGCTGTCATAGGTTGATTTGTCGCTGTCACTGGTACTACTCATTTACGTCATGTGTTTGTGGTCGATTTCTGTTGGGTTTCAAGATAGTGACCGTGATGTGTATAGTGGACTAAAATCACCGATCCGTTAAAGTCACTAGATCGACCACTCCTACTTTTTAAATGAACGTGTGAGAAACCAATGACTCAGGAACAAATAAATAATCCACAAATAAAAAACCTGGGAATTGATCCCAACTGGACACCTTTTTTCTAAGGGAAGAACTAAACTTCTTTATGCATAATGATCTCTCAAGTAAAAAAACCAATATCCATATGCATAGAAATAAAAAATGTTAGGCACCCATTTATTCAGAAACCATGCCTATGTCAGGTATATGCCTGTATCTAAAATTATGCATTTGTATGATGAAGATCATCTATAGAAGATCATATAGGTACATTTTAACCAATCACCAATTACTAACCTGGCTATTTATTTCCTGTTCCCACGTGTTCGATTTTAAGGGAAAAAATTATACCGAGCAAAATAAAAATTCATCAAGGATCCGAAAAAAATAATGAAAACTCTTGCTCCAGGAAATAAATACCATTTTATTACCATTTATTAAAGTTGGGTAAACATTTCAGTGCGGTGTAGTAAGAAGTACTAAGTTTGCATATCAATGACATATATTTAAATATACAGTACAGTCTCGCTAATCCGGTCTCCGATGATCCGGACCTCCGGCTAATCCGGACGGCCCAAAAGTTTTGTTTAGTTATAGTATTTTACAGTGCACAATCAGTCTGCTGTCCACAAAAATATTTATTTTTATACGTCTATATTTGTTATTTTTCAAAGGGGTTTTCCTACTTTAATACTCAAATAATATAATTTATTCATTAAAATATGAAATAGGTGTACCACTTGTTTGTTTCTTTTGCCTACTAAAGTAGAAAAAACTTCTTTGAAAAAATATATACAAATTAGATCACCCAACACTACAACGTACGTGACATCAGAGACATCTTGCGATAAACAAAAGATAAAGGACCGCTGACTAAACGGATAAACAGTCTATCCGTCTGACGTCAGGTCAGTTGTTTTGTCGGACAGATGCCACTTTTCCTGCTTCTCGCAAGATATCTGCTCAGTTGTCATTTAATTCTAATGCGATATTGATCTGTGTTTTTTATTTACGTCTCGTTCAGTGTTCAGTGAAAATGGCGACTAAACGTAAGTCAGTGACAGTGACAATGGAACAAAAACTCCAAGCTTTGTTTCGTATTGATGGAGGTGAATCGCTTATTAAAATTGCAAAAGAGTTAGGTGTGGGAAAACAAACTGTTTCCGATTGGAAAAAAAAGCGACAGGAAATTGAAGATTTTTGTGCAAAAATGGTTAGTAAAGACAGTTTAGGCGGCAGAAGCACTTTAAAAAAACCAAAAAATGAAACCCTAGATGATGCTTTGTATGTTTGGTTTTGCCAACAACGGGAACAGGGTGTTCCTTTATCGGGTGTAAATTTGCAAACGATCGTGCTGAAACTGAATGAAAAGTTAGAAGGAGACCCTAATTTTACTGCCAGTGTGGGATGGCTGTCACGGTGGAAGGAACGACACGGCATCCGTCAACTCGGAATAAGTGGTGAAATTTTGTCAGGTGACAGTGATGCAAGTGAAAAATTCAAAGACAAATTTGGCAAGTTTCTCAGAGATGAAAACTTACAACCTTGTCAGGTGTTCAACGCTGACGAAACTGGATTAAACTATAAAATGTTCCCAAAAAAAACTTTAGCTTCCAAATTAGATTCAGTAGCAAAAGGCCATAAAGTTAAGAAAGAACGTATGACTTTGCTGCCCTGCAGTAATGCTTCTGGCGATCTAAAATTTCCACTTTTGGTGATAGGGAAATCCGCAAAGCCTAGGGTTTTTAAAAATGTAAATTTAAGTGTTCTACCGGCCCAATACAAGTTCCAAAAATCAGCGTGGATGAACAGTCAAATTTTTAAGGACTGGTTTTTTGAAAACTTTGTTCCAACAACAGAAAAGTTTTTAAAAGAGAAAAAACTCCCTCGAAAAGCGGTTTTACTAATTGATAATGCCCCATGCCACCCAAATGAAGAAGAATTGCGTCATGGTGACATTTTTGTTAAATTTCTTCCTCCTAACGTAACGGCTCTCATTCAGCCGATGGATCAGGGCGTGATCGAAGCGATAAAACGGCGATATAGGAAAAAGTTAATTTTATCGCTTTTGGAACAACAAGAAGCAGATCCAGCTACAAAATTTATTGAAAATCTTAAAAAAGTGACTATAAAGGATGTCATTTATATGGCTGCAGAATCGTGGGAGGAAATTCAACCGTCTACACTACAAAAAAGCTGGAAAAAATTGTGGCCTGAAATGCCACAGGAAAGTGGAAAATCTGACAGTCAACCTACTAATGACGACAATGAATTTGTTCAGATTTTTCAACAATTGGAGGGTTGTGCCGAGTTGAAAGACACTGATATTTCCGAGTGGATTATCAGTGATAATGACATTGGTCATCAAGTGCTCAACGAGGACGAAATAGTCGCGGTGTGCACTGCAAACGCAGAAAATGACAGCTCGGAAGAGGAAGACTACACAGACGAACCTGTCAGCCTAACTCATGATGAGGCGGCTGCAATGCTGGAGGGGTTGATGACTTACTTTGAGAAACAAAGTGATACGTCAACTGCGGAGCTACTGACCTTGAAACGCCTACGAGATCGTACTGTGAAACGACGTCATTCATCGTTAAAACAAAAGAACATTACGGACTTTTTTCACTAAGTTTTTTAAAGTTTGTTTTTGTTTCAGTTTCATTTTTGTTTGAGTTTTTTGTGCGTTTATACAGTATAGTGTAAATAACTTTATGTGAATACTTTTATTCAACGAGAAAGGTGCTTAGATATTTATTTATGTCATGACTTTTCTGTTATAATTATAGGATTTTTTGCTACATAAGCTATGAAATACTGTACTGTAAGCTATATTTAGGCCTCAATTTCACTAAAACTACAATTTCAATATGTTTTCCCACCTAAAACACATATTGTATGCATTTGTTTGGCTTTTTCCGTCTAATCCGGACTTTCGTTGATCCGGACCGGGTCCGGTCCCATCAAGTCCGGATTAGTGAGACTGTACTGTACCTATAAAGTCTCCAGTTAGGATAGAGACTTTATACATCCTAGCTGGAGATGTAATTATGTCAGCTAGGATTTGGTTGTAATTTTATACATTACTATATAGCTGTATTAAAATATACCTGTAAAGTATCCAGTCAGGATAGATTTGGTAGTAATATTATACATTACTATGTACCTGTATTAAAATATACCTGTAAAGTATCCAGTCAGGATAGATTTGGTAGTAATTTTATACAACATTACCTAATTAGACATTTACTTCCGCGGAGTAATACTTCATCACGTGAACTCTATTCTATCCTTACATAAGTAAATAAAACGTATAAAATTACAACCAAATCTATAAAACTAACCTACCATGGCAATAACAAACAATAATTATCAATGCAGCTTCAGGACATATTTTTGATTCATTTTATATACATTGTATTGGGGGTAGGCAATATGCATTTTTACCAGCACTATTAGCACCACGTTTGAAGGGAATTACAATTTTCCAAAATTGTTATCTTTTGGGGCATGAGCATAGTTTTAATAATTTTTTTAGTATCTCTGAAGACTTTCTGTGTCGCCCAGTATAATTTTTATTGCTAAAATTGAACTCGTGGGAACGATAAATAAATACCCTAATCTGAAATAACATAATGCACTGGTAACAAAATACCAGAAACTAAATTTAGATACTAACAAACTCAGGCCTATCCAAGTTATGACAGCAATCTAATACTGCACCTAAATGGTCTGCTAGATCTATTTATTTGAATCATTTGACAAAGGTAGAATTTTTGTGTTTGCGACTTTTGAATACAGGCTTTTATTCTTTTATTGCACTTTCTTTCATATCTACAATTTTTCTCTTGTAATTCACATTATGTGCAGAATTGTATGAATTTAAAAAGCAGTGAGACAAAATTGGCTTAAAAATGATTTATTGAGTTGATAGCAAATAATTCACATTATAACTTCATTAACTCTTTGTACGGGATAAGCATAATATTCCACCAATCGTCAATGTCACTTCACGTTGCTAGGCAGAATCTTTTTTTTTTGCTTGTAAGAAAGCATTATACTAAGTTCAGAGAAAATCAATAGAATGTGTTAGAAAGTTCAAGTTTAGAAAGTCTTTAATATTTGAGAATCATTTTGTCGCTCATTTCAGCTGTTAGCAGACATAAACAGTTGGGTTTTGCTTACGTATGTCAAATGCACACAGTTATCCAGGAAGCCTGCACGCAGCAAGAGGATATATTTCCTCACCGAAGGGGCAGTAAACAGTTCAAGTTTTTGTCTTACTTATTTGCCTACGTATTTATTTTATATTATATAGAAGTTTTTTATTCCTATTTTGATGTATAAATTGTATTACTTTCAAAAAGTACCTATTTTTGTTAGAAATACTCCTGTAAATAATAAACCTGTTATGACCATATTTATGAAGACTATCTAGCCTTATGTTATTAGCACTAATGAAGTTTTTTCAACTACAAGTATTTCTTGACTATTACAGATCCTATAAAACTTAAAAAATATAACTCTAACTTATTTTGAAAACAATTATCATTTAATTGGGCACTTCAGTGTAATTTGAAATTCCTTATGTAGCATTCAAAGGGTTAAAATTACTTTTAGAACATTCGTAACCAAAATTACACAATCTTCCGCACAGGCAAGATACGGAAGAAAAATGTAAAATCGCTAACTGAAACCAATGAAAAACCAACCACTTATATTAAAAAGTTGTAAAAAAAAACCTACATTTAGCAAATGCTAACGCCACACTAACGTATTAAAAATTTATAAAAAGAAGACTTGAATTTCTGAGTAGCTCCCCTTATTATAACACCTACGCGCTTATGCAAGTAGACCCAATCAGAACACACTCATTAAAACTATTAGAATATTTCCAGCACTCTCAATTTAAACAAATTTTATATTGATTTGTTGATCAAATCAGAAGTTGTGTTTGTTCCTTAGAACAATTATTATTTACAAATGTTCGATTTGTCATTAAAACTCCCACAAATAAATTTTATTAAAATTAATGAAATAATTTAATTTCGCGCTTCAGAGTGGAGCTGTGAGAATGTGTATGTAATGTGGCGGCTACCTCTCTTACCCGGCGGCGCTACCATCCGTTGCCACTTCTGGAATAATGTTGTCTTCAGGCAATCCCGAGGTGATAGTGCATAGGCTTTATGTCTAGACATCAGCTCCTGCATTGGTTCCAAGATTACACATAACTGAAAACAGTAAAATAATAAAATTAACATAAATTGTGTTTGACCTTCAAAATCTAACATAAACATAGGCTTTAATTTATTTTAATTTTAAAAATATGCTATATAATCCAAAGAAGTTTATTAAAAATTATTAAAAAGCCATTAAAAATTATTAAATATATTTTTAATTTTTAACAATTACTTTATGTTTTTATTTAATCAACTGTAATTAATGTATAAGGAAGCACAGAGTTTGGCTGTAAAAACACTATAAACCAAAGGCAGGTTACAGGTATTTGTATGTCCTGATATACAGAGCTTATATCCAACCTCAGTCTTCAGTTTTGAACCACCAATGAAAAAATTCCACTGTACTAAGATGTTCTACTCCAAAGCAATACCCAACAGTATATACATTCATGAAGGATAAAAATGCATGGATGTTGAATAATAACTTCATAAAGTCAGTGCAACGGAAAAATAATGGACATGATACATCACTATATATATTGTGATATTTCACATTGTCGATTATTTTTCTGTTTCACTGACTTTATGAAGTTATTATTATTACTTGTAAATAATTTTTTCCACCACTAAGTGCAATAATTTTACCTTACGTCATGAGGTCCCTTTCGGTCATTTGACCATTGTCGAATCACTGATTATTTTTCTCTATTTTTTCTAGAAAGAATATATATATTTATTGTATGAATTGTCAATTGTTATAAAATGTTTTTATCTATCCAATCAAGTTCAAATACATTTTTCATAACCTATAGTGAATGGCAATTGATGTTAATAAAGTTTGTTCAAATATTAATTTAATACCTAAATTTTGAAAATTTGGAGGGTCTAGTAGAATATGAACTGAGTATCCTCATGTTCAAAGTTTAGCATGCTTTGGCACTGTGCCAACTATCCACTAACAAGAATTGTATTTCTCAAAGACATATTAGACAAAAACCAAATCGCCCTTGACGAAATAGAAAAGGGTTAATCTCTGCAGCTGATAATAACATCGCAAAACAAAAGAGCAACGCTAAACACAAATTCATGAATAGCTGGTGGAACAGCGACCTGCAAGAGCTAAGACGGTCACACAATAGCGCTCGTAAAAAGTGGAAAAAATCAAAGTCGGAGGTGAACAGGCAACAATACAACAAATGTAATGCATTGCTCTGAAGAGCTGTACTGGAGACTAAGCGGCAGTCGTGGCGGTCATTCGTAAGATCAATGAACTCGAATACACCTTCAAGCACCGTTTGGAAATATTTAAAAAAACAAACAGCGAATCTTCAAAAAGGATCAACGCTATCGCATTGCCCACTGGGGATCTAGTGTTGGATGATGTGGATATAGCTGAGGCCTTCTACAAACTCTTCTCCGAAAAATTAGGCCGCAAGGTGTCATGGCCAAAACAGCTAAACCTGAATGAGCAATTCTTATCGTGCCAAATGGAACAACTTTTAAAGTGCACAGACCCCGACGAAAAACCATTCACCATAGTGGAACTAATGGACTGTGTGGATCACCTAAAAGCTTCGGCTCCGGGGTTGGACAACATACATAATGAAATGCTAAAAAATTCAACGTCGCGCTACATGACATCTCATGGGAATTAGAAGTGCATACTGCCATTTTTGCAGACGACAAAACCATCTGGAGCACAAGTACAGACCCACAGGAAGCAACCCAATATGTTCAATCCGCATTAAATATTATACACAAGTGGTGTGAAAAATGGTCACTAAAAATTTCAAAAGAGAAAAGTGAATGTGCCTTTTCACCACACGAAACAATCTTGCAAACTACGTTCCTCGCCTAACACTGGATGATATAGTCCTTAAACATAACAGAAATACAAAACTGTTGGGCCTTGTATTGGATTCCAAACTACGATGGTCAGCTCACATAGAACACGTATAACAAAATGCGCCCCACGGCTAAATGCCGTAAAGGCAGTAGCGAGTCGCAAATGGGGTGTAACACGTCAATGCTTAGATCCTTCTATCTCGCCTTCGTGAGATCAAAGGGCACACATATTGTTGTGAAGTCTAGGGTTCTGCGGCAAAGACTCATATCAACAAAACTAAAGCCGTACAATCTGCAGCCCTCCGTCTCTGTCTCGGTTGCACGAATACCACTCGATAGTCGCGATGGTAGTTGAGCTGGGAGTAGAACCAATCGATATTTTTATAAAAAGGCAGATGTGGTACAAGTTTCAGAAAATCAAAACACTGACAGCCACTCATCCACTTTATAAACTGGACACTAGAAGATGTAACATCAGAACCTCATTTGTTCATCAAATGTATAGCCTGTCAAGCACAATGAATCAAAATTCTCCGAAGTGGATCCCGCCAACATACGAAGAACCTCTAAGTGTCTGGCCAGGCATAAGCATAGTCCTTGACCTACCTGAAAAACTTACCAAGAACAATCACGCAGATATGCTTAGAGCGGTTACACTGGAGATGATCAACGATCTGTACTCAAACCATACAACAATTTTCACCAACGGATCAGTGGACAAGGAAAGGGAGATGTCAGGTGCGAGATACTTCAACCAGAGTAATCACAAGCAGTACTACATACCGGCACGTGCGCAATCTAGTATGGACGCCGAGCTGTTAGCCATCAACGCAGCTCTAGCCAGTTACTATTTCCTGGCCAGTGACAACATCTGCATTTTAACGGACTCCAGATGCGCTTTAGAAACACTATCCAGATCAGGTACTACGGCATACTACTTTCGGATCAAGGAAATAAGGAGACAGCTCCTACAGTTACACATCTTGAGCAAATCCATAACCTTTCAGTGGGTTCTATCTCACTGTAGAGTTCCCGGAAATGAAATAGCACATAGAATCACAAAAGAATCTTGCATAATGCGACCTTGCAACGAGGGTAGAAGTGCCTCACTGGCATACTCTGTATTTTTGTTCTGTCAACAGAATTCACTGTCTACAGAACCAAAAGTTGTGATCATGCAAAGAGTAAAGCTCTCCCCCCAGTTTTAAAAAAATGCAAGCACTTCTCCAATAGAGAAATAGGTTTTGAGCTATACCCCGTAATGCACCTTATTTTGCACTTCCATTTCAGGTATAAATTTTGTGCAGCATACACAAGTAAATACAGTATTCTTGTTTGAAAAGAAACTTATAAAGAAAAACAAAAAACCATGGTTTGTCCCCTTTTCAACAGCAATAGTTTTGTACATCCTTACATGAAGAAACTTAACCTGACTTAAAAGATTAAATATATAAATTTGTCTTACCCTGAGGTAGTTAAGGGTGGAGTTGGTAATGCCTTGTCTGGTTATGTTTTTGGTTAACTGATCCAACATCCCTGGGTCCTGCTGCGAATGCATTCCTACAACAGATCTTGGAACCAACTCTCTGTGTGTTCTAACAGCTAAATGCCACGATTTAATTCTCATTAAATCATCAAAGGTAAATTCTAAAATTAAACGCCCTTCTGTACAAACCTGAAACACATGAAAGACAATATTTTATACCATGTTCTTATTAATATAAATATCCTTAGATTACTAAAAAATAACAAAGTTTGATAAGTTCCCAAATAAACCTCCCAAAAAACAGTCTAATGTCAATTATTAAATACTTTATGTCAAACAATTCATTGAAAAAATTTTTCTGAATATAAAGAATCCTAACCAATAGCCTCATGAGTCATACACTATATGAATAATTAAGATAGAAGTTAACTAAATTGAGAAATAGGACAAGAATGTAAGTGTCAGCATATTCGTAGAAAAATTATCTATGGAAAATTAACCCCACTTATTAGTAACAATGGTAAGTCTCAATTGCTGCGTAGCTTCAATTCAACTATATTCAATTTGCTGCCTCTTGAATTTTAAAGTTTTGATTTTTTATAAATTGCTAGACGGAGCGACACATTTAATATAATAGAAGTATAGCAAGAACCAAATAAATAAAATTATTATCATTTTAAGAAGAGAAATAACTAGATACTTCTTCTTCCAATGGCTCTCATTTGGCTTACGCCATTCGAGATCTTGCCTCCCAGTACAATCCAGATAAGTCCTTCGTTGTTGTCGATAGGATGACATGATTGTGTCCCCAGCACACTTTAAGCTGTATGTGTCACCTGGATAGTGTTAAATGATCAATAATGCTGGCGAAAGCCTCGCAAAGTTAGAAATAACTAGACATGAAAATGGTATTTGTGTCTCTACCTAGCAGCTACTCATTTTGGGATAGCAAAACCAACGATTTGTACTATACATTAGAGCCTCATGACTATGGACCCATTTAGACCACATATTGTTTATAACAAATTGTTTTAATGATATAGTGTTTCGAGCTACCTGAACAGTTGCTGATAACGTCGTTTAAACATTCTGTCATGTGGCATTTCCCACAAAAATAATTCAATAGTGTATATAATACAACAGAGTACACGTAGTGCAGAAATATTACTAGTAATAATATTATTGAAAAAAATCTTTTCAAATGCCTTATTTTACACTGTCACACTCAAAAGACAATTAGCCTGAAGTCGTGTGTTAAAACTACCTCAAATGTAAGAGAACAGTAATGTGGATATATCAGTAATATTTATAGTATCAACTTATCAAGTGTTTAGCAAATATAAACAAATACTCACTAACCAAAATGTTACCATGTCGAAATATGACTTGTGTTTACAAAAACAACTAAAAAATTGCTTCAATCTGAAGACTTCTTTACTGAATAAAGTTGTTTAGCACTGTCCTTGAATTTTATGTTATAGTAGTTGCAATTAAATGCATAGAATTACTTTTAAATCCATGCAAATACAACTTACATGTTTAAAATGAGTTTTTCTCTTTTTATAAACTTTTTACTATTTTTTCTCCATTTTATTGGCATTTTAACCCCTTCATGCGAGCATTTTGGTTTACTCAAGACTTTTATTAAAAAGGACAACCCTTAGAACCCTTAGACACAATTACCAAATTACAATGATATTCTAATGTATTCCTAAATAAGAAACTATAAGGAAATCTGATGTTTCAAGGGAGTGATAGCTTTTATGAAATAAAGATCATAGATTACACTATGTTTTCTCCAATAAATTCAATGTCGGAAACCAAAAGAGATGACCTTAAGCCTGACAACAGTTCCAAAGTAAAAGGCTTTTGACTCTGCAAACTGAGCTTCAATCATTCAAGCCCCAACACAGTTTGGACTTTTTGTGTCTTACAAAATATTATATAAAAATAAATAGTAAAACTATTACTACATTTTAAACTGACACAAATAAATAAAAACTAAATCTAAACTCTATAAGTTCAGCCTCCTCATGAATAGGTCAAACTAAAACATACTTGGACTAACCGTATGGATATAAATACTAATATGCTATCAAGTCAGTCAGCCAGTTCAAATGTTTAAAATGGACATAGTCCCCCAGAATAAAATCGTTTTTACCATTCCACCCAAAAAGTTACAGATGTCCTTCCTACACCCAGCCCTTACCAAAAAAACTGTTCCCATATTCCTACCTGCAATTATCAGTGACAGACGCTGCATAACCTCAGGGGTCACCAAAACCCCTCCTTCTCTGAGTAACTGGACTGATACTGACATTTAGGCCAAATGCAGTATATCTGAATAAAATCAATTATATTAACTTAGTGTGTTGAAAACAAAGATTAAGAAGACTAACCAGCAATATGTTGGCCAACGGGGTTAATTTTCTTTGCTTAAACCACAAGCATACAAAACAAAAATTAGATTAAAGTTGTGGGTGAACAGATAATACTATATGAAATAAAAAAGACACACATGACAAAGACAGCCCTGGCCAGACCTTCCAGCTGATTTAAGTTAAGCTAAATAACATAAAAAGGGTTCTAGTGTAGATAGTTGATTGGTCCTAATTCTTTGTTTCTTCTCTGTCATATGTAAACTTTAAAAAAACCAATCTGTGTTACTCTAAAATCATTTATTATAAGTATTATTAGAAGAAAATATTAGTTCTGATGATAATTTATGAGCCAGCAAAATATTGAACAATGTTCAATGGGCAGATTATTTATCAGATAGACATGGTTAAAGGGTACCCAAACATGAAGTCGGTAGCAGAGACAATGTCAGTGTGAACAAGTCTTCAATACATCGTATACTTAAGACTTCATTATCCTATTTTAATCCCTATAGTAAAACAGAATATTTTAAAATTCCTTCTATTAGCCCACACTCTCCTGATATACGAGGGCTATTCAGAAAGGGAGAAACATTTCTGTCTGACGCCGCTAGGCGCACGCTGATCTCGTACATTTTGGTGCGTGCGCACTCGGCAACTCAGTCGGCATCCAGCAGTGACAACGGGAACATTTCCGCGTTGCCTGTTTTTTCGCAATTTCAACTGAAGATGTGCGTTGCGATTGAAAATCCCGCCAGTTGTGAGGTGCGGTCAGTGATATGGTTTTTTTAGGCAAAAAACTTAAAACCGATAGACATTTATCGCCAAGTGTGTGAAGTTTACGGAAACAACGTAATAATGAAAGTTTTGTGAGAAAATGGTGCATTCAGTTTAAAAATGGCCGAACTGACGTTCATGACGAAGCGAAGGGCGGACACCCAAGCATTGTGACTGATGAACTGGTCGCTAAAGTTGATGAAAAGGTTAGCGAAAACCGGTGATTCACGATAACAGAGCTTTCGCTTTGTTTCCCACAAATTTCAGCCCTTAGGAGAGCAGTTCAAAACAAGCGCCGAGGGAAATTGACGTCAAAAATTTTGTTTGTGCATGACAATTCCCAACCTCACACAGCAAACTGCACCAAAAAACTCCTTGAATCATTCAAATGGGAGCTTTTTCCTCATCCGGCCTATAGTCCTGACCTTGCACCAAGCGATTTTCACTTGTTTCCAAGAATGAAGACCTGACTAGCAACACAGCGATTTGACGACGACGCGGAGCTCAAGGCGCGTGTCACTCAGTGGCTTACATCTCAGGCGGTGATTTCTATGATGAAGGAAATTCAAAGCTTGTCCACCACTACGATATATGTCTCAATTTGTTTAGCGACTACATAGAAAAGTAGTATTTTAGTTGCTATTTCAGATGTATATAATAAAATTATTTTATTGTACTTATTTTTTTTTTATTTAAAAACGTTCCTTACTTTCTGAATAGCCCTCGTATATCTTGCACAAATTTTCAGTCGTTAATAAAATACTTTTTTATTCATTCACTCAAGTTCAAATACATTTTTCTAACCTATAGTGAATGACAAATTATATTACAGTTTTTCAAAAATTTATATAATTCGGTTATAAAAATGTAGGGGTCTATCTGAATTTGAACTGAGAATCTTCATGATCGAATTCTAGTGCACTTCGGCACTGCGTCAACTTTCCAATACCTAGAAATTTCTTTCTCAAAAATATATATGAATTTTTCCTCCCCATCTGGTTGTCGTCGAAATCTCCATTGTACGACCTTAAACTGTTGCCATGGTTATCCCACAATATCATAAATAGTACTCTAGGATTAAAAATGAATGAAAAGAATAAAATAAAGAAACAAACTGGAAATAGACAAACAATGATAACATTTTTCTTTGTTGACCTCAGTAGGAATTTACTTAGAAACATTTATATTACTTAGTAATGTTTTCTATCTAAATCAACTAATGATACATCATGGGCTGTAACTCAGTTATTTTTTTTTTTTAATTAAAACATAAATTCTTTAAAGTGGTCATACAAGACTTTTCAACACATTTCCCTTTATTACATTTTTAATTAGATGTTTTCTAAAATATTAGAATTCATATTTTTTTTTAACTTTTTTAAAATATGATCCTTGGATACTAAAATGACCAATACAATAATAACACACTGTTACTACTTCATAAATAGATATAGAGATAAAAATTTCCCGCAAATACTGTTTCAAGAGTTATAATAAACAATTATCTGGAATCTAGGAATAGATTAATCCATTTACATAATTTCTACAGACAGGGAAATTATAGACAACAGCCTTCAGGAACAAATTAAGTTCATAAATCAAGGTTTAACAGCAATAATATCGTTACGTATATTTTAATAATAGCTATCACAATCACATGACTGCAACTTTACCAGTTTCATGTTGGCATAGATTCCTACCAGCTTCATTTGGATTTACAGATCTCTCTAATACTATAGAGTTTTTTAATCCATTTCAGTTTTGCTCCCATACATCCAATGAATATATATAAATTATTAGTCCATTTTTGTCAGTTTGCAAGCATTCGGGAAAAATAATTATGAAAAAACAATTAAACAATTTTTATAATTCTTTTCTCCTTTGTTCACAACAAATAACGACGTGAAAAATATAACATCCGGGACATAGCAAGATACTTAAAATGCCCAAGAGGGAGTTTGCTAACTAATGGAGTTAGAAGAACCGCAGCCTCTCTCCCTCTTCTCTAATATAAATTAATTTACTTTACTTTACTTCTTCGCACAGGCATCCAGCTTCAAGAGTAGGCGATAGCCCGATGTCCACGTTATATTATCCTTACCAGCCACAATGCTTCTTGTTTATGATAATATCTTGCCATGTTGTCACTTTAGCTCTCAGGAAGCCCCTCGTTGGTATGAGGAATGTGCAGTCGAACAAAATGGGCTTTACGCTTTCATCTTCACCCTCACAAAGTACACAGATTGGAGAATTCGAAAGACAAAATCTAAATAAATATTCTTCCGTCACTAGATGGCCGGATCGTGATCGAGCTGCAATCGGACATGAAACTTCCCTGAATTTGTCCTCACTCAAAAGTTCATGCTGAAATTGAAAAAGGTGATGACCTGTGGCCTCTTCTTTCCAAGATTCGGTCCAACATTTATGAAAGTATTTATTTGTCAAGCTTTTACAATACATGAGTGGATACATGGCTTGGTACATATGGGATGCCGCTTTAGCTGTTTCATCAGCCCATTTTCTTATTTCAGCAATGCGAAAGGAGCAGTCCCCTGTGGATGAATTTAAAGAGCCTGAAGGGCAGATCTGGAGTCAGTGAATATGCATATTTTCTCCTTCTCTGTTTCGAAGCAACTTGCCAATGCAGCACTTAGGGCCAGAAGCTGTGTCCATAGTAAAGTGTGTGTTTTCAGGGACGTAAAAGCAGATATCAGTAGATTCGTTGAAAAAACCTGCTCTGGATGTTCTCTTTTGTTGGTCAAGTAGGCCATCAGTGTAAATTCTAACTTGATCATTGTAGCTGGTATGTATCATTTCCAAAGTTTCAGTTTTCAGAACTACTGGGTGGTCCTGCTTGCTCCTTCTGCTAGGCAGATTCAAAGTAATTTTTATTCCTGACCAGGTAGTGGGCGACTTGCGATAAAAAGCAGGTATATGCTCAGGGACAGATAAATTAATCACAAACAAAAAATAAATTTAACTAAAATTATGCTTCTTATTTGGTATTTGCTTATAGAGTAAACCCTCTAATATCCGGGCCTCTCAAATGCAGCCAGTTGTGGTTAAGTCTCCCTATTGCTCGGTTCACTAGTGCCCTAAATGCTATAATACCCAACTTCATCAGTTGTGAGCGAGTGTTCTTATCATTCAGTTTACATATATTTTACAGAATTTTGTGTAAATAGGTAATTTAGTTATTTTGCCTAGAATTTGTAATCTACAATATACAGTATGGCAGAAAAGTGTAAAAAAACTGTGTTTTATATTGATGATAAGATTTGTGCTATTGCTTTACTAATTGTTTTATTAAATAATTTGAAACAGGAGAGACATGTAAAAATATTGCGAGTGAGATGGGTGTAAGAACTAGTACGTAAAGTGACTAGAAAAAATCGCATAAGATACGAGTATTAGAAAAATTATATGGTACCAGGTTTCATGTTCAGGCAACAGAAAGTGTAAAATGATTAAATGAATGAAGCACTCTTCTTGTGTTTATGCAGATGATAAGGACTGGCTGTAACCAGTCTGATATTAAAAAAAAAGCTCTTGAATTTCATAAAGAAATGGAAATTGGAAGTAATTTTAATCATAGTGAAGGTTGGTTGGAGAAGTGGACAAATCAAAATGGCGTTAAAAAACTTTGAATATGTCAGGGAAAGCTCTGAGCAAAACTGTGTGAAAGAGTTTAAAAATTTTCTACATAACTTGATGAGGAAGGAATTAGAAACGATCAACTTTTTAACTCTGAAAAAATGGCCTAAATTTCAATATGCTTCCCAGTTGCATTCTAACCTCCAAAGAAGAAACCTGGGCTCCTGGGAGTAAAAAGAAGAGGGAACCTCTTCATATATTGACCTGCAGTGATCTTACTGGAACTAAGAGAGTAAAACTTGTCCTGATTGATAAATCACAAAAACTGATAAGGGCTTTTAAAAACTTTAGAAATACAGATCCCTCTTCACATGTATGTTACTAAGGCCAAAAAAGCAAAAACATCTTTCGAGATTGGTTCAAGAATCACTTTGTGATGTTAATGAAAAAATACGCAAAAAATACAACTTGCCAAGGAAGGCCATTTTATTAATTGATAATGTCCTCCCCCACCTATCAGCCGATGAATTGAAAAATGGAGACATAATGTGCTTTTTTTGCCACCAAAAGTAACATCTTTGTGGCAACCAATGGATCACGGCATCCTGGAAAATCTCAAACGGCTATATCGCCATCAGTTACTATCAGTTATAATCGTGGGAATGGTTGCAAAAAGAAATGCTCCCGAGTGCCTAAAAAATGTATTCACTTTATGGATTGCTACAACATGAGATCAGGCCGATAACACTAGTTAAATAATAGTGGTGACCCAACACTGGATGGAAAGTATACCACTAGAACTTCTCAAATGTCTCATCTGATTCGACGAAAGGAATCCAAGAGTAAAGATAGGAGAAATTACGATAGAAGTACTATTTGATAGTTTGAAACACCAGGAATGCTGCAAACCAAACAATCCACTAAATCAGTATTACATAAATTAATTACAGGTAGTTTACTGGGTTGAGTTAGGTAACTTATAGTGAGTTAGTTTACCAAACACCCATTCTTGACATTTCAACCATTCGATACCGCACCTCCCAGTAGCGGCCAACAGGGTCCTCTAGTCAGTCGCGGAATCTGATGATCGTTTTCATTTGTGGTAGGGTTCTGGACAACCCTTTTGGAGGTTAGAAGCTCTCATTTCTTATTTATAACCAGATCTATCATTTTAGTAGTAGTATGGATGTTGAAAAGATCGTCGTTGTCGTTGCAGAGATTAGGGATTATGAGGCAGTTGGTTGGTCAGTTACTGTAACACTTTCTGCCAGTTCGTTTCCTACAATGCCTACATGGCTCAGAGACCCATTGTAAATTTAGGCAGCTTATGGATATTTTGTAAAAACTACACTTTGTATACATTACAACACATTAATTAACAACATTGTTGGCTAGCAACATCCCTGCCATCAATTTTAATGTCTGTGAACAACATTACTCTAT
This sequence comes from Prosapia bicincta, assembly GCA_036971475.1. Lineage (NCBI taxonomy): Eukaryota > Metazoa > Arthropoda > Insecta > Hemiptera > Cercopidae > Prosapia > Prosapia bicincta. The sequence continues at coordinate 283,374,043 of JBAIZL010000005.1, read as the reverse complement.
AGACAATCGTAAGATAGTTTTCCTTTCGAGCACTGCAGCTCTGGCAGATCAGCATCTCATATCTTGCAAGAGGGAAAAGAATAAAATACAAACTAAAGCACTTCATGATATCGGTGACTTAGAACTGCATTGTTATCCAACATTAATTTGACAGAGAAAAAGATACATTTTCAACTGAAAATCAATTTTTTTTTTTTTTTATTGTGTCTCTTTAACAAGTGGAAACAAATTTAATCCTGCTTGAAAAGTAGCCACTCTCCCTGATGGGAATTCTTGTAAAAGAGCATGATTAAAAAACCAAAATCTAACAGGAAAGTTAGGTTGTAACTGTTTTACCCTAACTATTAAAATATGTTTTACTTGGTTGACATCCTGCACTTAATTGCAATCTCTCAAAATTTTTATTTGACAAAAGACCTCAGTAGATTTTCTCCAATAGATTCAGGTAGACAAAAAAAGATCTCTTTAAAACTCAGAGTTTACCACAGAGCTTAGAAGTAGTAGATACAACTATGAAAAAACAGCCTTTTTGAGAATCAATCCTGACAAACTAGGGTGAGATATCTGAAAGAACACTGTAATGGGTAGAGGATTTTACAGCCAGGTGTTTATTTAATCAGGTTACATGAGTTTTAGAAAATCATATTCGTATTTGTTCTCTAATATGAAACATATTTTCCCTCCTTCATGATAGGTTTTTATAACAGGCATCAAGTTACCACACACAATTTGTGAAACTGCAAGAAGAAATGTAATTTTACTAAATATTTTATTAAAGTGTTTAAATAAGTCAAATGAATTCTAGGAGAATTAATCCTGATAAGTTTAACTTTATTTAAAGTCGTTTCTCCAATCACCATTTGTTACTTCTAAATAATTTTATTATGAAATTGTTCCAACTGTTATCTCTAAAATGAGGACAATTCATAGTTTAAAAAAGTGGAGGGAAGTAAAAAATGCAAGAAACAAATATTTTCTTTGAACATGTTCTTATAGATATTGATATCACTTGGCAAAAAAACACTGCAAACTAATATTTTCCAGCATAACTGTCTGTGACTCACAGCATTGAACAATGCATTGATCTAGTATCAGTGATTGTGTCAATGTTGAAAAGCATCAGTGGTTGCATCAGAGTTGGTGAAACGTCTATGTTGAAAATATCAGTAAGCAGTAGTTTTTTGCAGTGATATCATAAGTACATATTAAAAAAACCTCACGATATACAGCACAAAAACTGCAAATATTTTCTGATTATAATAAAATTTGCAACTTGTAGAATCCAAACTCATTACAACTAAAAATAGAAATTAATGTTTCATGGTAAAACTTTCTATAAATGAAAAACATGAAAGCAAATTGGGGATTACTTCTTATCTTGGCCTCTTAAGGTAAACTGAATGATCATTTCTCCTCAAGAAATAGTTTTCCATGTTTAAAACAAATATTTTTCATATGGACAAATTATGCAAATTGTACACTGATCAGATACTAAAAATATACGTTAGGACTTAATGTTAAGTTACTCTAATTATTATGATAAAGGTAAATAATTATTAAATAAAAAATTATAAAGATTAAAAAAACTATTAGCAATTGTGGGATATTTTTAAAGTAACCAGATTGGGATCTGCAGTGAGATTTAAAGAATTTGAAAAGTTTGCAGATATTAACATTGAATCCAGTATTTTGAACCTTTGAACATGAATGTTATTGAACATATCACACACTGGAGATTACCTTAGTGAACATTGGTTTCCCATGGTGCGTAACCATTGTGCACTGATCACAGTCAAGAGTAATACTTGTGTTATGAAATGATTCTTTCGGGTGTTTTAAATTATAATATAATTCTGTTACTCCTCCTTCAAATATACTCCTGAAATACCTAGGTATTAACGTCCTTCCTATAGCTGCAACAAAAAATAACAAAAGTCCTTTAATATCTTAAGTAGTCATCATGACAATATTACTGAAGCTAAAAGCTACAAGAAAAAATTACAGTAGAACTCAACTATCTGAATCAATTGGTACTAGAACTTATCCAGGTAAACAAAAGTTCCGGAAAAAGTAATACTATTTTCCAAAATGAAATATAATAATCCAAAATGATTGGATTATTTTTGAAAACAATCAACTTTTAATTAATGTATGTATGTTGTAAATAGGAAAACAAAAATATATTTTTTATAATTTTTTTTTCAAATGCTTTGATTAGGAACATGTGCCTGCCCTGGGAGCAACATATTTTTGAAAGATTTCTATACTTTTTCTTTTTTCTTATTATTTTTTTTTATTTCTCTCTAATTTTTAAATTATAGTAATATTTGTTATCAAGTTTTTTTATTTACTTATTTTCTCATATTAACCAAACTTTACCTTAAGTTTACTGACAATTTCTTTGTTGAAATTATCTGTTAACTTTATTTATTTATTTTTTGCAAAATACTTATTTCTTTGTAAAATACCGCACAAACTTCGAAACTATCTGTAAACATGTGGAAAAACTATAGACTTTGGACTCAAAAGCACTTCTTCATTATTCAATCGCCTATTCATTGTAAAATATCAGACAAACTTCGAAAAGATCTGTAAATACCTGAGAAAACCCGTAGACTTTGGACAAAAAAGAATGGTGACTATGTACTCTGTGTAGTATTTATTGTCCACATAGTTGCAAATATTTAACCTAGAATACAGCACAATACACAGGGAAACAAGTCATAAATGTATGGCAATGCTAATCTGAGAGAAATGGTAAAACATACATATACGGGAATGCTTCCGCTGGTGGTTGTGTGATCTTCCGTACTGGTACGAGAGTGCTTATCATTTTTGTTTTCATTTTCAAACACTGACATGAAGTTTAAAAGTAGGTTTGCTTTTTTTAATATTTAAAATCGTTGATTAGCCAAAACCAACATCTCGGCCAAATAGATGCGAATGATTATATCAAGTCACTATTCACACTGACTGACTGTGAAAGTTATGTTGGGCCGACCAACTTGGTCTAGTATACTGAACTCCATGAGACGAAGACTCAACATCCAAATTATAGTTGTTCTGCATCTACACAGCACTACCTGTTAGAAATTGCTGTGCTTGTACAGTCTGAATTTAACATTTGAATTTTTTTTTCTAAAATTCTGAAAGTGATTCGGATAGTCAGAATTTAGTTCTACTGAATTTCTATATAACCTAGTTTAGAACTAGGTATTACAATATTTTTCAATAATTTGATATACAGTAAAAATTGCACCTAAATTACTCTCTGAATATAAGCAATAATGCTACAGGTTATAAGTGAATATTATTTACTTTAGTTAATTAGATTTTACAATATTAGTTACAATATTTTCTAATTCTATTTTTTTTTTTAATATATAAATTTACAGCCTGAATAAAAGTGATAATGATAAAAGGTTCAGGGCAAAATTATTTTATCATAGCAAAGATTTGAACTGTATCACAATATTTTGAAAATATTTTTTTAAAAAATCACTTGAATTACTGTCTGAATAAAAGCAATAATGTTAAAAAGGTGTAGGACAAAATGATTTCACGATAGCGAAGATATGAACTACGTTTTCCATTATTTTAAATTGATAAAAATAATTGACATAAATTATTGCATGAATAATCATTCATGCTAAAAAGTGTGGGAATAATAGCAAATATTTGAACTGGGTTTTAAAACATTTTGAAACAAAAAATCACTTAAAATACTCTGAATTAAAGCAAAAACGCACAATAATTAAGTTACGCAAGATCACCACCCTCCTCAACTCCAAATCTTAATGGATTAGATTTATCTTTAACTTTCTTAATTAATTCCCTCTGAACTACTTACTATATCTCTTAGGTCCATCTTCTAAACAAAATGTAAGCGTAAGCGTTGCATCATCCTCAAAGAATTCCGTTGCAAAAGCATCCCACCACAGGTTATCACTTTCCTGAAACAGAAATACCTGTAATAGGTATATTTGTATGCTAATTACTTCATACCACATTGAACTTGTTATGCTATTACATACTGGGTACTTACGTATTATACAGAGGTCACTATTATAGTATGCACTGCGGTGGTTAGATTAAGTTAGGGTATCATAAATATGTTACAATTACTTCCCTGTTACATTATGAATCAGATGTGGGGAAGTGCTAAATAGAGGGACAATTGACATCGAAGTACTGCCAGAAAATATAAGTGGTAATTGGGAGTGACCACGTCTGGCAGCTCTGTGATGCGTTCAACTGAATTCTCACTAACATCGTTTATATTAGGAGGCAGAAGACAACCGATCATCATAATAACCAAGTAATTTTCACATTAAGTTAAATAAAGTCTGCCTTGTATAAATATTTTAGTGTTCTTACGTCCTATGCAAAATAACCTCTAAATATAGTTGCCTCCGTACAATACGTAAGTACCGAAACACCTATAATAGGTATATTTGTATGCCTATTACTTTGTATGCCTATTATGACTTCATAGGGCACTGAACTTATGATATTACATCCATTAGCAGAATAAATCATGCACTTTTAAAATAGGTTAGGTGTCTCAGATTTGTATCAAATTATTAACGCACTGAACACTAAAACCGAGTATAGGACAAGCTGTTGCATATACCAATAACCAAACCAGGTTATAACTTTGACCAAAGTAATTAATTTAAAATGTTTCTGTGACCTGTAAAATACCAAGTTTTGGTATTTCATAATGTTCTTTAAGTAATTTCTGCTCATTTCCAGTCAGCTGTAAATAAAAAATGATTCTCAACTTTAGAACAGTTGGTAACTTGATACATAGTTTGTTTCTCAGTTATCTATTGGATTCATATTCATGAACATATTCAGTTATTTTACAATTTTGCTATAATAAATTTATTCTAGTAAGGTTTTTTAGAAAACTTATTCATGGTAGTTTCCTTAGTGGTATAAATATATGCTAAAGTTATTTACAAATATGAAAATCAAGTGTAAATAGTCTAGAACTTTTCAATAGTAAATGTGGATTAAATATAGCTGTGTTATTAATAAATTATTTCTGTTACAACACAAATTCATGTTCAAAATATAGTATCACACTTTTTTTGGAGTTCAGAAGAAATCGAAAACACAAAACTTGTGTTGGTTTATAAGACAATGTTTATTTACAATCTTTCTTTTGTATAATTCAAATTTAAAGGGGTTTTAAGTAATGCTTTCAATAATAATAAATCGCAATGAGACTAATAGAAAACACTACCTACATAGTAAACTCGGTTTGTACATGATAAGGTTTATAACTTTGAAACAAGCAATAAAAAATATTTCAACCTTTCTCTGTATAACTGTTTCTACTACTGATAATTACTTCAATTAGATTTGGAAAGCTAAAATCACTTCTATACCGATGTATATTGGCTTTTATATTATTGTGCCTCTACAAAAATTCATTTCATTTAGCATTTGCTAATTCATGTCGACAATAAAAGCTTCAGGATTCCTTCATCTGTGTATACACCTTCATCCTGTGAAAAACATTTGGAAAGTTGTTTTTTTTCTAATATTTTCAGTGAAATCCAAGTGGCAATGACAAAATAAGTACCTAACAATTAATTATTTTTAGTTTAAGCCCTCAAATATTAGAACAGCCCTCAAACATTTGCAATGACAAAATAATTAGTTGACAATAAATTATTTCCAAGTTGAGCCCGTAAACATTTTCAATTATAAAGTGATTACCTAACAATTAATTATTTTTAGATCAGGGCCTCAAATATTAGAAGAGTACCTTAAAAATTTGAATAGCCTCTCAAACAATAAAATAAGCCATCAAAAATTAGAATAGCCCCTCAAACATTAAAACGACTCTTAAACATTAGAACAATTCCTCAAGCATTAGAATAACCCCTTAAACATTAGGGCAGCCCCTCAAGCATTAGAATAGCCCACGAACATTAGAATAACCCCTGAAACCTTAGAACAACCTTAAAACATTACAATAACCCCTTTCATCTGTGTATACACCTTCGTCCTATGAAAAACATTTGGAAAGTTGTTTTTTTTTCTAATATTTTCAGTGAAATCCAAGTGGCAATGACAAAATAAGTACCTAACAATTACTTATTTTTAGTTTAAGCCCTCAAATATTAGAACAGCCTCTCAAACATTTGCAATGACAAAATAATTAGTTGACAATAAATTATTTCTAAGTTGAGCCCAAAAACATTTTCAATTATAAAGTAATTACCTAACAATTAATTATTTTTAGATCAGGGCCTCAAATATTAGAAGAGTACCTTAAAAATTTGAATAGCCTCTCAAATAATAAAATAAGCCATCAAACATCAGAACAGCCCCTCAAGCATTAGAATAACCCCTCAAACGTTAGAACAACCCTTAAACATTAGAACAGCCCCTCAAGCATTAGAATAGCCCACAAATATTAGAATAAACATTCAAACATTTGAACAACCCTTAAACATTACAATAACCTCTTAAACGTTAGAACAGACCTTAAGCATTAGAATAGCCCACAAACATTACAATAATCCCTCAAAATTTATAGCAATCCTTAAACATGAAGAGCGCCCCTCAAGCCTTATAATAGGCCACAAACATTACAATAACCCCTCAAACGTTAGAACAGCCTCTCAAACATTAGAACAACCCTTAAACATTAGAACAGCCCCTAAAACATTATAATAGGCCACAAAAATTATAATAACCCTTTGAACAATTTTATAAATATATGTCTTTACATTTTTCTATTCTAAACGCTAATATACTTAGGTTGTGGTATTATTTACATGTATCAGTAATTACCTAACAATTAATTATTTTTAGATCAGGGCCTCAAATATTAGAAGAGTACCTTAAAATTTTGAATAGCCTCTCAAACAATAAAATAAGCCATCAAAAATTAGAATAGCCCCTCAAACATTAAAATAACCCATCAAAAATTAGAATAGCGCCTCAAGCATTAGAATAGCCCCTCAAACATTAGAACAATTTCTCAAGCATTAGAATAACCCCTTAAACATTAGGGCAGCCACTCAAGCATTAGAATAGCCCATGAACATTAGAATAACCCCTGAAACCTTAGAACAACCTTAAAACATTACAATAACTCCTTTCATCTGTGTATACACCTTCATCCTGTGAAAAACATTTGGAAAGTTGTTTTTTTTCTAATATTTTTAGTAAAATCCAAGTGGCAATGACAAAATAAGTACCTAACAATTACTTATTTTTAGTTTGAGCCCTCAAACATTTGCAATGACTAAATAATTAGTTGACAATAAATTATTTCCAAGTTGAGCCCATAAACATTTTCAATTATAAAATAATTACCTAACAATTAATTATTTTTAGATCAGGGCCTCAAATATTAGAAGAGTACCTTAAAAATTTGAATAGCCTCTCAAATAATAAAATAAGTCATCAAACATTAGAATAGCGCCTCAAGCATTAGAATAGTCCCTCAAACATTAGAATAATCTCTTAAACATTAGAACGACCCTTAAATATTACAATAGCCTCTTAAACGTTAGAACAACCCTTAAACATTAGAACAGCCCCTCGAGCATTAGAATAGAACAACCCTTAAACATTAGAACAGCCCCTCAAGCATTTGAATAGCCCACAAACATTAGAATAACCCCTCAAACGTTAGAACAACCCTTAAACATTTGAACAGCCCCTCAAGCATTAGAATAGCCCACAAACTTAAGAATAACCCCTCAAACGTTAGAACAACTCTTAAACATTAGAACAGCCCCTCACACATTAGAATAGCCCACAAACATTAGAATAACCCCTCAAACGTTAGAACAACCCTCAAACATTAGAACGACCCTTAAACATTAGAACAGCCCCTCAAGCATTAGAATAGCCCACAAATATTAGAATAAACGTTCAAACATTTGAACAACCCTTAAACATTACAATAACCTCTTAAACGTTAGAACAACCCTTAAACCTTAGAACAGCCCCTCGAGCATTAGATTAACCCCTCAAACGTTAGAACAACCCTTAAACATTAGAACAGCCCCTCAAGCATTTGAATAGCCCACAAACATTAGAATAACCCCTCAAACGTTAGAACAACCCTTAAACATTAGAACAGCCCCTCAAGCATTAGAATAGCCCACAAATATTAGAATAAACATTCAAACATTTGAACAACCCTTAAACATTACAATAACCTCTTAAACATTAGAACAGCCCTTAAGCATTAGAATAGCCCACAAACATTACAATAATCCCTCGAAATTTATAGCAATCCTTACACATTTGAAGAGCGCCCCTCAAGCCTTATAATAGGCCACAAACATTACAATAATCCCTCAAACGTTAGAACAACCCTTAAACATTAGAACAGCCTCTCAAATATTAGAACAACCCTTAACATTAAATCAGCTTCTCAAACATTAGAACAGCCCCTAAAGCATTATAATAGGCCACAAAAATTATAATAACTCTTTGAACAATTTTATAAATATATGTATTTACATTTTTCTATTCTAAACGCTAATATACTTAGGTTGTGGTATTATTTACATGTATATAATAAAAAACAATAAAACTACATTTTATCAAGTTAACAAGAAAGTTATAATTTGTAACTAGTTTTAACAATTGATACTCTTAAAACAATATTACCCCAGTAAATACATTTCAATTTAAAAGAGGAAATCGTCTTGAAATTTTTTTTTTAACTGCACATATATTATTTTCAGTCGTCAGTAAAATAACTTCAGAAATAAATAAACTAACACAAAAGCAAAACGTATTAAAATAAAGTAATGAAAGCTGTGTGTACTCACTTCCGTCCTCTGTTGCAACCTCTTGTTCAGCTCGTATATGCGGTAGTCAGGCTGGCCGAAATACGGCGTATGTCTCCTGGGAACAGGCACACATCTACTTATAATAAGTCATGCCATTCACCTAAACGCTAAAGTCTTAACATCTAAGCGCTAAGCTCGTAATACCCCAAAGTAACTAATACATTTAGTGTTTATGTGTACTCAAATAATACTTCTATAAAACTGTGAGTACATTACCATATTCCTGTTCACTTTGGTTAAACAGGAATCTGGAGGGGGAATTTGAAGTTAGCTGCACACTTTCTACTCCAACAAAACCTATAGCAATCTATATCATAAAATTCAAATTTCAAAATACCTTGAAAATTTTTTAATTAATGTTTCAGTAGACACAAGATTAATTCTGATGTCTTTCGAATGTTATTCAAATTTCGTTAGCAAGGAAAAACAAGGAAAAAGTTGTTAATAATGCAAAGCATAGTGGCTAGATACAAACATAACCTCAATTTATAAACACACGAAACTCTCTAAGTAAAGGTATTTATATAAAACAAAACCTATAGTGCAAAATATAATATTGGGTTATGCGGTTAAGATATGTTAGGTTATTAAAAAATAATACTTTAATTATAACAAACCATTCAGCAACCGGTCAGCTTACTTTAAGAAATAATCTTTTTTCAGTTCCATTCATTAGTTCACACTCTCTTTAGTGTGGCTCTACAGTGTGAAATCTACAGTGTCCATCGGGAAGGTTTACAGCGGAATTATTGTGCATACCAAGAAAAACTGTTTTGTAATTAAAACTGCCTGAGTCACGCCCAAGACCATGTGTACTGAATATAAATGTAACCGTCAATGTCTTTTGTTATGGTTCTTGATTGGCAAAATTTTGAAACAATTTTAAAGTACTTCTGTTTCTTATTATTCATTTTTTTTCTATTAATTCACACAAGATATATATATATATATATATATATATATATACCTTGTTAAAATTTTCAATCGTCAATAAAATACTTTTTATTCATCCACTAAATTTCAAAAACAAATTTTTAAACTGGTAGTGGATGGCACTTGATGTTGAAATGTGTTTTTTTTTTTTAATACTAATACATTAATTAAATATAATCAATTAATGTTATTTTTATGTGGGAGAAAAACTTTTAAGAAAGGGGAAAGTTATATAATATAGTTGTTTCGTCTCATTTGGCTTAAAATAAGTGATAACATATGATTTCATAAAACAGCTGATTAATAGGTTATGTGTTAGAACACCTGTTTTAATGCATAGGTTATATTACTTTATTTATATTAATTACCATTACCTCAAAAACAGTAACTATTTTTTTTCAACTTAAGTAGGAATTAACTTACAATTTTTTGTGTATTACTCGTTTATAACCTATCTTATCCTTACCGGATACTTTATTGCAATTTTGCTTTTCAAAAAAAAATTTTTCAGTTAAAATTTTTCAAATATGTTTTGTAGTAACACATTTTCATTAGCATAAAATTTATTTTAAAAAAATGGATTAACAAAATTATTTTGATAGTACTGACGAATTGAATGAACCTTTCTAAAAATACTTTAGAGGTGTCATAATTCTGAGAAAATGAGTATTTTCAAGATATGACACAGTTTTACTTTTGTTAGGCCAGGTAGAGATCGCCTCTACAACTGTAGCGGGTGTGTATTGTGGCTGAGCTGCAGGATTGACAGCAACCCATCCCTAACTACCTGTTACTGCAAAAAAAACCGTCATGGTATCATTGCTTATCCTCCAGGATGACGTCTCCGTGAATAATGAAGCTACTGATAGTTTTTGGAACTTGTTATGGTTACGTTGTTGGAAATTGCACGTATGGTAGTTTTAAACATTCACTCACATAACGTTATGTAACTAATAATTTGTCTATCATTTTAACTATTCCAGAAATACCAAAAAGATATTAAAATCGTCATCAGAATGTTTCAATATAAATATATATCTCAAGGCCTACTTGGATCAACAAAGAAAAATGTAATTTTATTTACTTTTTATTAAATAATTACAATTAATACAAATATGCATATAAATAAGGCAAAATCACAATATTATAGCAAAATATAAAGCGAAATTATTTTGATGTAAATTCTATTAACTCAAATGTAATCCACTAAATGTTTTAAAGAATGTATTCGAACTTGAGTGGATGAATAAAAAGTATTTTTATTAACGATTGAAAATTTAACAATACGAGAATATTTTTTTCTGAAGTTAACAAAACTTTGTATTTTAAAATTATACACTTTTCATAACTTTTAAACAATATTCAATTCATTCTGTATATTATAAATTTGTAATCGGTCATGAAGGAAATCAACAAGAAATGTTCTTAAATTTCACCGTTCAACTAAACGTGTTTCACTTCTGAAACTATAAACACGTCCTGGATAAATGTTAAAAGTTTCAAACTTGTAAGATTTAAAACGCAATACAAACGGATCAGAATTTTTTGAAACTATTTTCGGGATAACTTTTCAGTTTGCCCAATATTATCGTAAATAGTATGCTTTATCTTGCAATGTCCACTTTGACTCCAGCAGTTGCGATATGTCAATCGACTTTGACGGGCGCGTCACGGTAGGGCTATTACGTCATCCGTTCTCATTGCCCGGCAGTACTGTCCCCCCCCCCCCCTCCGCAACTACGGCCATCACTGTGTGATGCAAATCAAGAAGCGAGGCGTCCTGTGAAACTGAACATTGGTTTCCTACGCGTTCAGGATAAACGTTCAAGTTTAGGGCAGTTTTAAAGTCGTGAGTTTTGTTGTTCCATGATGTTCGACCTGACGTGTAAACCTTATGTAATTTATTCTGAGACACTGGCGATGTCCCGGGTGTTTATAAATTTACTTTACTTGCAAGTTCGCCAAGGTTCGAGGGAAAGAGTAAAGCTGAGTCCATGGGAAGAGATCTTACCTCCAGCAACGCGGCGTTTGTACACGGCAAAAACGGACTTATTCATAATATTTACTTGCAACCGTCAAATCGTCAAGAAATTAGCTAGCTCTCGTTTTGGCATATATAGTACAAGTTCGTACACCGTATTCGCTAACAGGGCTGTTAGCTCCATTCCAGAGTTCTTAAATTCCCTCCTGCATGCAGCCCAGACACGTGGGCACCGAAGATGAATTCCCTCCCTGCCCACCTGCATGCATACCACCCTACATGGACACCGAAGTCCCTAAATCCCTTCCTGGCCTTACGTACACCACACGTAGATACTGGATTCGTATACTCTTCATCGACGCCTATAAACCAAAACACATTGCCCTGGAGTTCCTACATTCCTTCTATACTATACGTTATAACTAGGAACCAAATTCCCTCCTCGCCTTCTGCATGCATACCACCCCACGGGAACACTGGAGATCCTAAATTCCCTCCTGGTATTCTGTATACCACACGTGGACACAGGATTCATTAACTCCCAAACTCCCGGAATGCCAAAATTCGCTCTTAGCCTCCCGCATACCACCACACGCAGCCGTGAAGTTACCCTATTCTATGTCGTGGTCACTAAGAGGTGTCTCCCTGTAATATCTCTTTCCATTAAGGTTAAGGAAATGTAGACTGAATTAGGTTCAAGAAAAAGACACAATACTCCTCTAGTGCTGGAAGTAGGAGAGATGATGGAATCGCGTGGGCAGCAATGCTTAGTTATAGCCGACCTACTCTCTAACGGTACGTGTCTACCCGCTACTCGGATGGGCTGTATAGGATGTGATAAAGCAGTGATCGTGATATTCAACATATATATGATTTATACAATATAAATATTCCTTGCAAAATCGTAGATCATTATAGCAACCTAATCAATTAAATATAAAAAACTTATAATTAATCATTTTGAATCCCATTAGGACATAGTCTTCGGTTCCTGCAACGTAACGTGACAGAAAAATATACAAACTATTTAGTAATGATTGTGAAATCAGGTTCACATTAATAAAATCTTATATTTAATGTTGCGATTTTAATTTCCCTAAGTACAGAATAGATATTGTAGCCTAAGTACAGAAATTTTGCCATTCTACAATTCGCGGCCAATAATGTAAATATTATCTACTTTGAAGTAGTTCTCTGAAACCTCTGAACATCTTGCACCTACTAGTCACCCTTCTGAGGAAGGGAGGGGTTAGGTGCTGACAGTTTAAGAACCATGTCAATCACCAATGGAGCATAGTATTAAAACAACACGTCCAGCTATACTAACTGGAAGGTGGCGACTTACGTTCGCACATCCTTGTACGCGCTTCTCAACAGAACCTAAGAACCGGTTACAATCTTCCTAAAACAAAGCCGAGGCGCATCCTAAAAGCGCCAGACCCTGACTGTATAATGTTGCCATCCCCCTGAAACACCTGCACTAGCTGGGAATTCAGACTTGCATAACGCCCTTGCTTGTGTATGTTTAGGTAGTTGATAACAGTTTTTTGTTTACGCCATAAAAAAATGTATGTTTAGGCGTACAGTACCTTTAGCACAATTTTAAAATATCTGCTAGAAAATCCACTGCTAAAGCGTATTGATGCAGTGTCTACTCAAAGACTATTGATTTTTCTAGACTATATTGGAGCTTGCAACGTATTAGACATCACCTTTGAATGTAAAATGGCGCGTAAATTTTTCTTTCATATATGTCCGACTTAGGTCGAATTTAATCCTAAAAATAAAAGGCCTTATTAGGGATAATTAAATCAAAACTGAATATACTTCACTAAATGATATTCTGCCTGACTTAATACCTAATTATAAACCTAACCAAAAATTTATTTGCGTCCAAGGACCTAAATTATCGCCTGCGTGCCGACAGTGGTATTCCCACCTATGCGTCTTCAAGCCCTCTTGAACGTTCGTATCTAATAGCTAAGCCCTAACCTTAAATTCATATGTAGTTATCTAGTCAGGTTCTAGTATCTAGCACGAATCACCTGAGCGTCTACGAATCCTCGTGAGGGTTCACATCTAATAGCTAAGCCCTAACCTTCAATTCATATGTAGTTATCTAGTCAGTCAGCCCGCTCGCAGCTGTAGTGTTTATAGGCAGAAAGATCATACCACAAGGACCTCACAAAACAACCAAGACTTCGAGCACGAATTCTATGAGCGTCTACGAACCCTCGTAAGGGTTCACATCTAATAGCTAAGCCCTAACCTTCAATTCATATGTAGTTATCTAGTCAGGTTCTAGTATCTAGCACGAATCACCTGAGCGTCTACGAACCCTCGTAAGGGTTCACATCTAATAGCTAAGCCCTAACCTTCAATTCATATGTAGTTATCTAGTCAGTCAGCCCGCTCGCAGCTGTAGTGTTTATAGGCAGAAAGATCATACCACAAGGACCTCACAAAACAACCAAGACTTCGAGCACGAATTCTATGAGCGTCTACGAACCCTCGTAAGGGTTCACATCTAATAGCTAAGGTCTAAACTTCAATTCTTATGTAGTTATCTAGTCAGGTTCTAGTATCTAGCACGAATCACCTGAGCGTCTACGAACCCTCGTAAGGGTTCACATCTAATAGCTAAGCCCTAACCTTCAATTCATATGTAGTTATCTAGTCAGGTTCTAGTATCTAGCACGAATCACCTGAGCGTCTACGAACCCTCGTGAGGGTTCACATCTAATAGCTAAGCCCTAACCTTCAATTCATATGTAGTTATCTAGTCAGGTTCTAGTATCTAGCACGAATCACCTGAGCGTCTACGAACCCTCGTAAGGGTTCACATCTAATAGCTAAGGTCTAAACTTCAATTCTTATGTAGTTATCTAGTCAGGTTCTAGTATCTAGCACGAATCACCTGAGCGTCTACGAACCCTCGTAAGGGTTCACATCTAATAGCTAAGGTCTAAACTTCAATTCTTATGTAGTTATCTAGTCAGGTTCTAGTATCTAGCACGAATCACCTGAGCGTCTACGAACCCTCGTAAGGGTTCACATCTAATAGCTAAGGTCTAAACTTCAATTCTTATGTAGTTATCTAGTCAGGTTCTAGTATCTAGCACGAATCACCTGAGCGTCTACGAACCCTCGTAAGGGTTCACATCTAATAGCTAAGGTCTAAACTTCAATTCTTATGTAGTTATCTAGTCAGGTTCTAGTATCTAGCACGAATCACCTGAGCGTCTACGAACCCTCGTAAGGGTTCACATCTAATAGCTAAGGTCTAAACTTCAATTCATATGTAGTTATCTAGTCAGGTTCTAGTATCTAGCACGAATCACCTGAGCGTCTACGAACCCTCGTAAGGGTTCACATCTAATAGCTAAGGTCTAAACTTCAATTCATATGTAGTTATCTAGTCAGTCAGCACGCTCGCAGCTGTAGTGTTTATAGGCAGAAATATCATACCACAAGGACCTCACGAAACAACCAAGACTTCGAGCACGAATTCTATGAGCGTCTACGAACCCTCGTAAGGGTTCACATCTAATAGCTAAGGTCTAAACTTCAATTCTTATGTAGTTATCTAGTCAGGTTCTAGTATCTAGCACGAATCACCTGAGCGTCTACGAACCCTCGTGAGGGTTCACATCTAATAGCTAAGCCCTAACCTTCAATTCATATGTAGTTATCTAGTCAGTCAGCCCGCTCGCAGCTGTAGTGTTTATAGGCAGAAATATCATACCACAAGGACCTCACAAAACAACCAAGACTTCGAGCACGAATTCTATGAGCGTCTACGAACCCTCGTAAGGGTTCACATCTAATAGCTAAGGTCTAAACTTCAATTCTTATGTAGTTATCTAGTCAGGTTCTAGTATCTAGCACGAATCACCTGAGCGTCTACGAACCCTCGTGAGGGTTCACATCTAATAGCTAAGCCCTAACCTTCAATTCATATGTAGTTATCTAGTCAGTCAGCCCGCTCGCAGCTGTAGTGTTTATAAGCAAAAAGATCATACCACAAAGGACTCGCAAATCAACTAAAACTTCGAGCACGAATCCCCTGAGGGTCTACGAAACCTCGTGAGGGTTCACATCTAGTAGCTAAGCTCTAACCTTCAATCCACAAACAGGAATCAAGTCGGACACCAAGCTCTAAACTGTAGTATTTAAAGACTCTTGACCAAGATTCAGTCCGATGATGCATGGTCGTAGTTGGCATTTCCGATGTTACCCTGGATCTATCCAATCTTCTCGTATCCCTTTACATTTTACCTGAATTTCTAAGAATAATTGTTTTCTCTTGCATACAATTACATCAGACGATTCAATGTTTAGGTGGTAGTTTCGTACATCCTCCATCTTTAGTATTTCTTTTAGACAGCGACAAATACAAAACAACGAATGGAAGTAAGCTTCTCATTTGCAAAGACAACTTGATGCCTGTCTACCATAATTTTAAATAAGAATTAATTTTATAGTCGGAAAAATAACATCCTGGAATATTATGCAGTCGTAGTATATGAATCGATACATTCCTGTCAGATGGCTTAGAGGTTAGGTTAACGTTTTGGGTTAGAATGTACCGGCCTAATTCCGGCCACTATTGATTGGCCTAACCCTTGCAAAACGCACTGCCGCGCTAGCAGATAGTCCGATCACATCCCGAAATCTCTACGCAACGTGCGCTATTTATACGTCACGAGAAAATTCAGAAATTAATTTATTTTAACAAGAACCGTTTCTGTTGGCGCATTCTTTTCATTCTTTTCTGACAGTGTAACGCCGATAGCCCTATTGGTTTTTCACACAACAAAACATTTAACAGTGAATACAGAAAAGTTCCAGAAAGAATTTAAAAATAAAATTAAAAACATCAGTTATTAAATATTTTTGATTTATTTTAGTACAGATGAATGATTAATTTTTTTTATAAATTCACGTCACGCGTTTCGGAAATAAGCCATTATCAAAACTTTAGATGTACGAATGATTTCAGTATTGGACGTGTGCACAAAACTGTTGCTTCTTTTTATAAAATCAAGCAACAAAAATTTTAATACAAAAATTTAAAGTTCAGATAAACTTATTTTTTCTATTTCTGCCCCGTAGATTTACTCATCATTGGATTATGTTTACACAGACTATATAATTACAACGCAAAATTCAAACTTCTAGGTACATATCGACTCCGCCCAACCAAGATTGTATTGGGTGGGCCCTCCGTTCCGTTACGTTGGCAAAGATGCAAGACGCGACTTCATTTTGTCGGGCAGCATCTAATAAGGACCATAGGAAAAACTAATAAATGATTAATAAATTACCTGATTTAGGATTGTATTGATATTGTCAGTGAATACATACAAGCTGACAGGTTACCCAACAAGGTTATGTCCTTGTTAATAAAAAAATTCCCACCTGAAAAAATTACCGAAAAAAATTCCCAGTAAAGGGGTTTTAAAGATAATACGAATTTTTTTTTTACTAATGTAGCTTTTACTTGGCTAATTAGAAACCACGTTCATGATTGGACACGAGGTTAGCACAGTATTTATTCAGAGGCATAGCCAGAGGGGCACGAGGACAATTTACCAGAAAATGTTATTGATTATTGGTGATTTAACTATTAAAATAATGCATTTTTACAAAATGTATTTTATGGCCTAGTATGTTTTAGTAAAACCAGCTTCTCAACGACCAAATAATTAATTGTGTAATTTAAAATGACAAAATAAAATAAAATATGATTTCTAGCGATAAAAATGTTTAAAATTTCCCCAGCATAGTTCCACTGCCTAACCCCCCCCCCCCCCCCCCCAATACATTGTTCTGGCTACGTCCCTGGCTGTAGTAATAATGAGCGGATGTTTAGAAAAGAAATCAATTTTCCTGTGCGTAGATATCTACTGTTATGGACATAAATAATACAACTTTCATGACAAGTATTTCTATGTATTCTAGGACTTTTTAGGACCAGATCAAAATGGGACAATACCCTCTGAGAGCTTTTGGGGTATGAAATGAACATCCCCAGCAAAGTGGTGGGTCCCCCCCTAGATTCTTGTACCCCTGGAAACTAAGCGATAATACAAAAATTTCAAATCAATATGCGAACTGCAATTAAGTGTTTGAAGCATTCAATAATAATTTTATTATAATAACCACAATCTGCTCCCATAGCCCTCAACAAATCTTTCACAGGTCCAATACTCAGTGGCCTATCACCTTAAAACTTGGGTAGGATCGACGCTTTAAACAGAGCCAAGCATTCACAGATTAATCTTGTCCATAATGATATACACAAGTAGTCCAATTTTCTACATTTTTAACAAGCCTTGCCCTAATGCTTTTAGCTTGTGAAAAATAAATCAAAAAAGGCATTTTGGCGTTCTCGAATAATTTAACAGCCAGATAATACTTGTATTTTACCATTGTGATGATGCCCGTAGGTCCAAAACTACGATGTGTGTAAGCAAAAACAGAAAAATAAAATTGCAATCAATACGATATGGTTTCCGGTTGTAAATCATAAATAAAACACATAATAAATAATATTGCAAATATGTGAATTACTTAATATGTTAGCGAACTGGCATGGTGCCAACGGATGATGGATAGAGAGAGCCACGTGGTATTGACCGCAATAAGGTTAGTCACGAAGGACGCCTCCTCAGCGCAGACCTGGCTGAGACGGGGCTCCCCTCCTCTCCAGTCCATTCCAGTGTTGCCACGTGTGTTGTGTCGAGATATACGAAATACTGGAACAAGTTGTCTTCGTACACTTGCAGCGAAATTTCTATCCAGTGTTTTCTGATTCTACGTAAAGAACTAGCAGAACAAACAATTATTTACAAAAACAAGGTTTGCGCGAATACAGCACGCCCACGTAGACAATTGTTTATAACGGAATCTCTGCGAGCAATACAAGAGGCAGCTAAATGCTTCTTATTGCCAAGGAAGTTACAGTATCTGCAAAATATGACGACCTTGTAACTGTTTATAAATATGGCAACACCGCAATTTCCTATCGTTGCGACGTTTACGTCAAACACAAGTTCTAAGTTTCTGTTTACATTTGACACAATAGACTGAGTAAAACAAGTTGGTTTTAAATTGCCCACGCACACCTGGCAACATCGACGACTTATTAATCCTCTCATACAGCCTCTGGAAATATTCTGTCACGAAGGCATCCACCGCGCTCTACAGGTGGTTCGCCATTCCGCTCTGATTCCGCTTCTACTTTTCCAACTTTCTCCCACCGACATTCTTCCACACTACGTAGTACGCATTGACCGGTGTTGGTGATAATGTTGCCATGGCAACCGATAACAAGCCCGTTACGAAGCTAATACGCATCGTCTGAGCTACCTTTCTCTACTCATGGTTCAGTATTACCAACTAATCAAGTTAATTCGCTTCTACACCCTGGCTATACATTCCTATCCTAAAATGTCCCTCCGAAATTATTCAACTTTAGCATAAGCTTATACATCTTAAAAAATATATATATTTTTTAAAACTTTTTTCCAGTTTTGTGTTATACTTTGCTAAAAGTAAATATTAAGTTAAAAGAGAGTACTTTTCATGTTTTGAAAATGGAGTCATTCCGAAACGAGTCAACAAAAGCAAATATTATAATGTTATGAAAGGCAGAAAAATGTATACAAATATTCCTAACGGAAATGAAGATGAGCATATTAAGAATTTCTAAGTAAAACAGTAACATTTTTTGAAAGTGTAGTACTTAACCAATACTGCATTATTAACGATATTAATTACATATGGCACTTAAAATTCATTCTAAACAAGTAAAATGCCTTTTTAAATGTCACAAACAACAGTGAATAAAGTTTTATTAACTAAAATCGTACAAACATAACGTTTTCCTTAAAACAACTCCTTAAATTATTCACGAATTGTAGCAATACGATGCACAGCGTTGCTATATTAAAATATAGCTGTAAAGATTCTCGTTAGAACAAGTTTCTTAATTTATAAAAAAGTTTTAAACGAGTTAAGTCCTCTAATTTATACGACGTTCCAACGACATACACGTACTTAGACCTAAACGTTTGTGTTATAACTTACCCGGATATTTTGTAGCTATAATGTACTACCACAGCGATGACGTGCAGTACAACGCTAGGCTTTGCTAACTTCGTACAGTGTGTTGTTAAATGAAGGTTATGTTTGTATTTTAAAATTAATATTTATTGTTTTGCGAAAATTCAAACTACTTTTTCTTTGTCAGAATTTATTTTTAAGTAAAATGCAGAAAGAAAACATACATCTAATGCAATGTTTTTGCGTATTAAAAGAACTAGTTTGTTAGATTCTGTGAAGTGTTCTCGCCCAGCCTACGAAATAAATTCACGAAGAAAATAAAAGCGCAAACAGAGTGAAGCAAACAGAACAAGATAAGACAAGAAGCGTCGGGTCACGTGACTACGCTGGACCGATAGTCGTGAAAACTGGAATGCTCGCGTGCATTCAAATGTTTTAACTGAAACTTATTTTAAAACGTCAGAATTTCCAACCGCTGATCTTCCAAATAGAATTCGCAATTTTATACGTTCTTACGCCACTATACTTTTTTAATTTTTCCCCTGTATTTGGCACAAATACTGTTAAAAGTGTTTGCACAGATGAGTAATTTAATAGAAATTTATCGATACGTTGCCTTTTAGATATGAAACCTGTACGCCGATCTGTGAGCGGTACAGGCCACAGAGCGAGTGTATCTGTTGACAAACACCTTTGGAATCAATATCTGAAGGGGGCGGGCAGGTAGTTCAAACTCTCTATTTAACCTTGATGTTTCCCGACTCAAGGAAAACAGCTTTTGCCCAAGGAGTTGTTCCCGTATAAGATTCCCAAACGTGAACATCCCCTGCTGTAGGAAAATACTGTATAAGTACACCCTACCCTACGGAGAGACAAATATACACACATGGTACGTTCCCCCAAAGCTAGATATTCTGCACAATTTTAGATGCACGTGGATGTGATATGACAGGGATACCAGATCTATGGGTGAACAACGTTCTAAAGCCAGTGCCATATTATTGAGTGGTGTTCTGACGGATGAATAAGATCGTTAACTACCAAATAACACTAGTGCGTCATTTTATGTATAGCCAGCTTCGATTATCCGACCCCCAATAATCGAGTTCCGGATTAACCGAAGTAATAAAAAAAATATACAGTACGTATCTACGTTATGGTTCTCGGCGTGCTCTTAAAGCAAAAGTGTAAAAATAAGTTTTTAATGAGTTTTTTGTTTAAATATTTACCTTATTATTACTTGTACGTAATCCTTTTTATAATAAAGTGGGTGTCTATTCAATTCCTTCTACTTGTTCACACTCCCCTTATAATATTATATATATATATATATATATATATATATATATATATATATATATAAAGAACATAAGTCAAAATACAAATACAAGAATTATAATTGAATTTACAATAGAATTGTAAATTCAATTATAATTCTTGTATTTGTATTTTGACTTATGTTCTTTATTAATACACAAGAATACATTTTGCGATATATATATATATATATATATATATATATATATATATATTAAAACGACATAGGTTATTCAAATACAAGAATATTTATTAATTTATATTCAAAGCTTTTCGTTGGTAAACAGTACCAACATCATCAGGAATGAAAATTACAATATATATATATATATATATATATATATATATATATATATATATATATATATATATATATATATATATATATTGTTAAAATTTTTAAGCGTTTATAAAATACTTTTTATTCATCCACTAAGTTTAAAAATACGTTTTTTAAAGCTGTAGCAGATGGCACTTGCTTTTGACAGTTTTTTTTCAAATATTAATTCATTAATTAAATTTAAAGTTTTATATGGGAGAAAAACTTTTCACAAAATTTCTATTCCCAAAATTTCTTTTCACAATGATATTACAAAAGAGCTGATTTTATGTTATAGGTTATGTTACAGAATATCTGTTTTAACGCACAGGTTTTGTTACATTATTTATATTAATTGTAATTATTTAACAACATGTAACTAAAATAACATTTTTTTGTTGACGTATGTAGGAATTGGCTTTAAAAAATCGTTTATATTACTTGCTTTCATGCATTTCACCAAGTCCGTGTTATCCGAGTTCTCTATTATCCGAGGTACCAATCCACCCCTTTCATGGAACTGTAAAGTCAGACAATATACCTAGCTTCCACTAGAAATGGGGGCCAAAATTCCTTGTCTTGTATGTTTCGTGTCAAGCGACGTAAAGCGGTTGGACGATTTAGTCGATGAAGAATATCCTGGCAAGATAGAACAGCTCATGCGGAACAGCAGCCGTTGCTGGACTACTTCACCGACTGTCGAGACAGCAAAAGGCCTTACCAAGGGCGAAATTAATTCATAACACGTCATAACATACGTACCGGAGAACAACATAAAATGGAAAAAGAAGAGGATAAACTAAAGGTCGATCATGAGTTGGTGAGATCGTTTCTAGAAACTTCCATAAAAACATCCCTCCAATGAATGGGTTCCTTTAGATTTATACTCTCCATTTTTCAAGTGTAAGTTTTCAAATGACTAGGTATGACTTTTCACGACAGAAAAATAGCATCAGCCACGCTTCATTCCGTCACGTGGCGCTTTTCATATTTAGTTGAATGTAAATGATAACATATGATGCCATACAACAACTGATTTTATGTTATAGGTTAGATGGTAGAACAGCTGTTTCAACGCCTAGTTATGTTACTTTATTTATTGTACATTATTATTTAAAATGTTATTAAATAACTTTATTAATTAATCGATTATTTAATATTTAGATAAATATTACTACAATTAATTTAATATAATGATAATGAGTTGTATATTTTTATTATAATTTTTGAAAATTTCCCTCAGCGCGCCTGACACTTTATAAGAACCTATTTCTAATACCTTAGCCAAAAATATGTTTTCAGTAAATTTTTCAACATCTAATAAAGGTTTCTATTAACAACATTATTTCATTATAATCCACAATAACTACATTTTATTAAAACATCAATAAAGTGCATTCTTCTAAGTATACATTTCTGTCAGTCGGTCTCATTTACTAATACGTATTTTTTTATCAACTTTCTGACCAAAACAACAGCTCACACAAATTCCTTACTTGCGTGAAAGTTTTACAGTTTCTTACCAAACCGAGAAACCCCTAACGGTACTTTTTATTTCATACATTTCGGCCACAATCACGGACTTATGTTTGGTTTACGCACCTAACCTTTTCCCCTATTCCTTGAGCTGACTTTCACTGCACCTGTTCTTGGTAATAAAACATCTCGGAACAGGCAAAGAATGGATCGGCTTCTATTTGTTTCGCGTGTGTTACTTATAAATACATCCTAACCAAGAAGAATGTGATTTTAAATGTTGCAAAACTAAATATATTCTAAAAAAATATAAATAGCAATTGAAAAACAAGCATAACCTCAATGCACAAAGTGTAGAAAATTAATATTCATTTATAAGCAAGAACACTATATTACCTTAGATTATTATAGACAGGTTTTACAATCTACCCACAAACCATCCGGGTAAGTTCGACTAAAAAATACCGTGCGCACCAAAATAAACAGTACTGTAACTGAATCAGCTGTAGTTTCAGTGATGCAACTCCTTGAAGAACTGTGAGTGTTGCCTCAAATTGAACGGTCATATGGAACATGTTTATACCCGAGTCTAACCGATTTAGCGTCTTTTTACTTGCACGTGTTTGTAAAACTTTATAAATAAAATGAAAGTACTGTTTATTTTGGCGCATACAGTAACATCTCTTTTAACGCTACTTCCGACGCAACCGGTTAGCTTCCTAACTGTGCACGTCCTTGATAGTTGCTATATATTATGTAAATAAAAAGATTTCTCAACACAAAAGTGAAATCTCCACAACTTGTTTACAATCTGAAGCCCTACACAAACCTCTAAGCAAGAATAATTCTAAATATCGCAGACAGTAAATACTGGTTTAAACGTGTATTAATTAACGTCATAGAAACCACCACAAAAACAAACACTCCTTCATTACGCATTACAGCATTATGTTAAACTGTATTACCTACAGCTACATGAAAATATAGAAAATATGTGTTATAAGAAAATATAAAAGGTTGAGTTTCCTACCGTCAACTAAACTATTCGTGAAGCTAGCAGATGATTTCATCATACCTTAGCGCTAACCAACATAACGCTGTTATCGCCATGTATTTACAAACCTCTACCTTTAGTTGTATATTGTCCGATTATCGTAAAATTACTTCTATTAGTTCACACTCTCCTTATACATATCTTGTACAATTTTCAATCGCTAATAAACTCGTTTTTATTCATCCACTCAAGTTCAAATATTAATTCATTCATTAAATTTAATGAAATAATTTAATTTTTATATAAGAGAAAACTTTTCACAAAAGGGGCAAGGTATGCAATATAGTTATGTCGTCCCATTTGGCTTAAAATAAGTGATAACATATGATTTTATAAAACAACTAATTTCATGTTATAGGTTATGTGGTAGAACAGCTGTTTTGACGCATAGGTTATGTTTCTTCATTTATGTTGTAATTATTTAATAAAAAGTAACTAAAATAAAATTTTTCTTTCATGATCTAATAAGGAATTGACCTTGAAATGTGTTTTTTTTTTTGTATTACTTGTTATTAAATTGAAAGTAGGGCCTACCCATTTAGGTTAGTTATAAGAAACGAAAACAATAATCTTGTTTACAAATAAACCTAACCTAGTCGGAGACTAAATAGGTAGTTTACGAAATACCCATTATTAATTTTAGTATAAAATAAGTTGTCTATTTTATGAAGAAACCATCAATATAGGGTTCTGTATGCGTTGATATGTTTAAATTTTGTTCAAATTTTAAGCGCTATTTAGAGTTTGTTAAACTCCTATTTTTGAGTAACGGATGTGACAATAACGAAGCTAATATCTATCAGCTATTATCAACAATATGGCGAAACCAGTCAAAGTTGGATATTATTATAAAGTAAATACATGAATGTATAAGATACCATTAAAATATTACAATTAAAAAACCGATTGTTCAATGTTCATATGTTACCTAGAAACGAAAGCAATCCCATAGTAATTTCATACATTGCCGGGCACACTTGAATTTACATCGTAAAAAATCTCAACCTAACCTTGTCTCGTACGGTCGATAAGGTTCTAGAAGGACGATGGTTGTAAAAGCGATTTTCGTTTAAACATTATACTGCGATAATGTAAGGTAAGGTTAGGTTAAGAGGACATATCACGCACGCGTACGCGCGCACACACACACACACACACACACACACACACGCACACTCGCGCGCGCTCACACATCCACCACTACAAAAGTTTAATTGCTTTTATTATCTATTACTACGCACAAATAAGCAAATAGTTTCAAGATTATTACGGTTAACAAGTAACCCGACACTTTGTTATTAAGATTTTGAACTAATGAAGAATATTTTATGAATCTGTTAAATGCGGTAGAAAATTTTGTAAACTCTAGAACGTTATGCAAAGGAACTAGTAATATAAAAAATATCAATTCCCAATTACAACAAACATTTTTTTAATTTATAATTACTTTTTAATAAATAATAACAGTTAATATAAATAAAGCAACATAACCTATGTGTTAAAACAGCTGGTCTACCACACTACCTATAACGAAAAATCAGCTGTTTTATGAAATCATATGCTATCACTTATTTTAAGCCAAATGGTATGGCATAACTATATTGCATACCTTGCCCCTTTTGTGTTTTCTCCGATTAAAACAAAAATCAATTCATAAAATAAAATTAATGAACTAATATTTGAAAAAACTTTATTATCAAGTATCAACTACAAGTTTAAATAAAATGTATTTAAACTTGAGCGAATGAATAAGTATTTTGCTAACCTTTTGCAAATTCGAGTAAGTTATATATGTAAGTAAAGTGTGAACTAATAGTAGGAATTGAAAAAATAATTGGCTGAAATAGTTAAATTGTTTGCTAACAAAAAAAAATCCGTTTCTACATTCTAACGTTACATTCAAATCCGCAATGTGTCATCCTACATTAAGTTTGGCCACAGAGTATACGTTTTAAACATTTTCAACTGAAATAGTAAATCTAGACCCGAAACAGTAACAACTTTTGGTTGCCCGTCGCCACCGCATGGCGCTATCAACAAGCCGACAGACCACGTGCGTTGCCGAAGAATGAACATAAAAACTCACCTGTTGTAGTAAGGCGTGCCGAACGGCGAACAGTAAAAGGGATCGGGGTGCGGGTGGGGCAACATGGGGCACACGGGGAAATGGGGAGGAGGGGTGTTTGATACATGGGGACGACTCCTTACAGGCATAGCTGATGTCTTAACTGGCCATCCGCCCCCCACTCCCATACAAAACCCTTGGTCCGGATCCAGGGCGGTCACAGACATCGGCCTACATGATTACACAATTATCTGTCCACAAAACTTCACTCCCTTACATACTCCACACTGTCACACGCGCACGAGTAAACATTGTTGATAAACAGTCACCTCCACGTGAACGGAGAACGTATGTTGGCTACACTGCTACATTGAAGTCAAGCACTGAACTGTCTGTGAGGGAGATGCAGTGGTGGGGGAGTAGCGCAGTACCGTACCTACGCACTGTTGCCAACCTCCCACACTACTATTGTTGCGTTGCACTTGCATGCTCTTAATATTCCCGCGCCTCATTTCTTTACATTTCAACTTGTCTACCAATATTTACATTAAAGTTTAACCTACAAATGTGACCTAATTAGTGAAATCATAACTAAAAATAAAGTGAAACCGCGATTACATCACAAACTTCACGAGCAACTAATAACACGGTACAAACTACAAATCTTGTTTCTATTTAACAGAACCGTTAAAATGTTTAACTTTATACAAGTAGCAGAGAATTTTCATAATATTTTTGTCAGATCACTAATTTTACTACGAAGAAACGATTAGAAAAAGTATCTCCCTATGAAGAAGTTTAACAAAATTTCTTTTAACAGTTATTCCTTTATCAACTTTTAAAACTGACAGAAACCGAATAAACGTTAAACATAACCTCGCAAAACCTTTGTTTATACAAGCTACGACGCTAACCAACCGAGTACGAGATAAGTTATCCAAATATCGTTACAATAGTGAAAGCTCGTTCCGTTGGGCCATTTGTTCGTGGTAAACACACACAAAACAATTGACTAAAGTTGTTGATAAACATTTTGTTTATGGAAAGGTGAAAATACTCCCACTTATTTATCATACAACGGTGTTTTCCTTCGAACCACTCAAGCAGTTTTTTCTGGGTTACATACTTTCTCTGATAAGTTATATCAAACCCACTAACTATCGCCTATCTTTAGTTTTCCAAATTTTGTCAGTTACAATTCTGCCGAAACGGGACAAATAAGAGTCTCCAAGAGGATAGTCGGGACAACGGGACACGTCTGAAAAACGGGACTGTACCGTTAAAAACGGCTCATCCTGTCACCTTAGGGATAACTTTTATAGTGTCCGCTGCTTTACAAAATCGCATATATTAAACATAAATGCCACTGAAATTGGTAAAAACGTAGAGCTAATAGAGCCCAAATGGAATGCTCTCATCTATACAACATTTTCCTCATCAACAATGTAAACCTAAAGACTAGAAAAAAACATGTTTTTATTAAATAAGAACGAACAATACTTTTAAACAAACAATTCAAGTCCTCTAGCTTCCATATCTTTTATTCGTATTCACTTATACATTCTTTTAACACTTCTTACAACACAAATACGTATGTAATAAGCTTGCATATCCTATGCGTCTAATACAGTGCTTACATAATTTCGTATTTTATTATTAAATTTTCCAAGACGATTCACTTAACCATTGAACACAAAATCCACGATACATACGCACGCGTGTATGTGTTTCAAGGCAAATAAATTTGTTATAAGGTCGCAAATTTTACATAAATTATTTAATTAATTTTTAAATTCACCTGCCTTCAAATTTGTTTTCACATCTCCTTATTTAAGCTTTATGTGTGTGTGGTCATCTAATAATGGACAATCACCGAAATGCGTCAGCTGATATGATCTTTACACGATAGTTAATAGCAGGCTATTAAGAAATGTAACAGCTACTCCCGATAAGCAACGTTATTCGCGCTAGTAAGAAGCAGTTTCATTAAAGTATCGACAGAAATCCGAACTTGTTATTAAAGTCACTCAAACGTTATCAGAATTACCGGTGACACTAGAGACATCTATCTGCAATCTGTAGTAATACATTATCACTAGGTCCGTGATGCAGCACGAACGTCGACGTACTTTCAGGAATCTAAAATGTCACAACTTTATTGAATACATGTGCTACAGAAAATAAGGGTTTTTTTAGAAAGTGACAAAAACTGCTGGAAATTAAACTTTTCCATAAAATAAAAACTGTACAAGAATATTTGGACAACAATCGCCGACATCCATCCTAGACATGTCCAAAACGACAGCTCTTTTGTAGGTTTCTATTCTCTCTAGATTAAAAAAAAAAAACTAAACTGAAACGGAATAAAAACCAAAAACGATTAAAAATAATAAGACCAAACGCACACTCCCGGGCAAAC
The DNA here is from genome assembly GCA_036971475.1 of Prosapia bicincta. Taxonomy (NCBI): domain Eukaryota; kingdom Metazoa; phylum Arthropoda; class Insecta; order Hemiptera; family Cercopidae; genus Prosapia; species Prosapia bicincta. The sequence continues at coordinate 283,345,572 of JBAIZL010000005.1, read as the reverse complement.
CATTTGACTTTTATGTATACAGTATTTGATACGAGTATTAAATTCCTTATTTTCGAGAAGGAAATGCTGCTGCAGTTGATCATGATCGACCCGTATGATTACACTTACGATGGATAAGTAAGGATTCTAACCAACTAGGATTAAAGAAGCAGGTAGAGGGCATATGTCATGGCATCATGTGTGTAGGCTCCAATACAGACCACTAGTTACTCGTCCATGCAAGGATCGAAAGGGTAGCTGGATTTAGGGAGGTCTGAAGGAAATACGTAACGATCCCCTGACCCAAGGGGAAGGGGAATTTCTTTAGCTAAAGAAGACCTTCTACCACTTATGCTTGACTACTGCAAGGTATGGACCAATGATAGATGAGTAGAATAATGTTGTGTGTATTGTAATTTCGATAACCTCCTCCCCCGCTCGTTGGTAAGTGATGTTAGGCCAAGGATCAATTCACAAAAGGGGGAAACTCCGATACGAGGGTATAGTGGGCGCCCTTCGTCCTTTCCTGGGGCAATAGGATATGCCGAAACCAGGATACTAGGCTGAGTGGGTAGTATTAAAAGCGCAAATGTCTAAGCTAATCAAACTGATAGACAAAAGACCGAGGACTGGAACCAGATCCTTTACTACAAACTCTGAGGCTGAAGGGAGGAAAAGAGGGCCCATCGTAAACGCTTCTCTAATGGTCCGGACAAATAAAACGTTTATGTTTCAGCAGAGATAGACGTCTCAAGTCAAAGCGGGCATAAAATCCTTCAGTCGAAGCCGTTATGGAATCCTTCAGTCGAAGCAGATATGGAACCCTTCGGTCGAAGCAGATATAGAGCCCTTCAGGCGAAGCGGGCATATGAAACTCTTTCGTTGAGACAGACATAAAACCCTTCAGTCGAAGCAGATATGGAACCCTTCAGTCGAAGCAGATATAGAGCCCTTCAGTCGAAGCGGGCATATGAAACTCTTTCGTTGAAGCAAACATACAACCCTTCAGTCGAAGCAGATATGGAACCCTTCAGTTGAAGCAGATATAGAACCCTTCAGTCGAAGCGGGCATATGAAACTCTTTCGTTGAGACAGACATAAAACCCTTCAGTCGAAGCTGATATAAAAGCCTTCAGTTGAAGAAGGCACAGAATACTTGACTCGAAGGGCACCCTTATAGATATCTTCCGTTGAAGCAGATATAAAACCCTTAAGTCAAAGCGGACACAGAATCCTTCAGTTTCGACCATCAGGACTCCATACATGATTGGTCTGTAACCCCGAGACATTACAATGTCCTTACCCCACATCCAGTCGGTAAAACCTCTTTGTATCAAAGAAAAGGGGAAGAACATGGTCTAATAATAAATCAACCGCATATGATTAATCACCTAAGGAGGGCAGGGAAGCATTGGGAATATAGATAACGATAAAAGTAGTGACACAAAAACTCCTGGACGAGGATAATGGGGAGATTACGAAGCCACAAGTGAAAGGAAGTCTACCTGAAGTAATGATTCTGCCTGTTGATCAAGAGGTATCTTTTTTGAGAGATGAAATCAAGGACCAAGGAAAAGGACGGATTCCTGATACTGGAAATAGGAGCAAGAATGTTTTGGACAGTGAGACTCTCCTGAATACATGTATTCAAACGGGAAAAAGACGGAAACGAACATTCAACTTTATTGAAATGTAAAAAGTTTCGAAACTTTCTAAAAAAAACTTCGTACAGCTTCATATTTAACAAATTTAGTTTTTTTAATCTTCAAAGCCCATTACAAGGAACGGTTGATAATCTTAAAGGCAGTTTGTTCGCACAATGATTCTCCGCAAACGATTTTATTGATAAAACTGTTACAATACCAGCAATAATGAGGTCGGAATTGAGTGTAAAAAAACAAAAATACTTTTCACTCGTACGAATCCTTATATGTAACACGTACGATATGCTAATACGGCGTGCATTGTTGCATACGCTATAAGGTTGGTACAACTGCCATTGATAGCAGAGCAAGTTTTTGCTAGCCTCGCACCAAGGCGCCACTGCCGACTCGCTATTGGCTGATTGTGAACCGGCCACATGATTAACCCAAAACAAAACAAAAACTACAAAAAGTTGTAGAGCTGGCTATACGGTCCCAGTATTGGTACTTGCGACATTAATATACGCACATTGATTTGTCGTCTAAAACCAAACAATTTCGGCTAAAATCGAAATAATTTTAACATATTTATTGACAAATTACTTAGTATTTATAATAAATCATTGACATTACTTTAATAAAATTAGTCTGTGTAAGAACTGTGAATTTATAATATATATTATAAATTCACAATTCTTACACAGACTACATATATATATATATATATATATATATATATATATATATATATATATATATATATATATATATATGATGAATAGTTAATATCTGGAGTACATCCGTTCATTCTGTTGAACAGAATGAAAGGATGTACTCCAGATATTAACTATTCATCATATTTTTCCATCCGTGAAGGAATACGTACCAGCATATATATATATATATATATATATATATATATATATATATATATATATATATATATATATATATATATATATATATTTCTACAACAAATAATTAAATGATAATTTCTGACATTTTAAAATTAATAATAAGAAATTCAGAGAAAATTATCTGGATGAAATTAATAAATACTTTTATAATTTAATTAAAATTTATAGTTTAAAAATTTGCATACATTTATAAATTATTAGCGTTGCATTTATATATAATTAAAAACGCAAAATATCACACACTAAATCTCTTTCGCTATATTCAGATAGATTGGAAATAAGATAGTTATGAAATTTAAAAGGCTTTGAATTTACAGACATAACCTCTAAATGGAGAGGAAATCAGCTGATGTTTCAAATCATATGTTGCGATTGAGGTTACTAGTATAGCCTACACCGTGTGGACTGTACGCGCTTTGCATGACAGATGTCGAGATTTTATTATCCAGCGAAAGTGCTTGGTCCCAGAGGCGCCGCAAAGAGGAAGGTCAAACCACGCAAGAAGTATTATAATATTTCTTTGCATTATTAAGTGAGATTAAAAAAAATATATTTTACTTGCTTATTTCTTCTTCAAATTTCTAATTATTTTTTTTTACTTTCAAATAAAAAATTTAAATAGTTCCATAAAAAAATATGACAGTAGAATAAGATATGTCACTAAATATGAGTAACAATGTCCGTAAAACGTTTAAAAATCATGTATTATATAACTCCGATTATTATTAGAGTGGATTGTCAATAAATCGTTTCAGAAATATGTTTTGATTCGATTTATTACGTTTATAATATACGTTAATATTTTTATTTTTTACATCCAAATAGTTTAATTGATTTTTAATAAATCGTTTGAGGAATATTTTTCGATTTTATTTAATAAATGTACTTGATACGTTATTTGTATGTTAAATATTTTTTTTTTTTTTAATTTAATGTTAGTAATTTGTTTTTGGAATATTCTGTGATTAGATATAAAAAATTATTAATATACAATATTATTTCTATGGTAATTAAATGTTGTAATTTGAATTGATCGTTAATAAATCAAGTATTGGTCTATCAGATATTTTGTCCTCCATGCACGATGTTAAAAATGGAGTTTGAATATTCTAGAAATTTAGGCTCCAAGATTCATTGAAAGTGTTTTTCTCTCATTTTGAGATAAATTTATATGACACTAGTAATTTCAATGCCTAGAAGCAAATGTGTATAAGATCAGGCAGTGGTTCACCTTTGACAGTATCCCTTTCCCATTTATACTGAATAGCGTAAAAGAGGCATCACTGGACGAGAATACACATCCCTCTGCCACAAACATTTTACCTGTATCTAGTTCGATTTCTGCGCTCAACTGAAAATGTCACTTGTACCTCTCGCCCTTTAGGCCCTTTAATTGTTATAGGAATACTTCGTGAATTTGGAATAAGCATACTATATTTTTTATTTAGTTTTATGAATGTTTAAATGAACTTCAATAATATTTCCCCTTAAACGCTGACATAGTAATTGGTCGTTAATAAATGACTTTAGAATTTTTAACGTTTAGTTTTAATCAATTTAGGAATATTTTTCTTGTAACTTTTAAGTGTTTGTAGGAAAAATATCGTTAATCTACCATAACCTTACAATATTTTGTATTTAGTTTAATTTTGTTTTAAAAAAATAAATTCCTACTGACTTGGGTTTTGTTAATTTTATTCATTTCATTCATTTTTAACACTACAGCACTATGATATTTTAAGGTAACCATGGCAACGATTTAAGGTGGTACAGTGGAGAATTCGATAAAAACCAGATGAGGGGAAAAATTCATATACTTCTTTTAAAATTGAATTTTTTGGTATTGGAAAGTTGGCGCAGTGCCGAAGTGCGCTAGACTTTATGAAGATTCATACTTCGAATCCATAGAAAACCACATTTTTATAATATAGTTATTGAATAAATATTTGAATTTGATTGGATGAATAAAAACGTATTTTATAAACGGTAGAAAATTTCTACAAGATATATACCAAAAGACTGGGAGTTAATAAAAGGAATTAATAAAAAAATCCCCCTATCTTAATTTGGTTGGTTAAACATCGGAGGTTCCAAATAATTCGGATAAAACGGTTTATTAACAATCAATTCCAATAAAAGCATGTAAAATATAACAAAAGTAACGTATAGGAGTATTTATAATTTATTTATTACTTGGCAGGAAATATTTGTCAAACAATTTATTAACAATAAATTCCAATAACAGAAAGTAAAACATACCAACAGATACATATATTTGTACATTATTTATTACTTAAGAGGCAAATACTTCACTAACGATTTATTAACAATCAATTCCAATAATAGCATGCAAAATAAACCAATAGTAACGAGCATTTGTAAATTATTTATTACTTGACGAGAGATATTTGTCAAAAGAATTAGTAACAATCAATTCCAATAGTAGCATGTGAAAAATAAAAATAGTAACGAATATTTATAATATTTTTATTAATTGGCGGGAAATATTTGTCAAACAATTCATTAACAATAAATTCCAATAACTGAATGTAAAACATACCAATATTAACGTATATTTGTAAATTATCTATTACTTGGCGGGGAATATTTCTCATACGATTTATTAACAATCATTTCCAATAATAGCATGTAAAACATAAAAATAGATACGTATATTTGTAAATTATCTATTACTTGGCGGGGAATATTTCTCATACGATTTATTAACAATCATTTCCAATAATAGCATGTAAAACATAAAAATAGATACGTATATTTGTAAATTATCTATTACTTGGCGGGGAATATTTCTCATACGATTTATTAACAATCATTTCCAATAATAGCATGTAAAACATAAAAATAGATACGTATATTTGTAAATTATCTATTACTTGGCGGGGAATATTTCTCATACGATTTATTAACAATCATTTCCAATAATAGCATGTAAAACATAAAAATAGATACGTATATTTGTAAATTATCTATTACTTGGCGGGGAATATTTCTCATACGATTTATTAACAATCATTTCCAATAATAGCATGTAAAACATAAAAATAGATACGTATATTTGTAAATTATTTATTATTTAGCGAGAGATATTTGTCAAACGAATTATTAACAATCAATCCCAAGAATAGCATGTAAAATACACCAATAGTGACGTATATTTGTAATTTATATATTACTTGGTGGGAAATATTTCTCAAACTATTAATTAACAATAAGTTCCAATAAAAGCATGTAAAACATACAAAAGTAACGTATAATTGTAAATTACATATTACTTAAAGGGTAATATTTCTCAAAACGATTTATTAATAAATCAATCCCAATCATAGCAGCATGTAAAACATACCCAAAGTAACGTATATTAGTAAATTATTAATTACTTGGCGAGAAATATTTATCAACCGATTTATTAACAATCAATTCCAATATTAGCATGTAAAAAATACCAATGGTAACGTATATATGTAAATTATGTATTACTTTATATTTGGTAAATATTTCTCCACACGATTTATTACCATTCAATTCCAATAATAGAACGTAAAACATACCAATAGTAACGTATATTTGTAATTATTTATTACTTGGCTGGAAATATTTGTCAAACGATTTGTTAACAATGAATTCCAATAATAGCAAGTAAAACATACCTATAGTAACGTATATTTGTAAATTATTTATTACTTGTCAGGAAATATTTCTCAAACAATTTAGTAACAATAAATTGACTGTGCAGTGTGCAGATTATGCTGGCAAGAACTGGAGACCGCCACACACATCATTTATAGATGTGAAGCACTTGCCGAGCGGCGCTTCAACCTCTTTGGAGATATCACAGCACTGGGAGAGGATGCTGAAGGTAAAACACTAATCAGGAACCTTCTAAATCTGGTAGGGTAGGGGCTCTTTGACTAGATCAGGGAGGTAAGTACAATATACCTAAGGTAGCGGTGCTTCGGGCAGTTTAAACCCGCTCCAAAATTAATAAAAAAAAAACAATCAATTCCAATAACAGAATGTAAAACATAATACTAACGTATATTTGTAAATTATTTATTACTTGGCGGGAAATATTTCTCAATCAATTTATTAACAATCAATTCCAATTTACCATACCAATAGTAACGTATATTTGTAAATTATTTAATACTTAGGGATATGTCTCAAAACGATTTATTAACAATCATTCCAATAATATTATGTAAGCCATACCAATAGTAACGTATATTTGTAAATTATTTATTACTTGGCGGGAAATATTTCTCAATCAATTTATTAACAATCAATTCCAATTTACCATACCAATAGTAACGTATATTTGTAAATTATTTAATACTTAGCGATATGTCTCAAAACGATTTATTAACAATCATTCCAATAATATTATGTAAGCCATACCAATAGTAACGTATATTTGTAAATTATTTATTACTTGGCGGGAAATATTTCTCAATCAATTTATTAACAATCAATTCCAATTTACCATACCAATAGTAACGTATATTTGTAAATTATTTAATACTTAGGGATATGTCTCAAAACGATTAATTAACAATCATTCCAATAATATTATGTAAGCCATACCAATAGTAACGTATATTTGTAAATTATTTAATACTTAGGGAAAATATGTCTCAAATCGATTTATTAACCATAATTCCAATAATAATATGTAAGCCATACCAATAGTAACGTATATTTGTAAATTATTTAATACTTAGGGAAAATATGTCTCAAATCGATTTATTAACCATAATTCCAATAATATTATGTAAACCATACCAATAGTAACGTAAAATTGTAAATTATTTATTACTTGGCGGGAAATATAGGTCAAACGATTTATTAACAATCAACTCCAATAATAGCATGTAAAACATACCATTTATATTGAATATTTGTAAATTACTTATTACTTGGCTGGAAATACTTCTAAAAACATTTATTAACAATAAATTCCCAAAAAAGCATGTAAAACATACAAATTATAATGTACATTTGTAAACAATTCATTACATTGTGGGAAATATTTTTCAAACGATTTATTAACAATCAATTCCGAAAAAACATGTAAAACATACAAATTATAATGTACATTTGTAAACTATTCATTACATTGTGGGAAATATTTTTCAAACGATTTATTAACAATCAATTCCGAAAAAAACATGTAAAACATACAAATTATAATGTACATTTGTAAATTATTTATTACTTGCCGGGAAATACTTCTAAAACGATTTATGAACAATCAATTCAAAAAAAAGCATGTAAAACATACCAATAATAAAGTATATTTGTAATATATTTATTACATTATGTGAAAAATTTTTAAACGATTTATTCATAATCAATTCCGAAAAAAGGATGTAAAACATGCCAATTATAGGGTATATTTGTAAATTATTTATTAAATTGTGGGAAATATTATTCATATTTATTATTTATTAATAATGAATTCCAATAATAGAATGTAAAACATACCAATAGTAACGTATATTTGTAAATTATGTAATACTTCAGGGGAAATATGTCTCAAAACAATTTATTAACAATCAATTCCAATAATAGTATGTAAACCATAACAATAGTAACGCATATTTGGAAATTATTTAATACTTAAGGGTAAATATGTCTCAAAACGATTTATTAACCATCATTCCAATAATATTATGTTAAAAAAAACCAATAATAACGTATATTTTTAAATTATTCAATACTCAATAGGAAATATTTCTCAAACGATTTATTAACAATCAATTCCAATAATAGAATGTAAAACACACCAATAGTAACGTATATTTGTAAAATATTTATTACTTGGTCGGAAATATTTGTCAAACAATTTATTAACAATGAATATCCAATAATAGCATGAGAAACATACGAATATTAAAGCATATTAGTGAATAACTATTTGCTTAACGTAAAAATTTCCTATTTCGATTTATTACCAATCAGTTCGATATATAGCGTGTAAAACATACCATTATTAGTAAAGTAAACTTGAAAAATATTTATTACTAGGCAGGAAATATTTGTCAAATGATTTATTAACAATCAACTCCAATAATAGCATGTAAAACATACCATTTATATTGAATATTTGTATATTACTTGGCGGGAAATACTTCTAAAAACATTTATTAACAATCAATTCCCAAAAAAGCATGTAAAATATACCAATTATAATGAATATGTGTAAACTATTTATTACATTGTGGGAAATAACGTAAAATTGTAATTTATTTATTACTTGGCGGGATATATATGTCAAATGATTTTTTAACAATCAATTTCAATAATAGCAAGTAAAACATACCAATAGTAACGTATATTTGTGAATTATTTATTACATTGTGGGAAATATTTATTAAACGATTTATTAACAATCAATTAGAAAAAAAGCACGTAAAACATACCAATTATAAAGTATATTTGTAAATTATTTATTACTTGGCGGGAAATATTTCTCAAACGATTTTTTAGCTATCAATTCCAATAATAGTATGTCAAACATAACAATAGTAACGTATATTTGTAAATTATGTAATACGTCAAAGGAAATATGTCTCAAAACGATTTATTAACAATCTATTCCAATATTAATATGTAAACCATACCAATAGTAACGCATATTTTTAAATTAATTAATACTAAAGGGGAAATATGTCTCAAAACGATTTATTGACCATCATTCCCATAATATTATGTAAAACAAACCAATAGTAACGTATATTTTTAAATTATTTATTACTTGGCGGGAAATATAAGTCAAACGATTTAATAACAATCAATTTCAATAATAGCAAGTAAAACATACCAATAGTAACGTATATTTGTGAATTATTTATTACATTGTGGGAAATATTTATTAAACGATTTATTAACAATCAATTAGAAAAAAAGCACGTAAAACATACCAATTATAAAGTATATTTGTAAATTATTTATTACTTGGCGGGAAATATTTCTCAAACGATTTATTAGCTATCAATTCCAATAATAGTATGTAAAACATAACAATAGTAACGTATATTTGTAAATTATGTAATACGTCAAAGGAAATATGTCTCAAAACGATTTATTAACAATCTATTCCAATATTAATATGTAAACCATACCAATAGTAACGCATATTTTTAAATTAATTAATACTAAAGGGGAAATATGTCTCAAAACGATTTATTGACCATCATTCCCATAATATTATGTAAAACAAACCAATAGTAACGTATATTTTTAAATTATTTATTACTTGGCGGGAAATATAAGTGAAACGATTTAATAACAATCAATTTCAATAATAGCAAGTAAAACATACCAATAGTAACGTATATTTGTGAATTATTTATTACATTGTGGGAAATATTTATTAAACGATTTATTAACAATCAATTAGAAAAAAAGCACGTAAAACATACCAATTATAAAGTATATTTGTAAATTATTTATTACTTGGCGGGAAATATTTCTCAAACGATTTTTTAGCAATCAATTCCAATAATAGTAAGTAAAACATAACAATAGTAACGTATATTTGTAAATTATGTAATACGTCAAAGGAAATATGTCTCAAAACGATTTATTAACAATCTATTCCAATATTAATATGTAAACCATACCAATAGTAACGCATATTTTTAAATTAATTAATACTAAAGGGGAAATATGTCTCAAAACGATTTATTGACCATCATTCCCATAATATTATGTAAAACAAACCAATAGTAACGTATATTTTTAAATTATTTATTACTTGGCGGGAAATATAAGTGAAACGATTTAATAACAATCAATTTCAATAATAGCAAGTAAAACATACCAATAGTAACGTATATTTGTGAATTATTTATTACATTGTGGGAAATATTTATTAAACGATTTATTAACAATCAATTAGAAAAAAAGCACGTAAAACACACCAATAGTAACGTATATTTGTAAATTATTTATTACTTGGGAGGAAATATTTCTCAAACGATTTTTTAGCAATCAATTCCAATAATAGTATGTAAAACATAACAATAGTAACGTATATTTGTAAATTATGTAATACGTCAAAGGAAATATGTCTCAAAACGATTTATTAACAATCTATTCCAATATTAATATGTAAACCATACCAATAGTAACGCATATTTTTAAATTAATTAATACTAAAGGGGAAATATGTCTCAAAACGATTTATTGACCATCATTCCCATAATGTTATGTAAAACAAACCAATAGTAACGTATATTTTTAAATTATTTATTACTTGGCGGGAAATATAAGTGAAACGATTTAATAACAATCAATTTCAATAATAGCAAGTAAAACATACCAATAGTAACGTATATTTGTGAATTATTTATTACATTGTGGGAAATATTTATTAAACGATTTATTAACAATCAATTAGAAAAAAAGCACGTAAAACATACCAATTATAAAGTATATTTGTAAATTATTTATTACTTGGCGGGAAATATTTCTCAAACGATTTTTTAGCAATCAATTCCAATAATAGTATGTAAAACATAACAATAGTAACGTATATTTGTAAATTATGTAATACGTCAAAGGAAATATGTCTCAAAACGATTTATTAACAATCTATTCCAATGTTAGTATGTAAACCATACCAATAGTAACGCATATTTTTAAATTAATTAATACTAAAGGGGAAATATGTCTCAAAACGATTTATTGACCATCATTTCCATAATATTATGTAAAACAAACCAATAGTAATGTATATTTTTAAATTATTTATTACTTGGCGGGAAATATAAGTCAAACGATTTAATAACAATCAATTCCAATAATAGCACGTAATATATACCAATAGTAACGTATATTTGTAAATTATGTAATACGTCAAAGGAAATATGTCTCAAAACGATTTATTAACAATCTATTCCAATATTAGTATGTAAACCATACCAATAGTAACGCATATTTTTAAATTAATTAATACTAAAGGGGAAATTGTCTCAAAACAATTTATTGACCATCATTCCCATAATATTATGTAAAACAAACCAATAGTAATGTATATTTTTAAATTATTTATTACTTGGCGGGAAATATAAGTCAAACGATTTAATAACAATCAATTCCAATAATAGCACGTAATACATACCAATAGTAACGTATATTTGTAAATTATTTAATAATTGACGGTAAATAATATTTCTCAAACGATTTATTAACAAAGAATGTCCAATAATAGTATGAAAACATAGGAATATTAAAGCATATTAGTGAATAACTTTTTGCTTAACGTAAAAATTTCTTATAACGATTTATTACCAATCACTTCCACTTATGGCGTGTAAAACATACCATTATAAGAACGTAAACTTGAAAAATATTGATTACTTGGCAGGAAATATTTGTCAAATGATTTATTAACAAAAACGACAATAATAGCATGTAAAACATACCAATTATATTGAATATTTGTATATTACTTGGCGGGAAATACTTCTAAAAACATTTATTAACAATCAATTCCCGAAAAAGCATGTAAAATATACCAATTATAATGAATATGTGTAAACTATTTATTACATTGTGGGAAATAACGTAAAATTGTAATTTATTTATTACTTGGCGGGATATATATGTCAAATGATTTTTTAACAATCAATTTCAATAATAGCAAGTAAAACATACCAATAGTAACGTATATTTGTGAATTATTTATTACATTGTGGGAAATATTTATTAAACGATTTATTAACAATCAATTAGAAAAAAAGCACGTAAAACATACCAATTATAAAGTATATTTGTAAATTATTTATTACTTGGCGGGAAATATTTCTCAAACGATTTTTTAGCTATCAATTCCAATAATAGTATGTAAAACATAACAATAGTAACGTATATTTGTAAATTATGTAATAAGTCAAAGGAAATATGTCTCAAAACGATTTATTAACAATCTATTCCAATATTAATATGTAAACCATACCAATAGTAACGCATATTTTTAAATTAATTAATACTAAAGGGGAAATATGTCTCAAAACGATTTATTGACCATCATTCCCATAATATTATGTAAAACAAACCAATAGTAACGTATATTTTTAAATTATTTATTACTTGGCGGGAAATATAAGTCAAACGATTTAATAACAATCAATTTCAATAATAGCAAGTAAAACATACCAATAGTAACGTATATTTGTGAATTATTTATTACATTGTGGGAAATATTTATTAAACGATTTATTAACAATCAATTAGAAAAAAGCACGTAAAACATACCAATTATAAAGTATATTTGTAAATTATTTATTACTTGGCGGGAAATATTTCTCAAACGATTTATTAGCTATCAATTCCAATAATAGTATGTAAAACATAACAATAGTAACGTATATTTGTAAATTATGTAATACGTCAAAGGAAATATGTCTCAAAACGATTTATTAACAATCTATTCCAATATTAATATGTAAACCATACCAATAGTAACGCATATTTTTAAATTAATTAATACTAAAGGGGAAATATGTCTCAAAACGATTTATTGACCATCATTCCCATAATATTATGTAAAACAAACCAATAGTAACGTATATTTTTAAATTATTTATTACTTGGCGGGAAATATAAGTGAAACGATTTAATAACAATCAATTTCAATAATAGCAAGTAAAACATACCAATAGTAACGTATATTTGTGAATTATTTATTACATTGTGGGAAATATTTATTAAACGATTTATTAACAATCAATTAGAAAAAAAGCACGTAAAACACACCAATAGTAACGTATATTTGTAAATTATTTATTACTTGGGAGGAAATATTTCTCAAACGATTTTTTAGCAATCAATTCCAATAATAGTATGTAAAACATAACAATAGTAACGTATATTTGTAAATTATGTAATACGTCAAAGGAAATATGTCTCAAAACGATTTATTAACAATCTATTCCAATATTAATATGTAAACCATACCAATAGTAACGCATATTTTTAAATTAATTAATACTAAAGGGGAAATATGTCTCAAAACGATTTATTGACCATCATTCCCATAATGTTATGTAAAACAAACCAATAGTAACGTATATTTTTAAATTATTTATTACTTGGCGGGAAATATAAGTGAAACGATTTAATAACAATCAATTTCAATAATAGCAAGTAAAACATACCAATAGTAACGTATATTTGTGAATTATTTATTACATTGTGGGAAATATTTATTAAACGATTTATTAACAATCAATTAGAAAAAAAGCACGTAAAACATACCAATTATAAAGTATATTTGTAAATTATTTATTACTTGGCGGGAAATATTTCTCAAACGATTTTTTAGCAATCAATTCCAATAATAGTATGTAAAACATAACAATAGTAACGTATATTTGTAAATTATGTAATACGTCAAAGGAAATATGTCTCAAAACGATTTATTAACAATCTATTCCAATGTTAGTATGTAAACCATACCAATAGTAACGCATATTTTTAAATTAATTAATACTAAAGGGGAAATATGTCTCAAAACGATTTATTGACCATCATTCCCATAATATTATGTAAAACAAACCAATAGTAACGTATATTTTTAAATTATTTATTACTTGGCGGGAAATATAAGTCAAACGATTTAATAACAATCAATTTCAATAATAGCAAGTAAAACATACCAATAGTAACGTATATTTGTGAATTATTTATTACATTGTGGGAAATATTTATTAAACGATTTATTAACAATCAATTAGAAAAAAAGCACGTAAAACATACCAATTATAAAGTATATTTGTAAATTATTTATTACTTGGCGGGAAATATTTCTCAAACGATTTATTAGCTATCAATTCCAATAATAGTATGTAAAACATAACAATAGTAACGTATATTTGTAAATTATGTAATACGTCAAAGGAAATATGTCTCAAAACGATTTATTAACAATCTATTCCAATATTAATATGTAAACCATACCAATAGTAACGCATATTTTTAAATTAATTAATACTAAAGGGGAAATATGTCTCACAACGATTTATTGACCATCATTCCCATAATATTATGTAAAACAAACCAATAGTAACGTATATTTTTAAATTATTTATTACTTGGCGGGAAATATAAGTGAAACGATTTAATAACAATCAATTTCAATAATAGCAAGTAAAACATACCAATAGTAACGTATATTTGTGAATTATTTATTACATTGTGGGAAATATTTATTAAACGATTTATTAACAATCAATTAGAAAAAAAGCACGTAAAACATACCAATTATAAAGTATATTTGTAAATTATTTATTACTTGGCGGGAAATATTTCTCAAACGATTTTTTAGCAATCAATTCCAATAATAGTAAGTAAAACATAACAATAGTAACGTATATTTGTAAATTATGTAATACGTCAAAGGAAATATGTCTCAAAACGATTTATTAACAATCTATTCCAATATTAATATGTAAACCATACCAATAGTAACGCATATTTTTAAATTAATTAATACTAAAGGGGAAATATGTCTCAAAACGATTTATTGACCATCATTCCCATAATATTATGTAAAACAAACCAATAGTAACGTATATTTTTAAATTATTTATTACTTGGCGGGAAATATAAGTGAAACGATTTAATAACAATCAATTTCAATAATAGCAAGTAAAACATACCAATAGTAACGTATATTTGTGAATTATTTATTACATTGTGGGAAATATTTATTAAACGATTTATTAACAATCAATTAGAAAAAAAGCACGTAAAACACACCAATAGTAACGTATATTTGTAAATTATTTATTACTTGGGAGGAAATATTTCTCAAACGATTTTTTAGCAATCAATTCCAATAATAGTATGTAAAACATAACAATAGTAACGTATATTTGTAAATTATGTAATACGTCAAAGGAAATATGTCTCAAAACGATTTATTAACAATCTATTCCAATATTAATATGTAAACCATACCAATAGTAACGCATATTTTTAAATTAATTAATACTAAAGGGGAAATATGTCTCAAAACGATTTATTGACCATCATTCCCATAATGTTATGTAAAACAAACCAATAGTAACGTATATTTTTAAATTATTTATTACTTGGCGGGAAATATAAGTGAAACGATTTAATAACAATCAATTTCAATAATAGCAAGTAAAACATACCAATAGTAACGTATATTTGTGAATTATTTATTACATTGTGGGAAATATTTATTAAACGATTTATTAACAATCAATTAGAAAAAAAGCACGTAAAACATACCAATTATAAAGTATATTTGTAAATTATTTATTACTTGGCGGGAAATATTTCTCAAACGATTTTTTAGCAATCAATTCCAATAATAGTATGTAAAACATAACAATAGTAACGTATATTTGTAAATTATGTAATACGTCAAAGGAAATATGTCTCAAAACGATTTATTAACAATCTATTCCAATGTTAGTATGTAAACCATACCAATAGTAACGCATATTTTTAAATTAATTAATACTAAAGGGGAAATATGTCTCAAAACGATTTATTGACCATCATTTCCATAATATTATGTAAAACAAACCAATAGTAATGTATATTTTTAAATTATTTATTACTTGGCGGGAAATATAAGTCAAACGATTTAATAACAATCAATTCCAATAATAGCACGTAATATATACCAATAGTAACGTATATTTGTAAATTATGTAATACGTCAAAGGAAATATGTCTCAAAACGATTTATTAACAATCTATTCCAATATTAGTATGTAAACCATACCAATAGTAACGCATATTTTTAAATTAATTAATACTAAAGGGGAAATTGTCTCAAAACAATTTATTGACCATCATTCCCATAATATTATGTAAAACAAACCAATAGTAATGTATATTTTTAAATTATTTATTACTTGGCGGGAAATATAAGTCAAACGATTTAATAACAATCAATTCCAATAATAGCACGTAATACATACCAATAGTAACGTATATTTGTAAATTATTTAATAATTGACGGTAAATAATATTTCTCAAACGATTTATTAACAAAGAATGTCCAATAATAGTATGAAAACATAGGAATATTAAAGCATATTAGTGAATAACTTTTTGCTTAACGTAAAAATTTCTTATAACGATTTATTACCAATCACTTCCACTTATGGCGTGTAAAACATACCATTATAAGAACGTAAACTTGAAAAATATTGATTACTTGGCAGGAAATATTTGTCAAATGATTTATTAACAAAAACGACAATAATAGCATGTAAAACATACCAATTATATTGAATATTTGTATATTACTTGGCGGGAAATACTTCTAAAAACATTTATTAACAATCAATTCCCGAAAAAGCATGTAAAATATACCAATTATAATGAATATGTGTAAACTATTTATTACATTGTGGGAAATAACGTAAAATTGTAATTTATTTATTACTTGGCGGGATATATATGTCAAATGATTTTTTAACAATCAATTTCAATAATAGCAAGTAAAACATACCAATAGTAACGTATATTTGTGAATTATTTATTACATTGTGGGAAATATTTATTAAACGATTTATTAACAATCAATTAGAAAAAAAGCACGTAAAACATACCAATTATAAAGTATATTTGTAAATTATTTATTACTTGGCGGGAAATATTTCTCAAACGATTTTTTAGCTATCAATTCCAATAATAGTATGTAAAACATAACAATAGTAACGTATATTTGTAAATTATGTAATAAGTCAAAGGAAATATGTCTCAAAACGATTTATTAACAATCTATTCCAATATTAATATGTAAACCATACCAATAGTAACGCATATTTTTAAATTAATTAATACTAAAGGGGAAATATGTCTCAAAACGATTTATTGACCATCATTCCCATAATATTATGTAAAACAAACCAATAGTAACGTATATTTTTAAATTATTTATTACTTGGCGGGAAATATAAGTCAAACGATTTAATAACAATCAATTTCAATAATAGCAAGTAAAACATACCAATAGTAACGTATATTTGTGAATTATTTATTACATTGTGGGAAATATTTATTAAACGATTTATTAACAATCAATTAGAAAAAAGCACGTAAAACATACCAATTATAAAGTATATTTGTAAATTATTTATTACTTGGCGGGAAATATTTCTCAAACGATTTATTAGCTATCAATTCCAATAATAGTATGTAAAACATAACAATAGTAACGTATATTTGTAAATTATGTAATACGTCAAAGGAAATATGTCTCAAAACGATTTATTAACAATCTATTCCAATATTAATATGTAAACCATACCAATAGTAACGCATATTTTTAAATTAATTAATACTAAAGGGGAAATATGTCTCAAAACGATTTATTGACCATCATTCCCATAATATTATGTAAAACAAACCAATAGTAACGTATATTTTTAAATTATTTATTACTTGGCGGGAAATATAAGTGAAACGATTTAATAACAATCAATTTCAATAATAGCAAGTAAAACATACCAATAGTAACGTATATTTGTGAATTATTTATTACATTGTGGGAAATATTTATTAAACGATTTATTAACAATCAATTAGAAAAAAAGCACGTAAAACACACCAATAGTAACGTATATTTGTAAATTATTTATTACTTGGGAGGAAATATTTCTCAAACGATTTTTTAGCAATCAATTCCAATAATAGTATGTAAAACATAACAATAGTAACGTATATTTGTAAATTATGTAATACGTCAAAGGAAATATGTCTCAAAACGATTTATTAACAATCTATTCCAATATTAATATGTAAACCATACCAATAGTAACGCATATTTTTAAATTAATTAATACTAAAGGGGAAATATGTCTCAAAACGATTTATTGACCATCATTCCCATAATGTTATGTAAAACAAACCAATAGTAACGTATATTTTTAAATTATTTATTACTTGGCGGGAAATATAAGTGAAACGATTTAATAACAATCAATTTCAATAATAGCAAGTAAAACATACCAATAGTAACGTATATTTGTGAATTATTTATTACATTGTGGGAAATATTTATTAAACGATTTATTAACAATCAATTAGAAAAAAAGCACGTAAAACATACCAATTATAAAGTATATTTGTAAATTATTTATTACTTGGCGGGAAATATTTCTCAAACGATTTTTTAGCAATCAATTCCAATAATAGTATGTAAAACATAACAATAGTAACGTATATTTGTAAATTATGTAATACGTCAAAGGAAATATGTCTCAAAACGATTTATTAACAATCTATTCCAATGTTAGTATGTAAACCATACCAATAGTAACGCATATTTTTAAATTAATTAATACTAAAGGGGAAATATGTCTCAAAACGATTTATTGACCATCATTTCCATAATATTATGTAAAACAAACCAATAGTAATGTATATTTTTAAATTATTTATTACTTGGCGGGAAATATAAGTCAAACGATTTAATAACAATCAATTCCAATAATAGCACGTAATATATACCAATAGTAACGTATATTTGTAAATTATGTAATACGTCAAAGGAAATATGTCTCAAAACGATTTATTAACAATCTATTCCAATATTAGTATGTAAACCATACCAATAGTAACGCATATTTTTAAATTAATTAATACTAAAGGGGAAATTGTCTCAAAACAATTTATTGACCATCATTCCCATAATATTATGTAAAACAAACCAATAGTAATGTATATTTTTAAATTATTTATTACTTGGCGGGAAATATAAGTCAAACGATTTAATAACAATCAATTCCAATAATAGCACGTAATACATACCAATAGTAACGTATATTTGTAAATTATTTAATAATTGACGGTAAATAATATTTCTCAAACGATTTATTAACAAAGAATGTCCAATAATAGTATGAAAACATAGGAATATTAAAGCATATTAGTGAATAACTTTTTGCTTAACGTAAAAATTTCTTATAACGATTTATTACCAATCACTTCCACTTATGGCGTGTAAAACATACCATTATAAGAACGTAAACTTGAAAAATATTGATTACTTGGCAGGAAATATTTGTCAAATGATTTATTAACAAAAACGACAATAATAGCATGTAAAACATACCAATTATATTGAATATTTGTATATTACTTGGCGGGAAATACTTCTAAAAACATTTATTAACAATCAATTCCCGAAAAAGCATGTAAAATATACCAATTATAATGAATATGTGTAAACTATTTATTACATTGTGGGAAATAACGTAAAATTGTAATTTATTTATTACTTGGCGGGATATATATGTCAAATGATTTTTTAACAATCAATTTCAATAATAGCAAGTAAAACATACCAATAGTAACGTATATTTGTGAATTATTTATTACATTGTGGGAAATATTTATTAAACGATTTATTAACAATCAATTAGAAAAAAAGCACGTAAAACATACCAATTATAAAGTATATTTGTAAATTATTTATTACTTGGCGGGAAATATTTCTCAAACGATTTTTTAGCTATCAATTCCAATAATAGTATGTAAAACATAACAATAGTAACGTATATTTGTAAATTATGTAATAAGTCAAAGGAAATATGTCTCAAAACGATTTATTAACAATCTATTCCAATATTAATATGTAAACCATACCAATAGTAACGCATATTTTTAAATTAATTAATACTAAAGGGGAAATATGTCTCAAAACGATTTATTGACCATCATTCCCATAATATTATGTAAAAAAAACCAATAGTAACGTATATTTTTAAATTATTTATTACTTGGCGGGAAATATAAGTCAAACGATTTAATAACAATCAATTTCAATAATAGCAAGTAAAACATACCAATAGTAACGTATATTTGTGAATTATTTATTACATTGTGGGAAATATTTATTAAACGATTTATTAACAATCAATTAGAAAAAAGCACGTAAAACATACCAATTATAAAGTATATTTGTAAATTATTTATTACTTGGCGGGAAATATTTCTCAAACGATTTATTAGCTATCAATTCCAATAATAGTATGTAAAACATAACAATAGTAACGTATATTTGTAAATTATGTAATACGTCAAAGGAAATATGTCTCAAAACGATTTATTAACAATCTATTCCAATATTAATATGTAAACCATACCAATAGTAACGCATATTTTTAAATTAATTAATACTAAAGGGGAAATATGTCTCAAAACGATTTATTGACCATCATTTCCATAATATTATGTAAAACAAACCAATAGTAACGTATATTTTTAAATTATTTATTACTTGGCGGGAAATATAAGTCAAACGATTTAATAACAATCAATTTCAATAATAGCAAGTAAAACATACCAATAGTAACGTATATTTGTGAATTATTTATTACATTGTGGGAAATATTTATTAAACGATTTATTAACAAACAATTAGAAAAAAAGCACGTAAAACATACCAATTATAAAGTATATTTGTAAATTATTTATTACTTGGCGGGAAATATTTCTCAAACGATTTTTTAGCAATCAATTCCAATAATAGTATGTAAAACATAACAATAGTAACGTATATTTGTAAATTATGTAATACGTCAAAGGAAATATGTCTCAAAACGATTTATTAACAATCTATTCCAATATTAGTATGTAAACCATACCAATAGTAACGCATATTTTTAAATTAATTAATACTAAAGGGGAAATATGTCTCAAAACGATTTATTGACCATCATTTCCATAATATTATGTAAAACAAACCAATAGTAATGTATATTTTTAAATTATTTATTACTTGGCGGGAAATATAAGTCAAACGATTTAATAACAATCAATTCCAATAATAGCACGTAATATATCCCAATAGTAACGTATATTTGTAAATTATGTAATACGTCAAAGGAAATATGTCTCAAAACGATTTATTAACAATCTATTCCAATATTAGTATGTAAACCATACCAATAGTAACGCATATTTTTAAATTAATTAATACTAATGGGGAAATTGTCTCAAAACGGTTTATTGACCATCATTCCCATAATATTATGTAAAACAAACCAATAGTAATGTATATTTTTAAATTATTTATTACTTGGCGGGAAATATAAGTCAAACGATTTAATAACAATCAATTCCAATAATAGCACGTAATACATACCAATAGTAACGTATATTTGTAAATTATTTAATAATTGACGGTAAATAATATTTCTCAAACGATTTATTAACAAAGAATATCCAATAATAGTATGAAAACATAGGAATATTAAAGCATATTAGTGAATAACTTTTTGCTTAACGTAAAAATTTCTTATAACGATTTATTACCAATCTCTTCCACTTATGGCGTGTAAAACATACCATTATATGAACGTAAACTTGAAAAATATTGATTACTTGGCAGGAAATATTTGTCAAATGATTTATTAACAAAAACTACAATAATAGCATATAAAACATACCAATTATATATAATGTACATTTGTAAACTATTTATTACTTAGTGGGAAATATTTTTCAAACGATTTATTAACAACAACTTCCGAAAAAAGCACGTAAAACATACCAATTATAATGTATATTTGTAAGTTATTTTTCCTTGGCGGGAAATAGTTCTAAAACGATTTATTAACAATCAATTCCGAAAAAAGCACGTAAAACATACCAGTTATAATGTATATTTGTAAATTATTAATTACATTGTGGGAAATATTTTTTAAACGATTTATTAACAATCAATTCCGAAAAGAGCAAGTAAAACTTACCAATTATATTGTATATTTGTAATTTTTTTATTACTTGGCGGAAAATACTTCTAAATCGATTTATTAATAATCTTTTCCGACAAAAAGCACGTAAAACATACCAATTATAATGTATATTTGTAAATTATTTTTCCTTGGCCGGAAATACTTCTAAAACGATTTATTAACAATCAATTCCGAAAAGAGCAAGTAAAACTTACCAATTATATTGTATATTTGTAATTTTTTTATTACTTGGCGGAAAATACTTCTAAATCGATTTATTAATAATCTTTTCCGACAAAAAGCACGTAAAACATACCAATTATAATGTATATTTGTAAATTATTTTTCCTTGGCGGGAAATACTTCTAAAACGATTTATTAACAATCAATTCCGAAAAAAGCACGTAAAACATACCAGTTATAATGTATATTTGTAAATTATTAATTACATTGTGGGAAATATTTTTTAAACGATTTATTAACAATCAATTCCGAAAAAAGCACGTAAAACATACCAGTTATAATGTATATTTGTAAATTATTAATTACATTGTGGGAAATATTTTTTAAACGATTTATTAACAATCAATTCCGAAAAGAGCAAGTAAAACTTACCAATTATATTGTATATTTGTAATTTTTTTATTACTTGGCGGAAAATACTTCTAAATCGATTTATTAATAATCTTTTCCGACAAAAAGCACGTAAAACATACCAATTATAATGTATATTTGTAAATTATTTTTCCTTGGCGGGAAATACTTCTAAAACGATTTATTAACAATCAATTCCGAAAAGAGCAAGTAAAACTTACCAATTATATTGTATATTTGTAATTTTTTTATTACTTGGCGGAAAATACTTCTAAATCGATTTATTAATAATCTTTTCCGACAAAAAGCACGTAAAACATACCAATTATAATGTATATTTGTAAATTATTTTTCCTTGGCCGGAAATACTTCTAAAACGATTTATTAACAATCAATTCCGAAAAGAGCAAGTAAAACTTACCAATTATATTG
This sequence comes from Prosapia bicincta, assembly GCA_036971475.1. Lineage (NCBI taxonomy): Eukaryota > Metazoa > Arthropoda > Insecta > Hemiptera > Cercopidae > Prosapia > Prosapia bicincta. The sequence continues at coordinate 283,322,250 of JBAIZL010000005.1, read as the reverse complement.
TATATTTGTAATTTTTTTATTACTTGGCGGAAAATACTTCTAAATCGATTTATTAATAATCTTTTCCGACAAAAAGCACGTAAAACATACCAATTATAATGTATATTTGTAAATTATTTTTCCTTGGCGGGAAATACTTCTAAAACGATTTATTAACAATCAATTCCGAAAAAAGCACGTAAAACATACCAGTTATAATGTATATTTGTAAATTATTAATTACATTGTGGGAAATATTTTTTAAACGATTTATTAACAATCAATTCCGAAAAAAGCACGTAAAACATACCAGTTATAATGTATATTTGTAAATTATTAATTACATTGTGGGAAATATTTTTTAAACGATTTATTAACAATCAATTCCGAAAAGAGCAAGTAAAACTTACCAATTATATTGTATATTTGTAATTTTTTTATTACTTGGCGGAAAATACTTCTAAATCGATTTATTAATAATCTTTTCCGACAAAAAGCACGTAAAACATACCAATTATAATGTATATTTGTAAATTATTTTTCCTTGGCGGGAAATACTTCTAAAACGATTTATTAACAATCAATTCCGAAAAGAGCAAGTAAAACTTACCAGTTATAATGTATATTTGTAAATTATTAATTACATTGTGGGAAATATTTTTTAAACGATTTATTAACAATCAATTCCGAAAAGAGCAAGTAAAACTTACCAATTATATTGTATATTTGTAATTTTTTTATTACTTGGCGGAAAATACTTCTAAATCGATTTATTAATAATCTTTTCCGACAAAAAGCACGTAAAACATACCAATTATAATGTATATTTGTAAATTATTTTTCCTTGGCGGGAAATACTTCTAAAACGATTTATTAACAATCAATTCCGAAAAAAGCACGTAAAACATACCAGTTATAATGTATATTTGTAAATTATTAATTACATTGTGGGAAATATTTTTTAAACGATTTATTAACAATCAATTCCGAAAAGAGCAAGTAAAACTTACCAATTATATTGTATATTTGTAATTTTTTTATTACTTGGCGGAAAATACTTCTAAATCGATTTATTAATAATCTTTTCCGACAAAAAGCACGTAAAACATACCAATTATAATGTATATTTGTAAATTATTTTTCCTTGGCGGGAAATACTTCTAAAACGATTTATTAACAATCAATTCCGAAAAGAGCAAGTAAAACTTACCAATTATATTGTATATTTGTAATTTTTTTATTACTTGGCGGAAAATACTTCTAAATCGATTTATTAATAATCTTTTCCGACAAAAAGCATGTAAAACATACCAATTATAATGTATATTTGTAAATTATTTTTCCTTGGCGGGAAATACTTCTAAAACGATTTATAACCAATCAATTCCGAAAAAAGCACGTAAAACATACCAGTTATAATGTATATTTGTAAATTATTTATTACATTGTGGGAAATATTTTTTAAACGATTTATTAACAATCAATTCACATATTAGCATGTAAAGCATACCAATAGTAACGTATATTTGTGAATTATTTATTACATTCTGAGAAATATTTTTCAAACGATTTATTAACAAACAATTCCGAAAAGAGCAAGTAAAACTTACCAATTATATTGTATATTTGTAAATTTTTTATTACTTGGCGGAAAATATTTCTAAATCGATTTATTAAAAATCTTTTCCGACAAAAAGCATGTAAAACATACCAATTATAAAGTATATTTGTAAATTATTTATTACTTGGCGGGAAATACTTCTAAAACGATTTATTACATTGATGATTTATTTATTACATTGTGGGAAATATTTTTCAAAGGATTTATTAACAAATCAATCCCAATAATAGCATGCAAAACATACCCATAGTAAAGTATATTTGTAAATTACTTATTACTTTGCGGGAAATATTTCTCCAAACGAATTATTAACAATCAATTCCAATAATAGTATGTAAAACGTAACAATAGTAACGTATATTTGTAAATTATGTTATACGTCAGGGGAAATATGTCTAAAAACGATTTATTAACAATCTATTCCAATATTAGTATGTAAACCATACCAATAGTAACGCATATTTGTAAATTAATTAATACTAAAAAGGAAATATGTCTCAAAACGATTTATTAACCATCATTCCCATAATATTATGTAAAACAAACCAATAGTAACGTATATTTTTAAATTATTTATTACTTGGCGGGAAATATAAGTCAAACTGTTTAATAACAATCAATTCCAATAATAGCACGTAAAACATAACAATAGTAACGTATATTTGTAAATTATCTATTACTTGGCGGAAAATACTTCTAAAACGATTTACTAACAATCAATTCCGGAATAAGCACGTAAAACTTACCAATTATAAAGTATATTTGTAAATTATTTATTACTTGGCGGGAAATATTATTCAAACGATTTATTAACAATCAATTCCAATGATAGAATGTAAAACACACCAATAGTAACGTATATTTGTAAATTATTTATTACTTGGCAGGAAATATTTCTCAAACGATTTTTTAGCAATCAATTCCAATAATAGTATGTAAGACATAACAATAGTAACGTATATTTGTAAATTATGTAATACGTCAAAGGAAATATGTCTCAAAACGATTTATTAACAATCTATTCCAATATTAGTATGTAAACCATACCAATAGTAACGCATATTTGTAAATTAATTAATACTAAAGGGGAAATATGTCTCAAAACGGTTTATTAACCATCATTCCCATAATATTATGTAAAACAAACCAATAGTAACGTATATTTTTAAATTATTTATTACTTGGCGGGAAATATAAGTCAAACTGTTTAATAACAATCAATTCCAATAATAGCACGTAAAACATAACAATAGTAACGTATATTTGTAAATTATCTATTACTTGGCGGAAAATACTTCTAAAACGATTTACTAACAATCAATTCCGGAATATGCACGTAAAACTTACCAATTATAAAGTATATTTGTAAATTATTTATTACATTGTGGGAAATATTATTCAAACGATTTATTAACAATCAATTCCAATGATAGAATGTAAAACACACCAATAGTAACGTATATTTGTAAATTATTTATTACTTGGGAGGAAATATTTCTCAAACGATTTTTTAGCAATCAATTCCAATAATAGTATGTAAAACATAACAATAGTAACGTATATTTGTAAATTATGTAATACGTCAAAGGAAATATGTCTCAAAACGATTTATTAACAATCTATTCCAATATTAGTATGTAAACCATACCAATAGTAACGCATATTTGTAAATTAATTAATACTAAAGGGGAAATATGTCTCAAAACGATTTATTGACCATCATTCCCATAATATTATGTAAAACAAACCAATAGTAACGTATATTTTTAAATTATTTATTACTTGGCGGGAAATATAAGTCAAACGATTTAATAACAATCAATTTCAATAATAGCACGTAATACATACCAATAGTAACGTATATTTTTTAAATTATTTAATAATTGACGGTAAATAATATTTCTCAAACTATTTATTAACAAACAATATTCAATAATAGCATGAAAACATAGGAATATTAAAGCATATTAGTGAATAACTTTTTGCTTAACGTAAAAATTTCTTATAACGATTTATTACCAATCAGTTCCAGTTATGTAAAACATACCATTATAAGAACGTAAACTTGAAAAATATTGATTACTTGGCAGGAAATATTTGTCAAATGATTTATTAACAAAAACTCCAATAATAGCATGTAAAACATAACATTTATAATGTACATTTGAAAACTATTTATTACATTGTGGGAAATATTTTTCAAACGATTTATTAACAACAACTTCCGAAAAAAGCACGTAAAACATACCAATTATAATGTATATTAGTAATTTATTTATTACTGGGCGGGAAATACTTCTAAAACGATTTATTACATTGTGGGAAATATTTTTCAAAGGATTTATTAACAAATCAATCCCAATAATAGCTTGCAAAACATACCCATAGTAAAGTATATTTGTAAATTACTTATTACTTGGCGGGAAATATTTCTCCAAACGATTTATTAAAAATCAATTCCAATAATAGTATGTAAAACGTAACAATAGTAACGTATATTTGTAAATTATTTATTACTTGGCCGAAAATACTTCTAAAACGATTTATTAACAATCAATTCCGAAAAAAGCAATTAAAACTTACCAATTATAAAGTATATTTGTAAATTATTTATTACATTGTGGGAAATTATATTCTAACGATTTATTCACAATCAATTCCATTGATAGAATGTAAAACACACCAATAGTAACGTATATTTGTAAATTATTTATTACTTGGCAGGAAATATTTCTCAAACCATTTATTAACAATAACTTTTAATAATAGCAAGTAAAACCTATCAATATTAACGTATATTTGTTAATTACTTATTATTTAAAGGGAAATATTTCTCAAAACGATTTACTAACAAATCAATCACAATAATAGCTTGCAAAACATACCAATAGTAACGTATATTTGTAAATTATTTATTACTTATGGGGAAATATTTCTCAAAACGATTTATTAAAAATCAATCCCAATAATAGCTTGCAAATCATACCAATAGTAACGTATATTTGTAAATTATCTATTACTTGGCGGGAAATATTTCTCAAACTATTTATTAACAATCAATCCCAATAATAGTATGTACAAAATACTAATAGAAACGTATATTTCTAAATTATATATTACTAGGCGGGAAATAATCGTCAACCGATTTATTAACTATAAATTTTAATAATAGCACCTAAAACAGATCAATATTAACATATATTTGTAAATTACTTATTACTTGGGGGGGGGGGAAATATTCCTCCAAACAATTTATTAACAATCAATTCCAATAATAGCATGTAAAAAATACCATACGTAACGCATATTTGTAAATTATTTATTGCTTAACGGACAATATCCCTGTAACGATTTATTAACAATAAATTCCAATAACAGAATGTAATACATACTATTAGATACGTATATTTGTAAATAATTTTGGCGGGAAATATTTGTCAAACGATTTATTAACAAAAAATTCTAATAACAGAATATAAAACAAACCAATAGTACCGTATATTTGTAAATTATTAATTACTTGGCGGAAATATTTGTCAAGCGATTTATTAACAATAAATTCTAATAACAGAATGTAAAACTTACCAATATATACGTATATTTGTAAATTATTTATTACTTGATTAAAAATATTCCTCAAACGATTTATTAACAATCAAATTCATAAATAGCATGAAAAACATACCAATTAAAATGTATATTTGTAAATTATTTATAACTTGGCGGAAATATTTGTCAAGCGATTTATTAACAATAAATTCTAATAACAGAATGTAAAACTTACCAATATATACGTATATTTGTAAATTATTTATTACTTGATTAAAAATATTCCTCAAACGATTTATTAACAATTAATTTCATAAATAGCATGAAAAACATACCAATTAAAATGTATATTTGTAAATTATTTATAACTTGGCGGAGATATTTGTCAAGCGATTTATTAACAATAAATTCTAATAACAATAGAAAACATACCAATAGTACCGTATATTTGTAAATTATTAATTACTTGGCGGAAATATTTGTCAAGCGATTTATTAACAATAAATTCTAATAACAGAATGTAAAACTTACCAATATATACGTATATTTGTAAATTATTTATTACTTGATTAAAAATATTCCTCAAACGATTTATTAACAATCAATTTCATAAATAGCATGAAAAACATACCAATTAAAATGCATATTTGTAAATTATTTATAACTTGAAGTAAAATGTTTCTGGAACGATTTATTAATTATAAATTCCAAATATAGCATGTGAAACATACCAATATTTGAGTATATTTTTTAATTATTTATTACTCGATTAAAACTATTACTCAAAGGATTTATTAATCAGTTCAAATAATAGCATGTAAAACATACCAATAAAAACGTAAATTGGTATATTTATTAAATCTAACCATAAAATATTACTGGAACTATTTTACAACAATTAATTCCGAAAATAGCATGTAAAATATACCAATATTGATGTTTTTTACCAATTAAATCGTACAATTTTCCTCTAACTGTTTATTAACAAACTAAACACAATTAAATAATGGCACTTAAATCATACCAAAAATGACGTATGTTATTAAATTCAAATCCTGCATAATCCACAAAGAATTTCTTAACAAACAAAAACTTTAGACTACAACATTATTTGTGTTTTAAGGGATAACTTTATTGACGTATTTTTTAAATATATTGACACTAAACTCAAAGTATGCCATAAATTATTTATTAACAATCCATGTTGGCGTTAAAGGGATATAATTGTCGACGTATAATAATACGTTATTTAACTAACTACGAAATAATGAATGTACTTTCATTTCGAACTAACTATATATTCCTATAATAATAATCAAGATATTAAAAAAAAGTACTTGTAAAAAACAGTACTTGTAAATTTATTGAAATTAAAACCTAAATAATACCCTAATCATTTTTTCTATTAGCTTCTAATCGAAAGTGTTAATAACATGTAATTGTTAATTTAATAAAAATAATGCAAAATATTTTTTAAACTATTCAAAATATTAATAACATGTAATTATAAATTTAATAAAAATAAACGCAAAATATTCCCCTAACAATTTATTTACAATCTATTTTAAAAATAGCGTTTAATTGAAAATATTATTAACATGTAATTATAAATTTAATCAAAATCAACGGAAAATATTCCCCTAACGTTTTATTTACAATCTATTTTAAAAATAGCGTTTAATCGAATATATTAATAACATGTAATTACAAATTTAATCAAAATGAACGGAAAATATTCCCCTAACAATTTATTTACAATCTATTTTAAAAATAGCGTTTAATCGAATATATTAATAACATGTAATTACAAATTTAATCAAAATAAACGGAAAATATTCCCCTAACAATTGATTTACAATCTATTTTAAAAATAGCGTTTAATCGAATATATTAATAACATGTAATTACAAATTTAATCAAAATAAACGGAAAATATTCCCCTAACAATTGATTTACAATCTATTTTAAAAATAGCGTTTAATCGAATATATTAATAACATGTAATTACAAATTTAATCAAAATAAACGGAAAATATTCCCCTAACAATTGATTTACAATCTATTTTAAAACAAGCGTTTAATCGAATATATTAATAACATGTAATTACAAATTTAATCAAAATAAACGGAAAATATTCCCCTAACAATTGATTTACAATCTATTTTAAAAATAGCGTTTAATCGAATATATTAATAACATGTAATTACAAATTTAATCAAAATAAACGGAAAATATTCCCCTAACAATTGATTTACAATCTATTTTAAAAATAGCGTTTAATCGAATATATTAATAACATGTAATTACAAATTTAATCAAAATAAACGGAAAATATTCCCCTAACAATTTATTTACAATCTATTTTAAAACAAGCGTTTAATCGAATATATTAATAACATGTAATTACAAATTTAATCAAAATAAACGGAAAATATTCCCCTAACAATTGATTTACAATCTATTTTAAAAATAGCGTTTAATCGAATATATTAATAACATGTAATTACAAATTTAATCAAAATAAACGGAAAATATTCCCCTAACAATTGATTTACAATCTATTTTAAAAATAGCGTTTAATCTAATATATTAATAACATGTAATTACAAATTTAATCAAAATAAACGGAAAATATTCCCCTAACAATTTATTTACAATCTATTTTAAAAATAGCGTTTAATCGAATATATTAATAACATGTAATTACAAATTTAATCAAAATGAACGGAAAATATTCCCCTAACAATTTATTTACAATCTATTTTAAAAATAGCGTTTAATCGAATATATTAATAACATGTAATTACAAATTTAATCAAAATGAACGGAAAATATTCCCCTAACAATTGATTTACAATATATTTTAAAAATAGCGTTTAATCGAATATATTAATAACATGTAATTACAAATTTAATCAAAATGAACGGAAAATATTCCCCTAACAATTGATTTACAATCTATTTTAAAAATAGCGTTTAATCGAATATATTAATAACATGTAATTACAAATTTAATCAAAATGAACGGAAAATATTCCCCTAACGTTTTATTTACAATCTATTTTAAAAATAGCGTTTAATCGAATATATTAATAACATGTAATTACAAATTTAATCAAAATGAACGGAAAATATTCCCCTAACAATTTATTTACAATCTATTTTAAAAATAGCGTTTAATCGAATATATTAATAACATGTAATTACAAATTTAATCAAAATAAACGGAAAATATTCCCCTAACAATTGATTTACAATCTATTTTAAAAATAGCGTTTAATCGAATATATTAATAACATGTAATTACAAATTTAATCAAAATAAACGGAAAATATTCCCCTAACAATTGATTTACAATCTATTTTAAAAATAGCGTTTAATCGAATATATTAATAACATGTAATTACAAATTTAATCAAAATGAACGGAAAATATTCCCCTAACAATTTATTTACAATCTATTTTAAAAATAGCGTTTAATCGAATATATTAATAACATGTAATTACAAATTTAATCAAAATGAACGGAAAATATTTCCCTAACAATTTATTTACAATCTATTTTAAAAATAGCGTTTAATCGAATATATTAATAACATGTAATTACAAATTTAATCAAAATGAACGGAAAATATTCCCCTAACAATTTATTTACAATCTATTTTAAAAATAGCGTTTAATCGAATATATTAATAACATGTAATTACAAATTTAATCAAAATGAACGGAAAATATTCCCCTAACAATTGATTTACAATCTATTTTAAAAATAGCGTTTAATCGAATATATTAATAACATGTAATTACAAATTTAATCAAAATGAACGGAAAATATTCCCCTAACAATTTATTTACAATCTATTTTAAAAATAGCGTTTAATCGAATATATTAATAACATGTAATTACAAATTTAATCAAAATGAACGGAAAATATTCCCCTAACAATTGATTTACAATATATTTTAAAAATAGCGTTTAATCGAATATATTAATAACATGTAATTACAAATTTAATCAAAATGAACGGAAAATATTCCCCTAACGTTTTATTTACAATCTATTTTATAAATAGCGTTTAATCGAATATATTAATAACATGTAATTACAAATTTAATCAAAATGAACGGAAAATATTCCCCTAACAATTTATTTACAATCTATTTTAAAAATAGCGTTTAATCGAATATATTAATAACATGTAATCACAAATTTAATCAAAATGAACGGAAAATATTTCCCTAACAATTTATTTACAATCTATTTTAAAAATAGCGTTTAATCTAATATATTAATAACATGTAATTACAAATTTAATCAAAATGAACGGAAAATATTCCCCTAACAATTTATTTACAATCTATTTTAAAAATAGCGTTTAATCGAATATATTAATAACATGTAATTACAAATTTAATCAAAATGAACGGAAAATATTCCCCTAACAATTTATATACAATCTATTTTAAAAATAGCGTTTATTTGAAAATATTAATATCATGTAATTATAAATTTAATCAAAATAAACGGAAAATATTCGCCTAACGTTTTATTTACAATCTATTTTAAAAATAGCGTTTATTTGAAAATATTAATATCATGTAATTATAAATTTAATTAAAATAAGCGGAAAATATTCACCTAACGTTTTATTTACAATCTATTTTAAAAATAGAGTTTATTTGAAAATATTAATATCATGTAATTATAAATTTAATCTAAATAAACGGAAAATATTCGCCTAACGTTTTATTTACAATCTATTTTAAAAATAGGGTTTATTTGAAAATATTAATATCATGTAATTATAAATTTAATCAAAATAAACGCAAAATATTCGCCTAACGTTTTATTTACAATCTATTTTAAAAATAGCGTTAAATCGAAAATCTTAATGACTGTAATTTTAATTTTTTTTAAATTAAACGGAAAATATTCCCCAATCGATTTATTTACAATCAATTAAAAAAATACCACTTGATCAAAAGTGTTTATAACGTGTAATTATAAAGTTAATACAACTAAACGGAAAATATTCGCTAATCGATTTACTTACAACCTATTTTTAAAATAGCGTTTAATCGAAAATATTTAAAGCGTGTAATTATAATATTTATTTTTAAAAAACGGTAAATATTCCCCTTACGATTTATTTACAATCTATTTTAAAAATAGCGTTTAAGCGAAAATCTTAATAACGTGTAATTTTTAATATTTAAAACTAAACGGAAAATATTCTCCAATCGATTTATTTACAATCTATTTTTAATATACTACTTAATCAAAAGTGTTTATAACGTGTAATTATAAAGTTAATACAACTAAACGAAAAATATTCAATAAACGATTTAAGTGCAATTTATTTTTAAATTAGTGTTTGATCAAAAGTAATACTGACGTGTAATTATAAATTTAACTAAAGTAAGTGGTAAATATTCCCTAATCGATTTATTTACAACCAATTTTTTAAAATAGTGTTTGATCAAAAGTGTTAATGACTTGCAATTATAAATTTAATACAACTAAACGGAAAATATTCCCCAAACGATTCATTTTCAATAAATTTAAAAAAAAGCGTTTTATGGAAAATGTTAATAGCGTGCAATTATAAATTTATAAAAACCAAAATGAAATTATTCCACAAACGATTTATTTACAATCAATTTTTAAAAAATGTTTGATTTAAAGTGTAATTGGCGTGTACTTATAAATTTAATACAACTAAACGAAACATTTCATCAATCGAATTATTTACAATCAATTTTTTAAATCAATGTTTGATCGTAAGTATCAATGACATGTAATTATAAATTTAATCAAAGTAGCCGGTAGATATTCCCTAATCGAATTATTTAAAATCAATTTTTTAAATCATTGTTTGGTCGAAAGTATTAATGTCGTGTAATTATAAATTTAATCAAAGTAGCCGGTAAATATTCCCTAATCGAATTATTTAAAATCAATTTTTTAAATCATTGTTTGGTCGAAAGTATTAATGTCGTGTAATTATAAATTTAATCAAAGTAGCCGGTAAATATTCCCTAATCGAATTATTTAAAATCAATTTTTTAAATCATTGTTTGGTCGAAAGTATTAATGTCGCGTAATTATAAATTTAATCAAAGTAGCCGGTAAATATTCCCTAATCGAATTATTTACAATCAATTTTTTAAGTTATTGTTTGGTCGATAGTATTAATGTCGTGTAATTATAAATTTAATCAAAGTAGCCGGTAAATATTCCCTAATCGAATTATTTACAATCAATTTTTTAAATCATTGTTTGGTCGATAGTATTAATGTCGTGTAATTATAAATTTAATCAAAGTAGCCGGTAAATATTCCCTAATCGAATTATTTACAATCAATTTTTTAAATCATTGTTTGGTCGAAAGTATTAATGTCGTGTAATTATAAATTTAATCAAAGTAGCCGGTAAATATTCCCTAATCGGATTATTTACAATCAATTTTTTAAGTTATTGTTTGGTCGATAGTATTAATGTCGTGTAATTATAAATTTAATCAAAGTAGCCGGTAAATATTCCCTAATCGGATTATTTACAATCAATTTTTTAAGTTATTGTTTGGTCGATAGTATTAATGTCGTGTAATTATAAATTTAATCAAAGTAGCCGGTAAATATTCCCTAATCGAATTATTTAAAATCAATTTTTTAAATCATTGTTTGGTCGAAAGTATTAATGTCGTGTAATTATAAATTTAATCAAAGTAGCCGGTAAATATTCCCTAATCGAATTATTTACAATCAATTTTTTAAGTTATTGTTTGGTCGATAGTATTAATGTCGTGTAATTATAAATTTAATCAAAGTAGCCGGTAAATATTCCCTAATCGAATTATTTACAATCAATTTTTTAAATCATTGTTTGGTCGAAAGTATTAATGTCGTATAATTATAAATTTAATCAAAGTAGGCGGTAGATATTCCCTAATCGAATTATTTACAATCAATTTTTAAATTAGTGTTTGATCGAAAGTGTTAATGACATGTAATTATAAATTTAATCAAACTAACGGAAAATATTCTTTAAGCGATGTATTTACAACTAATTTCCATAAAAGAACGCAAACATACCAATAATGATGTATATTCATTACAAAAATGTACAGAGTAGTCAAAGCATGTATTCTACGTACTGCGAATAAATCGCATGGTTTTATGGTAAGATAACACATTCTATGCAATCTTAACCCATTGCTATTAGAAACAGAAGAATAAAAAGAATTTTGTTCTACGACTAGATATACTGAAAACAAATACGTACAGAGTATTGCGTTATATTGATCCAGGAAAAGGAGCTAATGTGGCTATAACCCTTACTGTAGGTGGCGTAGGTCTTATTGCTTTAAGGTATTTTTTTGTGTTTTAGATATTACGTGTTTAGTTGAATTAATAATGTGTTTAACTGTGTTGTGATATTTGTTTATTGGGTCTTTATTTGTTTCTGAGATGTTATTTGCCGTAATTAATTTATTAATTTTATTATTTAAATCCTGCGTATGCATAATAACTGTAGTATTACCTTTATCTGCTTTTACGTACTTTAAATTGTGTTCTATGGCTTTTTGTTTTAGTGATTTGGGTGTCTGAATTTCATTGGTGTGTGTTATGCTCTGTTGGGTCTTGTGTGTTCTTATTGTGTTACTGATTAAAGAACGGTAACAACAACACAAACAACAAAAACACGAACACAAACAAATTCATCACCCTCACACAATAAACAAAATCGCAAATAAAATAGCACACCAATTGAAAAAAGCAGGGTACAATGTAGCTTACGGAACAGCAAATAACAGCCAAACGGCTATCAGACACAGCATTAATAACAATACCAACACATACAATAACCCAGGAGTATACAAACTAAAATGCAATAACTGCAATAAGTTCTAAATTGAACAAACAGGCAGATTTTTCGCCGAAAGATATAAAGAACACAAAAGCACATTGCACACTACTATTAAATCCATTTTCGCAAATCACCTCATGGACACTTAACACTCATGCAAAAGTATGGAAAATAACATGAGCATCCTTCACACATGCAACAAAGGTCATAAATTAAACACACTAGAACAGTATGAAATATATAAACATAGCAACACACATAAAAATGATATCCTAAATGAACAAACAAGGCGCAGATCAGACATACTCTTCGATCACATCACTTCTAATTTTCAAAAAATGGTACCGAGGAACCACAACTCCAGCATTCCTAGCTGCAAAACTACGAGGCTGAAGAAGTCGTAAAACGAAAACGATTCCTCCAAGTGTAAGTTGACAATTTAACAACCTTTAGTTAACCAAAAGTCTGGCCGCAAGTAATATCAAAAGTGTAATAAGTAATTAACAACCAGTCCGTCATGAACAGCAACAAGATTTCGATATTTAATGACTATCCGTTAAACATTACAGAGAAATAAAGCGTAAACAAATTATAATGAGAAGAATTAGTTAGTCGAAATTATTTTATAAATTGCTTCTCTTTTAGCCGACAACAGCTATGCTCGCCATATTATTCACGTGTATACAAGATAAAAGAAAGGGGTTCTACGTCTTAATATACTTTTAGTGTTAGCCGCTACAAATGGTATATCCCATTACTGATAATCGCAACGTACAGCGTATCCCACTACATCGATACATGATATGAAAGAGATACAATGCATTGTAATGCTATTACTGATAACACGTACCTGCATAGTATCCGTTACATCAATACATGACAAGGAAGAATTACAATGCATTGTAATGCTACTACTGATAACAGGTAAGTACAGCGTATTCCACTACATCGATACATGATATGAAGGAGATACAATGCATACTAATGCTATTACTGATAACAGGTACCTGCATAGTATCCGTTACATCAATACATGATAAGGAAGAATTACAATGCATTGTAATGCTACTACTGATAACAGGTAAGTACAGCGTATTCCACTACATCGATACATGATATGAAGGAGATACAATGCATACTAATGCTATTACTGATAACAGGTACCCGCATAGTATCCGTTACATCAATACATGATAAGGAAGAATTACAATGCATTGTAATGCTATTACTGATAACAGGTAAGTACAGCGTATTCCACTACATCGATACATGATATGAAGGAGATACAATGCATACTAATGCTATTACTGATAACACGTACCTGCATAGTATCTGTTACATCAATACATGACAAGGAAGAATTACAATGCATTGTAATGCTACTACTGATAACCTGTAACTGTATAGTATCCCGTTACATCAATACATAATGAGAGAGAGAATGTATTGTAATTCTACTACTGATAACAAGAACGTACAATGTATCCCGTTACATCAATACATGATAAGAAAGAGAATGCATTGTAATGCTACTACTGATAACCAGTGCGTACATTCTATCTTTTCATCACTACAAGATGATAAGAAAGAGAGTGTATTGTAATGCTACTACTGATAACAAGTAAGTACAGTGTGTCCCTTTTCATCAATACATGATAGGAAAGAGAATGCATTGTAATGCTACTACTGATAACAAGTACGTACAGTGTATCCCATTACATCAATACATGATAAGAAAGAGAATGCATTGTAATACTACTACTGATAACAAGTACGTACAGTGTATCCTGTTATATCAATACATGATAAGAAAGAAAGAAAATGCATTGTAATGCTACTACTGATAATAAGTACGCACAGTGCATTCCGTTACATCAATACATGATGAGAGAATTAATTGTAATGCTACTACTGATAACAAGTACGCATAGTGTATCCCGTTACATCAATACATGATAAGAGAAATAATTGTAATTCTAGTACTGATAATAAGTACGTAAAGTGTATCCTGTTACATCAATACATGATAAGAAAGAAAGAGAACGCATTCTAACCCTACTCCTGATAACAGCTTCGTACATTGTATCCCGTTAAAAGAATTATTAAAATAAGGAAAAGAAGTTAATTCATATGCTTGAACTGATAACCGCTACATTCGCCGTATCAATCGATACCTTACGATAAAAACAATCGAATTAATACGCTGTTATCTCTTTCCTGAAAACAGCTTCGTACACTGAATCCCGTTATTAGAATTACTTATATAAGGAAAAAAAATTCTTATGCTATAACTGATAACTGTTACATACAGTGTATCAAACACTTTACTATACGATAAATACAATAGTTTTAGTACATTGTCATCTATTTATTGATAACAGCTTCGTACACTGTATCCCGGTATTAGATTCAATGATGTACGGAAAGAAGTCAATTCTTATGCTAGAACTGATAACCGTTACATACAGTGTATCAATCACGATACTTCACGATAAGAACAACAAATTTGTAACGTGATATCCCTTTACTGATAATAACTTCGTCCACTGTTATTAGAACATGATAACAAAGAAATATAATGCATTCATATACCGTTACAGCCACGTACAGCGAGTCCAGCAGAAACAATTACTGATAACAGTGAGATATAATGCAATATTATCTCGTTACCAATAACTGCTACCTGCAGCATACACAACTGAAACAAAAAACATGATACCAAGGAAATACAATCCATTCTCATACCGTTACTGATAAAAGCCACGTACAGCGTATCAAGCTGAAATAAATACTGATAAGAGTGAAATATAATGCATTATTATCTCGTTACTGATGACAGCTAGCTACAGCATACACAATTGGATCAAATAACATGATGACACGGAAATATAATCCATCTATTTACCGTTACTGATAAAAGCCACGTACAGCGTATCAAGCTGAAATAAATACTGATAAGAGTGAAATATAATGCATTATTATCTCGTTACTGTTGACAGCTACCTACAGCATACACAATTGGATCAAATAACATGATGACACGGAAATATAATCCATCTATTTACCGTTACTGATAAAAGCCACGTACAACGTATCAAGCTGAAATAAATACTGATAAGAGTGAAATATAATACATTATTATCTCGTTACTGTTGACAGCTACCTACAGCATAACACAATTGGATCAAATAACATGATGACACGGAAATATAATCCATCTATTTACCGTTACTGATAAAAGCCACGTACAGCGTATCAAGCTGACACAAATACTGATAAGAGTGAAATATAATACATTATTATCTCGTTACTGTTGACAGCTACCTACAGCATACACAATTGGATCAAATAACATGATGACACGGAAATATAATGCATTATTATCTCGTTTCTGTTGACAGCTACCTACAGCATACACAATTGGATCAAATAACATGATGACACGGAAATATAATCCATCTATTTACCGTTACTGATAAAAGCCACGTACAGCGTATCAAGCTGAAATAAATACTGATAAGAGTGAAATATAATTCATCTATTTACCTTACTGATAAAAGCCACGTACAGGGTATCAAGCTGACACAAATACTGATAAGAGTGAAATATAATACATTATTATCTCGTTACTGTTGACAGCTACCTACAGCATACACAATTGGATCAAATAACATGATGACACGGAAATATAATGCATTATTATCTCGTTTCTGTTGACAGCTACCTACAGCATACACAATTGGATCAAATAACATGATGACACGGAAATATAATCCATCTATTTACCGTTACTGATAAAAGCCACGTACAGCGTATCAAGCTGACACAAATACTGATAAGAGTGAAATATAATACATTATTATCTCGTAACTGTTGACAGCTACCTACAGCATACACAATTGGATCAAATAACATGATGACACGGAAATATAATCCATCTATTTACCGTTACTGATAAAAGCCACGTACAGCGTATCAAGCTGACACAAATACTGATAAGAGTGAAATATAATACATTATTATCTCGTTACTGTTGACAGCTACCTACAGCATACACAATTGGATCAAATAACATGATGACACGGAAATATAATCCATCTATTTACCGTTACTGATAAAAGCCACGTACAGCGTATCAAGCTGACACAAATACTGATAAGAGTGAAATATAATACATTATTATCTCGTTACTGTTGACAGCTACCTACAGCATACACAATTGGATCAAATAACATGATGACACGGAAATATAACCCATCTATTTACCGTTACTGATAAAAGCCACGTACAGCGTATCAAGCTGACACAAATACTGATAAGAGTGAAATATAATACATTATTATCTCGTTACTGTTGACAGCTACCTACAGCATAACACAATTGGATCAAATAACATGATGACACGGAAATATAATCCATCTATTTACCGTTACTGATAAAAGCCACGTACAGCGTATCAAGCTGAAATAAATACTGATAAGAGTGAAATATAATTCATCTATTTACCTTACTGATAAAAGCCACGTACAGGGTATCAAGCTGACACAAATACTGATAAGAGTGAAATATAATACATTATTATCTCGTTACTGTTGACAGCTACCTACAGCATACACAATTGGATCAAATAACATGATGACACAGAAATATAATCCATCTATTTACCGTTACTGATAAAAGCCACGTACAGCGTATCAAGCTGACACAAATACTGATAAGAGTGAAATATAATACATTATTATCTCGTTACTGTTGACAGCTACCTACAGCATAACACAATTGGATCAAATAACATGATGACACGGAAATATAATCCATCTATTTACCGTTACTGATAAAAGCCACGTACAGCGTATCAAGCTGAAATAAATACTGATAAGAGTGAAATATAATGCATTATTATCTCGTTACTGTTATCAGCTACCTACAGCATACACAATTGGATCAAATAACATGATGACACGGAAATATAATCCATCTATTTACCGTTACTGATAAAAGCCACGTACAGCGTATCAAGCTGAAATAAATACTGATAAGAGTGAAATATAATTCATCTATTTACCTTACTGATAAAAGCCACGTACAGGGTATCAAGCTGAAATAAATACTGATAAGAGTGAAATATAATGCATTATTATCTCGTTACTGATGACAGCTACCTACAGCATACACAATTGGATCAAATAACATGATGACACGGAAATATAATCCATCTATTTACCGTTACTGATAAAAGCCACGTACAGCGTATCAAGCTGAAATAAATACTGATAAGAGTGAAATATAATGCATTATTATCACGCTACTGATGACAGCTACCTACAGCATACACAATTGGATCAAATAACATGATGACACGGAAATATAATCCATCTATTTACCGTTACTGATAAGAGCCACGTACAACGTATCAAGCTGAAATAAATACTGATAAGAGTGAAATATAATGCATTATTATCTCGTTACTGTTGACAGCTACCTACAGCATACACAACTGGATCATAAAACATGATAACATTGAAATATAATGCATTGATATACCGTTACTGAACACAGCCAGGTACAGCGCGTCCAGCAGAATAAATAACTGATAACAGCGAAATATAATGCATTATTATCCCGTTACTAATAAAAGCTTCCTACAGCATACACAACTGGATCATAAAACCTGATAACAAGGAAATAAAATCCATTCATTTACCGTTACTGATAACAGTCAAGTATAGCGCAAGAAGCTAAAACAATAACTAATAAGAATGAAATATAATAAATTATTATAACGTTACTGATGACAGCTACCTACAGCATACACAATTGGATCAAATAACATTTTAACATGGAAATATAATCCATTCACATACCGTTACTGATAACAGCCACGTACAACGTATCCAGCTACAACAATGATTCATAAGAGTGAAATATAATGCATTATTATCTCGTTACTGATGACAGCTACCTACAGCATACACAACTGGATCATAAAACATGATAACCATTCATTTACTGTTACTGATAACAGCCACGTACAGCGCGTCCAGCAGAATAAATTACTGATAAGAGTGAATTAAAATGTATTACTATCACGCTACTGATGACAGCTACCTACAGCATACAGAACTGGATCATAAAACATGATAACAAGGAAATATAATCCATTCATTTACCGTTACTGATAACAGCCACGTACAGCGTATCCAGCAGAAATAAATACTGATAAGAGTGAAATAAAATGCATTATTATCTAGTTACTAATATCTGCTACCTACAGCATACACAACTGGATTAAAAAATATGATAAAAAGGAAATAAAATCCTTTAATTTACCGTTATTCATAACAGCCACGTACAGCGCGTCCAGCAGAAATAAATACTGATAACAGTGAAATACAATGCAATATTATCTCGTTACTAATAACTGCAATCTACAGCATACACAACTGGATCAAAAAACTTGATACGAAGGAAATATAATCCATTCATATACCATTCATGATAAAAGCCACGTACAGCGTATCCAGCTAAAACAATATTTCATAAAAGTGAAATATAAAGCATTATTTTCCCGTTACTGATGAGAGCTACCTGCAGCATACACTAATGGATCAAATAACATGATAACAAGGAAATATAATCCATCTATTAACCGTTACTGATAACAGCCACGTACAGCGTATCAAGCTGAAACAAATACTGATAAGAGTGAAATATAATGCATTTATATTCCGTTACTGATAACGGCTACCTACAGCATACACAACTGGATCAAATAACATGATAACAGCCTCGTACATTGTATCCAGTTAAAACAATAACTGATAAGAGTGAAATATAATACATTATTATAACGTTACTGATGACAGCTAAAAACAGCATACACAACTGGATTATAAAACATTATAACAAGGAAATATAATCCATTCATATATCGTTATTGATAACAGTCACGTACAGCGCGCCCAGCAGAAACAACTACTGATAACAGTGAAATATAATGCATTATTATCCCGTTACTGATGACGGCTATCTACAGCATACACAATTGGATCAAATAACATGATAACAAAGAAATATAAGCCATTCACATACCGTAACTGATAACAGCCACATACAGCGCGTCCAGCAGAAACAACTACTGATAACAGTGAAATATAATGCATTATTATCCCGTTACTGATGACGGCTACCTACATCATACACAATTGGATCAAATAACATGATAACAAAGAAATATAAGCCATTCACATACCGTAACTGATAACAGCCACATACAGCGCGTCCAGCAGAAACAATTACTGATAACAGTGAAATATAACGCATTATTATCCCGTTACTGATGACGGCTACCTACATCATACACAATTGGATCAAATAACATGATAACAAAGAAATATAAGCCATTCACATACCGTAACTGATAACAGCCACATACAGCGCGTCCAGCAGAAACAATTACTGATAACAGTGAAATATAATGCATTATTATCCCGTTACTGATGACGGCTACCTAAATCATACACAATTGGATCAATTAACATGATAACAAAGAAATATAAGCCATTCACATACCGTAACTGATAACAGCCACATACAGCGCGTCCAGCAGAAACAATTACTGATAACAGTGAAATATAATGCATTATTATCCCGTTACTGATGACGGCTACCTACATCATACACAATTGGATCAAATAACACGATAACAAAGAAATATAAGCCATTCACATACCGTAACTGATAACAGCCACATACAGCGCGTCCAGCAGAAACAATTACTAATAACAGTGAAATATAATGCATTATTATCCCGTTACTGATGACAGCTTCCAACAGCATACACAACTGGATCATAAATCATGATAACAAGGAAATATAATCGATTCATATATCGTTACTGATAACAGTCACGTACAGCGCGTCCAGCAGAAACAATTACTGATAACAGTGAAATACAATGCATTACTATCCCGTTACTGATGACAGCTACCTACAGCATACTAAACTGGATCCAAAGAAATATAATGCATTCATATACCGTTACTAATAACAGCCTCGTACAGTGTATCCAGTTAAAACAATAACTGATAAGAGTGAAATATAATACATTATTATCACGCTACTGATGACAGCTACCTACAGCATACACAATTGGATCAAATAACATGATGCCAAAGAAATATAATCCATTCATATACCGTTACTGATAACAAACACGTACAGCGCGTTCAGCAAAAACAATTACTGATAAGAGTGAAATATCAATCATTACTATCCCTTTATTGATGACGGCTATCGACAGCATACATAACTGGATCAAATATCATGATATCAAAGAAATATAATCCATTTATTTACCGTTACTGATAAAAGCCACGTACAGCATATCAAGCTGAAACAATTATCGATATAAGTGAAATATAATGCATTATTATCTCGTTACTAATAAAAGCTACCTACAGCATACACAACTGGATCAAACAACATGATAACAAGGAAATATAATCAACTCATATACCGTAACTGATAACAGCCACATACAGCGCGTCCAGCAGAAACAATTACCGATATAAGTGAAATAAATTGCATTATTATCTCGTTACTAATAAAAGCTACCTACAGCATACACAACTGGATCAAACAACATGATAACAAGGAAATATAATCAACTCATATACCGTAACTGATAACAGCCACATACAGCGCGTCCAGCAGAAACAATTACCGATATAAGTGAAATATAATGCATTATTATCTCGTTACTAATAAAAGCTACCTACAGCATACACAACTGGATCAAACAACATGATAACAAGGAAATATAATCAACTCATATACCGTTACTGATAACAGCATACACAACTGGATCAAATAAACGAAATCATAGAAATATAATAAATTTATTTATCGTTATTGATAACAGTCACGTACAGCGCGTTCAGCAGAAACAATTACTGATAACAGTGAAATATCATAATATCAAGGAAATATAATCCATCTATTAACCGTTACTGATAACAGCCACGTACAGCGTATCAAGCTAAAACAAATACTGATAAGATTGAAATATCAATCATTATTATCTCTTTACTGATAACAGCCACGTATAGCGTATCAAGCTGAAACAAATACTGATAAGAGGAAATATAATGCATTACTATCCCGCTACTGATAACGGTTACCTAGAGCATACGC
Source organism: Prosapia bicincta (assembly GCA_036971475.1). NCBI lineage: Eukaryota > Metazoa > Arthropoda > Insecta > Hemiptera > Cercopidae > Prosapia > Prosapia bicincta. The sequence goes on along the minus strand of JBAIZL010000005.1, from coordinate 283,300,035 downwards.
AACTGGTCTAAACATGATAACAGGGGAATATAATCCTTTCATATATCGTTACTGATAACAGCCACGTACAGCGTATCAAGCTGAAACAAACACTGATAAGAAAGAAATATAATGCATTATTATCTCGTTACTAATATCTACTACCTACAGCATACACAAATGCATCAAAAAACATGATACCAAGGAAATATAATCCATTCATATAACGTTACTGATAACAGCATAGTATAGCGCATGAAGCTAAAACAATAATTGATAACAGTGAAATATAATGCAATATTTTCCCGCTACTGATGACAGCTACCTACATCACACACAAATGTATCAATAACATGATAACAAGGAAATATAATCCATTCACATACCGTTACTGATAACAGCCACGTACATTGTAACCAGCTAAAACAATAACTGATAAGAGTGAAATATAATTCATTATTATCACGTTACTGTTGACAGCTACCTACAGCATACACAACTGGATCAAATAACATGATACAAAGGAAATATAATCCATTCACATACCGTTACTGATAACAGTCCCGTACAGCGTAACAAGCAAAAACAATTACTGATAACAGTGAAATATAATGCATTATAATCCCGTTACTGATGACGGCTACCTACATCACACACAAATGTGTCAAATAACATGATAACAAGGAAATATAATCCATTCATATATCGTTACTGATAACAACCACGTACAGCGTATCAAGCCGAAACAAACACTGATAAGAGAGAAATATAATTCATTATTATCACGCTACTGATGACAGCTACCTACATCACACACAAATGTATCAAATAACATGATAACAAGGAAATATAATCCATTTATATATCGTTACTGATAACAGCCACGTACAGCGTATCAAGCCGAAACAAACACTGATAAGAGAGAAATATAATTCATTATTATCACGCTACTGATGACAGCTACCTACATCACACACAAATGTATCAAATAACATGATAACAAGGAAATATAATCCATTCATATATCGTTACTGATAACAGCCACGTACAGCGTATCAAGCTGAAACAAACACTGATAAGAGAGAAATATAATTCATTATTATCACGCTACTGATGACAGCTACCTACATCACACACAAATGTATCAAATAACATGATAACAAGGAAATATAATCCATTCATATATCGTTACTGATAACAGCCACGTACAGCGTATCAAGCCGAAACAAACACTGATAAGAGAGAAATATAATTCATTATTATCACGCTACTGATGACAGCTACCTACATCACACACAAATGTATCAAATAACATGATAACAAGGAAATATAATCCATTTATATATCGTTACTGATAACAGCCACGTACAGCGTATCAAGCCGAAACAAACACTGATAAGAGAGAAATATAATTCATTATTATCACGCTACTGATGACAGCTACTTACATCACACACAAATGTATCAAATAACTTGACAACAAGGAAATATAATCCAATCATATATCGTTACTGATAACAGCCACGTACAGCGTATCAAGCCGAAACAAACACTGATAAGAGAGAAATATAATTCATTATTATCCCGTTACTGATGACAGCTACCTACATCACACACAAATGTATCAAATAACATGATAACAAGGAAATATAATCCATTCATATATCGTTACTGATAACAGCCACGTACAGCGTATCAAGCCGAAACAAACACTGATAAGAGAGAACTATAATTCATTATTATCACGCTACTGATGACAGCTACTTACATCACACACAAATGTATCAAATAACATGACAACAAGGAAATATAATCCCATCATATATCGTTACTGATAACAGCCACGTACAGCGTATCAAGCCGAAACAAACACTGATAAGAGAGAAATATAATTCATTATTATCCCGTTACTGATGACAGCTACCTACATCACACACAAATGTATCAAATAAAATGATAACAAGGAAATATAATCCATTCATATATCGTTACTGATAACAGCCACGTACAGCGTATCAAGCCGAAACAAACACTGATAAGAGAGAAATATAATTCATTATTATCACGCTACTGATGACAGCTACCTACATCACACACAAATGTATCAAATAACATGATAACAAGGAAATATAATCCATTCATATATCGTTACTGATAACAGCCACGTACAGCGTATCAAGCCGAAACAAACACTGATAAGAGAGAACTATAATTCATTATTATCACGCTACTGATGACAGCTACTTACATCACACACAAATGTATCAAATAACATGACAACAAGGAAATATAATCCCATCATATATCGTTACTGATAACAGCCACGTACAGCGTATCAAGCCGAAACAAACACTGATAAGAGAGAAATATAATTCATTATTATCACGCTACTGATGACAGCTACCTACATCACACACAAATGTATCAAATAACATGATAACAAGGAAATATAATCCATTCATATATCGTTACTGATAACAGCCACGTACAGCGTATCAAGCCGAAACAAACACTGATAAGAGAGAAATATAATTCATTATTATCACGCTACTGATGACAGCTACCTACATCACACACAAATGTATCAAATAACATGATAACAAGGAAATATAATCCATTCATATATCGTTACTGATAACAGCCACGTACAGCGTATCAAGCCGAAACAAACACTGATAAGAGAGAACTATAATTCATTATTATCACGCTACTGATGACAGCTACCTACATCACACACAAATGTATCAAATAACATGATAACAAGGAAATATAATCCATTCATATATCGTTACTGATAACAGCCACGTACAGCGTATCAAGCCGAAACAAACACTGATAAGAGAGAAATATAATTCATTATTATCACGCTACTGATGACAGCTACCTACATCACACACAAATGTATCAAATAACATGATAACAAGGAAATATAATCCCATCATATATCGTTACTGATAACAGCCACGTACAGCGTATCAAGCCGAAACAAACACTGATAAGAGAGAAATATAATTCATTATTATCACGCTACTGATGACAGCTACCTACATCACACACAAATGTATCAAATAACATGATAACAAGGAAATATAATCCATTCATATATCGTTACTGATAACAGCCACGTACAGCGTATCAAGCCGAAACAAACACTGATAAGAGAGAACTATAATTCATTATTATCACGCTACTGATGACAGCTACTTACATCACACACAAATGTATCAAATAACATGACAACAAGGAAATATAATCCCATCATATATCGTTACTGATAACAGCCACGTACAGCGTATCAAGCCGAAACAAACACTGATAAGAGAGAAATATAATTCATTATTATCCCGTTACTGATGACAGCTACCTACATCACACACAAATGTATCAAATAAAATGATAACAAGGAAATATAATCCATTCATATATCGTTACTGATAACAGCCACGTACAGCGTATCAAGCCGAAACAAACACTGATAAGAGAGAAATATAATTCATTATTATCACGCTACTGATGACAGCTACCTACATCACACACAAATGTATCAAATAACATGATAACAAGGAAATATAATCCATTCATATATCGTTACTGATAACAGCCACGTACAGCGTATCAAGCTGAAACAAACACTGATAAGAGAGAAATATAATTCATTATTATCACGCTACTGATGACAGCTACCTACATCACACACAAATGTATCAAATAACATGATAACAAGGAAATATAATCCATTCATATATCGTTACTGATAACAGCCACGTACAGCGTATCAAGCCGAAACAAACACTGATAAGAGAGAAATATAATTCATTATTATCACGCTACTGATGACAGCTACTTACATCACACACAAATGTATCAAATAACTTGACAACAAGGAAATATAATCCAATCATATATCGTTACTGATAACAGCCACGTACAGCGTATCAAGCCGAAACAAACACTGATAAGAGAGAAATATAATTCATTATTATCCCGTTACTGATGACAGCTACCTACATCACACACAAATGTATCAAATAACATGATAACAAGGAAATATAATCCATTCATATATCGTTACTGATAACAGCCACGTACAGCGTATCAAGCCGAAACAAACACTGATAAGAGAGAACTATAATTCATTATTATCACGCTACTGATGACAGCTACTTACATCACACACAAATGTATCAAATAACATGACAACAAGGAAATATAATCCCATCATATATCGTTACTGATAACAGCCACGTACAGCGTATCAAGCCGAAACAAACACTGATAAGAGAGAAATATAATTCATTATTATCCCGTTACTGATGACAGCTACCTACATCACACACAAATGTATCAAATAAAATGATAACAAGGAAATATAATCCATTCATATATCGTTACTGATAACAGCAACGTACAGCGTATCAAGCCGAAACAAACACTGATAAGAGAGAAATATAATTCATTATTATCACGCTACTGATGACAGCTACCTACATCACACACAAATGTATCAAATAACATGATAACAAGGAAATATAATCCATTCATATATCGTTACTGATAACAGCCACGTACAGCGTATCAAGCCGAAACAAACACTGATAAGAGAGAAATATAATTCATTATTATCCCGTTACTGATGACAGCTACCTACATCACACACAAATGTATCAAATAACATGATAACAAGGAAATATAATCCATTCATATATCGTTACTGATAACAGCCACGTACAGCGTATCAAGCCGAAACAAACACTGATAAGAGAGAAATATAATTCATTATTATCACGCTACTGATGACAGCTACCTACATCACACACAAATGTATCAAATAACATGATAACAAGGAAATATAATCCATTCATATATCGTTACTGATAACAGCCACGTACAGCGTATCAAGCCGAAACAAACACTGATAAGAGAGAAATATAATTCATTATTATCACGCTACTGATGACAGCTACCTACATCACACACAAATGTATCAATCAACATGATAACAAGGAAATATAATCCATTCATATATCGTTACTGATAACAGCCACGTACAGCGTATCAAGCCGAAACAAACACTGATAAGAGAGAAATATAATTCATTATTATCATGCTACTGATGACAGCTACCAACATCACACACAAATATATCAAATCACATGATAACAAGGAAATATAATCCATTCATATATCGTTACTGATAACAGCCACGTACAGCGTATCAAGCCGAAACAAACACTGATAAAAGAGAAATATAATTCATTATTATCCCGTTACTGATGACAGCTACCTACATCACACACAAATGTATCAAATAACATGATAACAAAGAAATATAATCCATTCATATATCGTTACTGATAACAGCCACGTACAGCGTATCAAGCCGAAACAAACACTGATAAGAGAGAAATATAATTCATTATTATCACGCTACTGATGACAGCTACCTATATCACACACAAATGTATCAAATAACATGATAACAAGGAAATATAATCCATTCATATATCATTACTGATAACAGCCACGTACAGCGTATCAAGCCGAAACAAACACTGATAAGAGAGAAATATAATTCATTATTATCACGCTACTGATGACAGCTACCTACATCACACACAAATGTATCAAATAACATGATAACAAGGAAATATAATCCATTCATATATCGTTACTGATAACAGCCACGTACAGCGTATCAAGCCGAAACAAACACTGATAAGAGAGAAATATAATTCATTATTATCCCGTTACTGATGACAGCTACCTACATCACACACAAATGTATCAAATAACATGATAACAAGGAAATATAATCCATTCATATATCGTTACTGATAACAGCCACGTACAGCGTATCAAGCCGAAACAAACACTGATAAGAGAGAAATATAATTCATTATTATCACGCTACTGATGACAGCTACCTACATCACACACAAATGTATCAAATAACATGATAACAAGGAAATATAATCCATTCATATATCGTTACTGATAACAGCCACGTACAGCGTATCAAGCCGAAACAAACACTGATAAGAGAGAAATATAATTCATTATTATCACGCTACTGATGACAGCTACCTACATCACACACAAATGTATCAATCAACATGATAACAAGGAAATATAATCCATTCATATATCGTTACTGATAACAGCCACGTACAGCGTATCAAGCCGAAACAAACACTGATAAGAGAGAAATATAATTCATTATTATCATGCTACTGATGACAGCTACCAACATCACACACAAATATATCAAATCACATGATAACAAGGAAATATAATCCATTCATATATCGTTACTGATAACAGCCACGTACAGCGTATCAAGCCGAAACAAACACTGATAAAAGAGAAATATAATTCATTATTATCCCGTTACTGATGACAGCTACCTACATCACACACAAATGTATCAAATAACATGATAACAAAGAAATATAATCCATTCATATATCGTTACTGATAACAGCCACGTACAGCGTATCAAGCCGAAACAAACACTGATAAGAGAGAAATATAATTCATTATTATCACGCTACTGATGACAGCTACCTATATCACACACAAATGTATCAAATAACATGATAACAAGGAAATATAATCCATTCATATATCATTACTGATAACAGCCACGTACAGCGTATCAAGCCGAAACAAACACTGATAAGAGAGAAATATAATTCATTATTATCACGCTACTGATGACAGCTACCTACATCACACACAAATGTATCAAATAACATGATAACAAGGAAATATAATCCATTCATATATCGTTACTGATAACAGCCACGTACAGCGTATCAAGCCGAAACAAACACTGATAAGAGAGAAATATAATTCATTATTATCCCGTTACTGATGACAGCTACCTACATCACACACAAATGTATCAAATAACATGATAACAAGGAAATATAATCCATTCATACATCGTTACTGATAACAGCCACGTACAGCGTATCAAGCCGAAACAAACACTGATAAGAAAGAAATATAATTCATTATTATCCCGTTACTGATGACAGCTACCTACATCACACACAAATGTATCAAATAACATGATAACAAGGAAATATAATCCATTCATATATCGTTACTGATAACAGCCACGTACAGCGTATCAAGCCGAAACCAACACTGATAAGAGAGAAATATAATTCATTATTATCACGCTACTGATGACAGCTACCTACATCACACACAAATGTATCAAAGAACATGATAACAAAGAAATATAATCCATTCATATATCGTTACTGATAACAGCCACGTACAGCGTATCAAGCCGAAACAAACACTGATAAGAGAGAAATATAATTCATTATTATCCCGTTACTGAAGACAGCTACCTACATCACACACAAATGTATCAAATAACATGATAACAAGGAAATATAATCCATTCATATATCGTTACTGATAACAGCCACGTACAGCGTATCAAACCGAAACAAACACTGATAAGAGAGAAATATAATTCATTATTATCACGCTACTGATGACAGCTACCTACATCACACACAAATGTATCAAATAACATGATAACAAGGAAATATAATCCATTCATATATCATTACTGATAACAGCCACGTACAGCGTATCAAGCCGAAACAAACACTGATAAGAGAGAAATATAATTCATTATTATCCCGTTACTGATGACAGCTACCTACATCACACACAAATGTATCAAATAACATGATAACAAGGAAATATAATCCATTCATATATCGTTACTGATAACAGCCACGTACAGCGTATCAAGCCGAAACAAACACTGATAAGAGAGAAATATAATTCATTATTATCCCGTTACTGATGACAGCTACCTACATCACACACAAATGTATCAAATAACATGATAACAAGGAAATATAATCCATTCATATATCGTTACTGATAACAGCCACGTACAGCGTATCAAGCCGAAACAAACACTGATAAGAGAGAAATATAATTCATTATTATCCCGTTACTGATGACAGCTACCTACATCACACACAAATGTATCAAATAACATGATAACAAGGAAATATAATCCATTCATATATCGTTACTGATAACAGCCACGTACAGCGTATCAAGCCGAAACAAACACTGATAAGAGAGAAATATAATTCATTATTATCCCGTTACTGATGACAGCTACCTACATCACACACAAATGTATCAAATAACATGATAACAAGGAAATATAATCCATTCATATATCGTTACTGATAACAGCCACGTACAGCGTATCAAGCCGAAACAAACACTGATAAGAGAGAAATATAATTCATTATTATCCCGTTACTGATGACAGCTACCTACATCACACACAAATGTATCAAATAACATGATAACAAGGAAATATAATCCATTCATATATCGTTACTGATAACAGCCACGTACAGCGTATCAAGCCGAAACCAACACTGATAAGAGAGAAATATAATTCATTATTATCACGCTACTGATGACAGCTACCTACATCACACACAAATGTATCAAAGAACATGATAACAAAGAAATATAATCCATTCATATATCGTTACTGATAACAGCCACGTACAGCGTATCAAGCCGAAACAAACACTGATAAGAGAGAAATATAATTCATTATTATCCCGTTACTGATGACAGCTACCTACATCACACACAAATGTATCAAATAACATGATAACAAGGAAATATAATCCATTCATATATCGTTACTGATAACAGCCACGTACAGCGTATCAAGCCGAAACAAACACTGATAAGAGAGAAATATAATTCATTATTATCCCGTTACTGATGACAGCTACCTACATCACACACAAATGTATCAAATAACATGATAACAAGGAAATATAATCCATTCATATATCGTTACTGATAACAGCAACGTACAGCGTATCAAGCCGAAACAAACACTGATAAGAGAGAAATATAATTCATTATTATCCCGTTACTGATGACAGCTACCTACATCACACACAAATGTATCAAATAACATGATAACAAGGAAATATAATCCATTCATATATCGTTACTGATAACAGCCACGTACAGCGTATCAAACCGAAACAAACACTGATAAGAGAGAAATATAATTCATTATTATCACGCTACTGATGACAGCTACCTACATCACACACAAATGTATCAAATAACATGATAACAAGGAAATATAATCCATTCATATATCGTTACTGATAACAGCCACGTACAGCGTATCAAGCCGAAACAAACACTGATAAGAGAGAAATATAATTAATTATTATCCCGTTACTGATGACAGCTACCTACATCACACACAAATGTATCAAATAACATGATAACAAGGAAATATAATCCATTCATATATCGTTACTGATAACAGCCACGTACAGCGTATCAAGCCGAAACAAACACTGATAAGAGAGAAATATAATTCATTATTATCCTGTTACTGATGACAGCTACCTACATCACACACAAATGTATCAAATAACATGATAACAAGGAAATATAATCCATTCATATATCGTTACTGATAACAGCCACGTACAGCGTATCAAGCCGAAACCAACACTGATAAGAGAGAAATATAATTCATTATTATCACGCTACTGATGACAGCTACCTACATCACACACAAATGTATCAAATAACATGATAACAAGGAAATATAATCCATTCATATATCGTTACTGATAACAGCCACGTACAGCGTATCAAGCCGAAACAAACACTGATAAGAGAGAAATATAATTCATTATTATCACGCTACTGATGACAGCTACCTACATCACACACAAATGTATCAAATAACATGATAACAAGGAAATATAATCCATTCATATATCGTTACTGATAACAGCCACGTACAGCGTATCAAGCCGAAACAAACACTGATAAGAGAGAAATATAATTAATTATTATACCGTTACTGATGACAGCTACCTACATCACACACAAATGTATCAAATAACATGATAACAAGGAAATATAATTCATTCATATATCGTTACTGATAACAGCCACGTACAGCGTATCAAGCCGAAACAAACACTGATAAGAGAGAAATATAATTCATTATTATCCCGTTACTGATGACAGCTACCTACATCACACACAAATGTATCAAATAACATGATATCAAGGAAATATAATCCATTCATATATCGTTACTGATAACAGCCACGTACAGCGTATCAAGCCGAAACAAACACTGATAAGAGAGAAATATAATTCATTATTATCACGCTACTGATGACAGCTACCTACATCACACACAAATGTATCAAATAACATGATAACAAGGAAATATAATCCATTCATATATCGTTACTGATAACAGCCACGTACAGCGTATCAAGCCGAAACAAACACTGATAAGAGAGAAATATAATTCATTATTATCCCGTTACTGATGACAGCTACCTACATCACACACAAATGTATCAAATAACATGATAACAAGGAAATATAATCCATTCATATATCGTTACTGATAACAGCCACGTACAGCGTATCAAGCCGAAACAAACACTGATAAGAGAGAAATATAATTCATTATGATCACGCTACTGATGACAGCTACCTACATCACACACAAATGTATCAAATAACATGATAACAAGGAAATATAATCCATTCATATATCGTTACTGATAACAGCCACGTACAGCGTATCAAGCCGAAACAAACACTGATAAGAGAGAAATATAATTAATTATTATACCGTTACTGATGACAGCTACCTACATCACACACAAATGTATCAAATAACATGATAACAAGGAAATATAATCCATTCATATATCGTTACTGATAACAGCCACGTACAGCGTATCAAGCCGAAACAAACACTGATAAGAGAGAAATATAATTCATTATTATCCCGTTACTGATGACAGCTACCTACATCACACACAAATGTATCAAATAACATGATAACAAGGAAATATAATCCATTCATATATCGTTACTGATAACAGCCACGTACAGCGTATCGAGCCGAAACAAACACTGATAAGAGAGAAATATAATTCATTATTATCACGCTACTGATGACAGCTACCTACATCACACACAAATGTATCAAATAACATGATAACAAGGAAATATAATCCATTCATATATCGTTACTGATAACAGCCACGTACAGCGTATCAAGCCGAAACCAACACTGATAAGAGAGAAATATAATTCATTATTATCACGCTACTGATGACAGCTACCTACATCACACACAAATGTATCAAATAACATGATAACAAGGAAATATAATCCATTCATATATCGTTACTGATAACAACCACATACAGCGTATCAAGCCGAAACAAACACTGATAAGAGAGAAATATAATTCATTATTATCCCGTTACTGATGACAGCTACCTACATCACACACAAATGTATCAAATAACATGATAACAAGGAAATATAATCCATTCATATATCGTTACTGATAACAGCCACGTACAGCGTATCAAGCCGAAACCAACACTGATAAGAGAGAAATATAATTCATTATTATCACGCTACTGATGACAGCTACCTACATCACACACAAATGTATCAAAGAACATGATAACAAAGAAATATAATCCATTCATATATCGTTACTGATAACAGCCACGTACAGCGTATCAAGCCGAAACAAACACTGATAAGAGAGAAATATAATTCATTATTATCCCGTTACTGAAGACAGCTACCTACATCACACACAAATGTATCAAATAACATGATAACAAGGAAATATAATCCATTCATATATCGTTACTGATAACAGCCACGTACAGCGTATCAAACCGAAACAAACACTGATAAGAGAGAAATATAATTCATTATTATCACGCTACTGATGACAGCTACCTACATCACACACAAATGTATCAAATAACATGATAACAAGGAAATATAATCCATTCATATATCATTACTGATAACAGCCACGTACAGCGTATCAAGCCGAAACAAACACTGATAAGAGAGAAATATAATTCATTATTATCCCGTTACTGATGACAGCTACCTACATCACACACAAATGTATCAAATAACATGATAACAAGGAAATATAATCCATTCATATATCGTTACTGATAACAGCCACGTACAGCGTATCAAGCCGAAACAAACACTGATAAGAGAGAAATATAATTCATTATTATCCCGTTACTGATGACAGCTACCTACATCACACACAAATGTATCAAATAACATGATAACAAGGAAATATAATCCATTCATATATCGTTACTGATAACAGCCACGTACAGCGTATCAAGCCGAAACAAACACTGATAAGAGAGAAATATAATTCATTATTATCCCGTTACTGATGACAGCTACCTACATCACACACAAATGTATCAAATAACATGATAACAAGGAAATATAATCCATTCATATATCGTTACTGATAACAGCCACGTACAGCGTATCAAGCCGAAACAAACACTGATAAGAGAGAAATATAATTCATTACTATCCCGTTACTGATGACAGCTACCTACATCACACACAAATGTATCAAATAACATGATAACAAGGAAATATAATCCATTCATATATCGTTACTGATAACAGCCACGTACAGCGTATCAAGCCGAAACAAACACTGATAAGAGAGAAATATAATTCATTATTATCCCGTTACTGATGACAGCTACCTACATCACACACAAATGTATCAAATAACATGATAACAAGGAAATATAATCCATTCATATATCGTTACTGATAACAGCCACGTACAGCGTATCAAGCCGAAACCAACACTGATAAGAGAGAAATATAATTCATTATTATCACGCTACTGATGACAGCTACCTACATCACACACAAATGTATCAAAGAACATGATAACAAAGAAATATAATCCATTCATATATCGTTACTGATAACAGCCACGTACAGCGTATCAAGCCGAAACAAACACTGATAAGAGAGAAATATAATTCATTATTATCCCGTTACTGAAGACAGCTACCTACATCACACACAAATGTATCAAATAACATGATAACAAGGAAATATAATCCATTCATATATCGTTACTGATAACAGCCACGTACAGCGTATCAAACCGAAACAAACACTGATAAGAGAGAAATATAATTCATTATTATCACGCTACTGATGACAGCTACCTACATCACACACAAATGTATCAAATAACATGATAACAAGGAAATATAATCCATTCATATATCATTACTGATAACAGCCACGTACAGCGTATCAAGCCGAAACAAACACTGATAAGAGAGAAATATAATTCATTATTATCCCGTTACTGATGACAGCTACCTACATCACACACAAATGTATCAAATAACATGATAACAAGGAAATATAATCCATTCATATATCGTTACTGATAACAGCCACGTACAGCGTATCAAGCCGAAACAAACACTGATAAGAGAGAAATATAATTCATTATTATCCCGTTACTGATGACAGCTACCTACATCACACACAAATGTATCAAATAACATGATAACAAGGAAATATAATCCATTCATATATCGTTACTGATAACAGCCACGTACAGCGTATCAAGCCGAAACAAACACTGATAAGAGAGAAATATAATTCATTATTATCCCGTTACTGATGACAGCTACCTACATCACACACAAATGTATCAAATAACATGATAACAAGGAAATATAATCCATTCATATATCGTTACTGATAACAGCCACGTACAGCGTATCAAGCCGAAACAAACACTGATAAGAGAGAAATATAATTCATTATTATCCCGTTACTGATGACAGCTACCTACATCACACACAAATGTATCAAATAACATGATAACAAGGAAATATAATCCATTCATATATCGTTACTGATAACAGCCACGTACAGCGTATCAAGCCGAAACAAACACTGATAAGAGAGAAATATAATTCATTATTATCCCGTTACTGATGACAGCTACCTACATCACACACAAATGTATCAAATAACATGATAACAAGGAAATATAATCCATTCATATATCGTTACTGATAACAGCCACGTACAGCGTATCAAGCCGAAACCAACACTGATAAGAGAGAAATATAATTCATTATTATCACGCTACTGATGACAGCTACCTACATCACACACAAATGTATCAAAGAACATGATAACAAAGAAATATAATCCATTCATATATCGTTACTGATAACAGCCACGTACAGCGTATCAAGCCGAAACAAACACTGATAAGAGAGAAATATAATTCATTATTATCCCGTTACTGATGACAGCTACCTACATCACACACAAATGTATCAAATAACATGATAACAAGGAAATATAATCCATTCATATATCGTTACTGATAACAGCCACGTACAGCGTATCAAGCCGAAACAAACACTGATAAGAGAGAAATATAATTCATTATTATCCCGTTACTGATGACAGCTACCTACATCACACACAAATGTATCAAATAACATGATAACAAGGAAATATAATCCATTCATATATCGTTACTGATAACAGCAACGTACAGCGTATCAAGCCGAAACAAACACTGATAAGAGAGAAATATAATTCATTATTATCCCGTTACTGATGACAGCTACCTACATCACACACAAATGTATCAAATAACATGATAACAAGGAAATATAATCCATTCATATATCGTTACTGATAACAGCCACGTACAGCGTATCAAACCGAAACAAACACTGATAAGAGAGAAATATAATTCATTATTATCACGCTACTGATGACAGCTACCTACATCACACACAAATGTATCAAATAACATGATAACAAGGAAATATAATCCATTCATATATCGTTACTGATAACAGCCACGTACAGCGTATCAAGCCGAAACAAACACTGATAAGAGAGAAATATAATTAATTATTATCCCGTTACTGATGACAGCTACCTACATCACACACAAATGTATCAAATAACATGATAACAAGGAAATATAATCCATTCATATATCGTTACTGATAACAGCCACGTACAGCGTATCAAGCCGAAACAAACACTGATAAGAGAGAAATATAATTCATTATTATCCTGTTACTGATGACAGCTACCTACATCACACACAAATGTATCAAATAACATGATAACAAGGAAATATAATCCATTCATATATCGTTACTGATAACAGCCACGTACAGCGTATCAAGCCGAAACCAACACTGATAAGAGAGAAATATAATTCATTATTATCACGCTACTGATGACAGCTACCTACATCACACACAAATGTATCAAATAACATGATAACAAGGAAATATAATCCATTCATATATCGTTACTGATAACAGCCACGTACAGCGTATCAAGCCGAAACAAACACTGATAAGAGAGAAATATAATTCATTATTATCACGCTACTGATGACAGCTACCTACATCACACACAAATGTATCAAATAACATGATAACAAGGAAATATAATCCATTCATATATCGTTACTGATAACAGCCACGTACAGCGTATCAAGCCGAAACAAACACTGATAAGAGAGAAATATAATTAATTATTATACCGTTACTGATGACAGCTACCTACATCACACACAAATGTATCAAATAACATGATAACAAGGAAATATAATTCATTCATATATCGTTACTGATAACAGCCACGTACAGCGTATCAAGCCGAAACAAACACTGATAAGAGAGAAATATAATTCATTATTATCCCGTTACTGATGACAGCTACCTACATCACACACAAATGTATCAAATAACATGATATCAAGGAAATATAATCCATTCATATATCGTTACTGATAACAGCCACGTACAGCGTATCAAGCCGAAACAAACACTGATAAGAGAGAAATATAATTCATTATTATCACGCTACTGATGACAGCTACCTACATCACACACAAATGTATCAAATAACATGATAACAAGGAAATATAATCCATTCATATATCGTTACTGATAACAGCCACGTACAGCGTATCAAGCCGAAACAAACACTGATAAGAGAGAAATATAATTCATTATTATCCCGTTACTGATGACAGCTACCTACATCACACACAAATGTATCAAATAACATGATAACAAGGAAATATAATCCATTCATATATCGTTACTGATAACAGCCACGTACAGCGTATCAAGCCGAAACAAACACTGATAAGAGAGAAATATAATTCATTATGATCACGCTACTGATGACAGCTACCTACATCACACACAAATGTATCAAATAACATGATAACAAGGAAATATAATCCATTCATATATCGTTACTGATAACAGCCACGTACAGCGTATCAAGCCGAAACAAACACTGATAAGAGAGAAATATAATTAATTATTATACCGTTACTGATGACAGCTACCTACATCACACACAAATGTATCAAATAACATGATAACAAGGAAATATAATCCATTCATATATCGTTACTGATAACAGCCACGTACAGCGTATCAAGCCGAAACAAACACTGATAAGAGAGAAATATAATTCATTATTATCCCGTTACTGATGACAGCTACCTACATCACACACAAATGTATCAAATAACATGATAACAAGGAAATATAATCCATTCATATATCGTTACTGATAACAGCCACGTACAGCGTATCGAGCCGAAACAAACACTGATAAGAGAGAAATATAATTCATTATTATCACGCTACTGATGACAGCTACCTACATCACACACAAATGTATCAAATAACATGATAACAAGGAAATATAATCCATTCATATATCGTTACTGATAACAGCCACGTACAGCGTATCAAGCCGAAACCAACACTGATAAGAGAGAAATATAATTCATTATTATCACGCTACTGATGACAGCTACCTACATCACACACAAATGTATCAAATAACATGATAACAAGGAAATATAATCCATTCATATATCGTTACTGATAACAACCACATACAGCGTATCAAGCCGAAACAAACACTGATAAGAGAGAAATATAATTCATTATTATCACGCTACTGATGACAGCTACCTACATCACACACAAATGTATCAAATAACATGATAACAAGGAAATATAATCCATTCATATATCGTTACTTATAACAGCCACGTACAGCGTATCAAGCCGAAACAAACACTGATAAGAGAGAAATATAATTCATTATGATCACGCTACTGATGACAGCTACCTACATCACACACAAATGTATCAAATAACATGATAACAAGGAAATATAATCCATTCATATATCGTTACTGATAACAGCCACGTACAGCGTATCAAGCCGAAACAAACACTGATAAGAGAGAAATATAATTATTATCCCGTTACTGATGACAGCTACCTACATCACACACAAATGTATCAAATAACATGATAACAAGGAAATATAATCCATTCATATATCGTTACTGATAACAGCCACGTACAGCGTATCAAGCCGAAACAAACACTGATAAGAGAGAAATATAATTCATTATTATCCCGTTACTGATGACAGCTACCTACATCACACACAAATGTATCAAATAACATGATAACAAGGAAATATAATCCATTCATATATCGTTACTGATAACAGCCACGTACAGCGTATCAAACCGAAACAAACACTGATAAGAGAGAAATATAATTCATTATTATCACGCTACTGATGACAGCTACCTACATCACACACAAATGTATCAAATAACATGATAACAAGGAAATATAATCCATTCATATATCGTTACTGATAACAGCCACGTACAGCGTATCAAGCCGAAACAAACACTGATAAGAGAGAAATATAATTAATTATTATCCCGTTACTGATGACAGCTACCTACATCACACACAAATGTATCAAATAACATGGTAACAAGGAAATATAATCCATTCATATATCGTTACTGATAACAGCCACGTACAGCGTATCAAGCCGAAACAAACACTGATAAGAGAGAAATATAATTCATTATTATCCCGTTACTGATGACAGCTACCTACATCACACACAAATGTATCAAATAACATGATAACAAGGAAATATAATCCATTCATATATCGTTACTGATAACAGCCACGTACAGCGTATCAAGCCGAAACAAACACTGATAAGAGAGAAATATAATTCATTATTATCCCGTTACTGATGACAGCTACCTACATCACACACAAATGTATCAAATAACATGATAACAAGGAAATATAATCCATTCATATATCGTTACTGATAACAGCCACGTACACCGTATCAAGCCGAAACAAACACTGATAAGAGAGAAATATAATTCATTATTATCCCGTTACTGATGACAGCTACCTACATCACACACAAATGTATCAAATAACATGATAACAAGGAAATATAATCCATTCATATATCGTTACTGATAACAGCCACGTACAGCGTATCAAGCCGAAACAAACACTGATAAGAGAGAAATATAATTCATTATTATCCCGTTACTGATGACAGCTACCTACATCACACACAAATGTATCAAATAACATGATAACAAGGAAATATAATCCATTCATATATCGTTACTGATAACAGCCACGTACAGCGTATCAAGCCGAAACAAACACTGATAAGAGAGAAATATAATTCATTATTATCCCGTTACTGATGACAGCTACCTACATCACACACAAATGTATCAAATAACATGATAACAAGGAAATATAATCCATTCATATATCGTTACTGATAACAGCCACGTACAGCGTATCAAGCCGAAACCAACACTGATAAGAGAGAAATATAATTCATTATTATCACGCTACTGATGACAGCTACCTACATCACACACAAATGTATCAAAGAACATGATAACAAAGAAATATAATCCATTCATATATCGTTACTGATAACAGCCACGTACAGCGTATCAAGCCGAAACAAACACTGATAAGAGAGAAATATAATTCATTATTATCCCGTTACTGAAGACAGCTACCTACATCACACACAAATGTATCAAATAACATGATAACAAGGAAATATAATCCATTCATATATCGTTACTGATAACAGCCACGTACAGCGTATCAAACCGAAACAAACACTGATAAGAGAGAAATATAATTCATTATTATCACGCTACTGATGACAGCTACCTACATCACACACAAATGTATCAAATAACATGATAACAAGGAAATATAATCCATTCATATATCATTACTGATAACAGCCACGTACAGCGTATCAAGCCGAAACAAACACTGATAAGAGAGAAATATAATTCATTATTATCCCGTTACTGATGACAGCTACCTACATCACACACAAATGTATCAAATAACATGATAACAAGGAAATATAATCCATTCATATATCGTTACTGATAACAGCCACGTACAGCGTATCAAGCCGAAACAAACACTGATAAGAGAGAAATATAATTCATTATTATCCCGTTACTGATGACAGCTACCTACATCACACACAAATGTATCAAATAACATGATAACAAGGAAATATAATCCATTCATATATCGTTACTGATAACAGCCACGTACAGCGTATCAAGCCGAAACAAACACTGATAAGAGAGAAATATAATTCATTATTATCCCGTTACTGATGACAGCTACCTACATCACACACAAATGTATCAAATAACATGATAACAAGGAAATATAATCCATTCATATATCGTTACTGATAACAGCCACGTACAGCGTATCAAGCCGAAACAAACACTGATAAGAGAGAAATATAATTCATTATTATCCCGTTACTGATGACAGCTACCTACATCACACACAAATGTATCAAATAACATGATAACAAGGAAATATAATCCATTCATATATCGTTACTGATAACAGCCACGTACAGCGTATCAAGCCGAAACAAACACTGATAAGAGAGAAATATAATTCATTATTATCCCGTTACTGATGACAGCTACCTACATCACACACAAATGTATCAAATAACATGATAACAAGGAAATATAATCCATTCATATATCGTTACTGATAACAGCCACGTACAGCGTATCAAGCCGAAACCAACACTGATAAGAGAGAAATATAATTCATTATTATCACGCTACTGATGACAGCTACCTACATCACACACAAATGTATCAAAGAACATGATAACAAAGAAATATAATCCATTCATATATCGTTACTGATAACAGCCACGTACAGCGTATCAAGCCGAAACAAACACTGATAAGAGAGAAATATAATTCATTATTATCCCGTTACTGAAGACAGCTACCTACATCACACACAAATGTATCAAATAACATGATAACAAGGAAATATAATCCATTCATATATCGTTACTGATAACAGCCACGTACAGCGTATCAAACCGAAACAAACACTGATAAGAGAGAAATATAATTCATTATTATCACGCTACTGATGACAGCTACCTACATCACACACAAATGTATCAAATAACATGATAACAAGGAAATATAATCCATTCATATATCATTACTGATAACAGCCACGTACAGCGTATCAAGCCGAAACAAACACTGATAAGAGAGAAATATAATTCATTATTATCCCGTTACTGATGACAGCTACCTACATCACACACAAATGTATCAAATAACATGATAACAAGGAAATATAATCCATTCATATATCGTTACTGATAACAGCCACGTACAGCGTATCAAGCCGAAACAAACACTGATAAGAGAGAAATATAATTCATTATTATCCCGTTACTGATGACAGCTACCTACATCACACACAAATGTATCAAATAACATGATAACAAGGAAATATAATCCATTCATATATCGTTACTGATAACAGCCACGTACAGCGTATCAAGCCGAAACAAACACTGATAAGAGAGAAATATAATTCATTATTATCCCGTTACTGATGACAGCTACCTACATCACACACAAATGTATCAAATAACATGATAACAAGGAAATATAATCCATTCATATATCGTTACTGATAACAGCCACGTACAGCGTATCAAGCCGAAACAAACACTGATAAGAGAGAAATATAATTCATTATTATCCCGTTACTGATGACAGCTACCTACATCACACACAAATGTATCAAATAACATGATAACAAGGAAATATAATCCATTCATATATCGTTACTGATAACAGCCACGTACAGCGTATCAAGCCGAAACAAACACTGATAAGAGAGAAATATAATTCATTATTATCCCGTTACTGATGACAGCTACCTACATCACACACAAATGTATCAAATAACATGATAACAAGGAAATATAATCCATTCATATATCGTTACTGATAACAGCCACGTACAGCGTATCAAACCGAAACAAACACTGATAAGAGAGAAATATAATTCATTATTATCACGCTACTGATGACAGCTACCTACATCACACACAAATGTATCAAATAACATGATAACAAGGAAATATAATCCATTCATATATCGTTACTGATAACAGCCACGTACAGCGTATCAAGCTGAAACAAACACTGATAAGAGAGAAATATAATTAATTATTATCCCGTTACTGATGACAGCTACCTACATCACACACAAATGTATCAAATAACATGATAACAAGGAAATATAATCCATTCATATATCGTTACTGATAACAGCCACGTACAGCGTATCAAGCCGAAACAAACACTGATAAGAGAGAAATATAATTCATTATTATCCCGTTACTGATGACAGCTACCTACATCACACACAAATGTATCAAATAACATGATAACAAGGAAATATAATCCATTCATATATCGTTACTGATAACAGCCACGTACAGCGTATCAAGCCGAAACAAACACTGATAAGAGAGAAATATAATTAATTATTATACCGTTACTGATGACAGCTACCTACATCACACACAAATGTATCAAATAACATGATAACAAGGAAATATAATTCATTCATATATCGTTACTGATAACAGCCACGTACAGCGTATCAAGCCGAAACAAACACTGATAAGAGAGAAATATAATTCATTATTATCCCGTTACTGATGACAGCTACCTACATCACACACAAATGTATCAAATAACATGATATCAAGGAAATATAATCCATTCATATATCGTTACTGATAACAGCCACGTACAGCGTATCAAGCCGAAACAAACACTGATAAGAGAGAAATATAATTCATTATTATCACGCTACTGATGACAGCTACCTACATCACACACAAATGTATCAAATAACATGATAACAAGGAAATATAATCCATTCATATATCGTTACTGATAACAGCCACGTACAGCGTATCAAGCCGAAACAAACACTGATAAGAGAGAAATATAATTCATTATTATCACGCTACTGATGACAGCTACCTACATCACACACAAATGTATCAAATAACATGATAACAAGGAAATATAATCCATTCATATATCGTTACTGATAACAGCCACGTACAGCGTATCAAGCCGAAACAAACACTGATAAGAGAGAAATATAATTAATTATTATACCGTTACTGATGACAGCTACCTACATCACACACAAATGTATCAAATAACATGATAACAAGGAAATATAATCCATTCATATATCGTTACTGATAACAGCCACGTACAGCGTATCAAGCCGAAACAAACACTGATAAGAGAGAAATATAATTCATTATTATCCCGTTACTGATGACAGCTACCTACATCACACACAAATGTATCAAATAACATGATAACAAGGAAATATAATCCATTCATATATCGTTACTGATAACAGCCACGTACAGCGTATCAAGCCGAAACAAACACTGATAAGAGAGAAATATAATTCATTATTATCACGCTACTGATGACAGCTACCTACATCACACACAAATGTATCAAATAACATGATAACAAGGAAATATAATCCATTCATATATCGTTACTGATAACAGCCACGTACAGCGTATCAAGCCGAAACCAACACTGATAAGAGAGAAATATAATTCATTATTATCACGCTAATGATGACAGCTACCTACATCACACACAAATGTATCAAATAACATGATAACAAGGAAATATAATCCATTCATATATCGTTACTGATAACAACCACATACAGCGTATCAAGCCGAAACAAACACTGATAAGAGAGAAATATAATTCATTATTATCACGCTACTGATGACAGCTACCTACATCACACACAAATGTATCAAATAACATGATAACAAGGAAATATAATCCATTCATATATCGTTACTGATAACAGCCACGTACAGCGTATCAAGCCGAAACAAACACTGATAAGAGAGAAATATAATTCATTATGATCACGCTACTGATGACAGCTACCTACATCACACACAAATGTATCAAATAACATGATAACAAGGAAATATAATCCATTCATATATCGTTACTGATAACAGCCACGTACAGCGTATCAAGCCGAAACAAACACTGATAAGAGAGAAATATAATTATTATCCCGTTACTGATGACAGCTACCTACATCACACACAAATGTATCAAATAACATGATAACAAGGAAATATAATCCATTCATATATCGTTACTGATAACAGCCACGTACAGCGTATCAAGCCGAAACAAACACTGATAAGAGAGAAATATAATTCATTATTATCCCGTTACTGATGACAGCTACCTACATCACACACAAATGTATCAAATAACATGATAACAAGGAAATATAATCCATTCATATATCGTTACTGATAACAGCCACGTACAGCGTATCAAACCGAAACAAACACTGATAAGAGAGAAATATAATTCATTATTATCACGCTACTGATGACAGCTACCTACATCACACACAAATGTATCAAATAACATGATAACAAGGAAATATAATCCATTCATATATCGTTACTGATAACAGCCACGTACAGCGTATCAAGCCGAAACAAACACTGATAAGAGAGAAATATAATTAATTATTATCCCGTTACTGATGACAGCTACCTACATCACACACAAATGTATCAAATAACATGATAACAAGGAAATATAATCCATTCATATATCGTTACTGATAACAGCCACGTACAGCGTATCAAGCCGAAACAAACACTGATAAGAGAGAAATATAATTCATTATTATCCCGTTACTGATGACAGCTACCTACATCACACACAAATGTATCAAATAACATGATAACAAGGAAATATAATCCATTCATATATCGTTACTGATAACAGCCACGTACAGCGTATCAAGCCGAAACAAACACTGATAAGAGAGAAATATAATTCATTATTATCACGCTACTGATGACAGCTACCTACATCACACACAAATGTATCAAATAACATGATTACAAGGAAATATAATCCATTCATATATCGTTACTGATAACAGCCACGTACAGCGTATCAAGCCGAAACCAACACTGATAAGAGAGAAATATAATTCATTATTATCACGCTACTGATGACAGCTACCTACATCACACACAAATGTATCAAATAACATGATAACAAGGAAATATAATCTATTCATATATCGTTACTGATAACAGCCACGTACAGCGTATCAAGCCGAAACAAACACTGATAAGAGAGAAATATAATTCATTATTATCACGCTACTGATGACAGCTACCTACATCACACACAAATGTATCAAATAACATGATAACAAGGAAATATAATCCATTCATATATCGTTACTGATAACAGCCACGTACAGCGTATCAAGCCGAAACAAACACTGATAAGAGAGAAATATAATTAATTATTATCCCGTTACTGATGACAGCTACCTACATCACACACAAATGTATCAAATAACATGATAACAAGGAAATATAATCCATTCATATATCGTTACTGATAACAGCCACGTACAGCGTATCAAGCCGAAACAAACACTGATAAGAGAGAAATATAATCCATTATTATCCCGTTACTGATGACAGCTACCTACATCACACACAAATGTATCAAATAACATGATAACAAGGAAATATAATCCATTCATATATCGTTACTGATAACAGCCACGTACAGCGTATCAAGCCGAAACAAACACTGATAAGAGAGAAATATAATTCATTATTATCACGCTACTGATGACAGCTACCTACATCACACACAAATGTATCAAATAACATGATAACAAGGAAATATAATCCATTCATATACCGTTACTGATAACAGCCACGTACAGCGTATCAAGCCGAAACCAACACTGATAAGAGAGAAATATAATTCATTATTATCACGCTACTGATGACAGCTACCTACATCACACACAAATGTATCAAATAACATGATAACAAGGAAATATAATCCATTCATATATCGTTACTGATAACAACCACATACAGCGTATCAAGCCGAAACAAACACTGATAAGAGAGAAATATAATTCATTATTATCACGCTACTGATGACAGCTACCTACATCACACACAAATGTATCAAATAACATGATAACAAGGAAATATAATCCATTCATATATCGTTACTGATAACAGCCACGTACAGCGTATCAAGCCGAAACAAACACTGATAAGAGAGAAATATAATTCATTATGATCACGCTACTGATGACAGCTACCTACATCACACACAAATGTATCAAATAACATGATAACAAGGAAATATAATCCATTCATATATCGTTACTGATAACAGCCACGTACAGCGTATCAAGCCGAAACAAACACTGATAAGAGAGAAATATAATTCATTATTATCCCGTTACTGATGACAGCTACCTACATCACACACAAATGTATCAAATAAC
This sequence comes from Prosapia bicincta, assembly GCA_036971475.1. Taxonomy (NCBI): domain Eukaryota; kingdom Metazoa; phylum Arthropoda; class Insecta; order Hemiptera; family Cercopidae; genus Prosapia; species Prosapia bicincta. The sequence goes on along the minus strand of JBAIZL010000005.1, from coordinate 283,274,431 downwards.
ATGATAACAAGGAAATATAATCCATTCATATATCGTTACTGATAACAGCCACGTACAGCGTATCAAGCCGAAACAAACACTGATAAGAGAGAAATATAATTCATTATTATCCCGTTACTGATGACAGCTACCTACATCACACACAAATGTATCAAATAACATGATAACAAGGAAATATAATCCATTTATATATCGTTACTGATAACAGCCACGTACAGCGTATCAAGCCGAAACAAACACTGATAAGAGAGAAATATAATTCATTATTATCCCGTTACTGATGACAGCTACCTACATCACACACAAATGTATGAAATAACATGATAACAAGGAAATATAATCCATTCATATATCGTTACTGATAACAGCCACGTACAGCGTATCAAGCCGAAACAAACACTGATAAGAGAGAAATATAATTCATTATTATCCCGTTACTGATGACAGCTACCTACATCACACACAAATGTATCAAATAACATGATAACAAGGAAATATAATCCATTCATATATCGTTACTGATAACAGCCACGTACAGCGTATCAAGCCGAAACAAACACTGATAAGAGAGAAATATAATTAATTATTATCCCGTTACTGATGACAGCTACCTACATCACACACAAATGTATCAAATAACATGATAACAAGGAAATATAATCCATTCATATATCGTTACTGATAACAGCCACGTACAGCGTATCAAGCCGAAACAAACACTGATAAGAGAGAAATATAATTCATTATTATCCCGTTACTGATGACAGCTACCTACATCACACACAAATGTATCAAATAACATGATAACAAGGAAATATAATCCATTCATATATCGTTACTGATAACAGCCACGTACAGCGTATCAAGCCGAAACAAACACTGATAAGAGAGAAATATAATTCATTATTATCCCGTTACTGATGACAGCTACCTACATCACACACAAATGTATCAAATAACATGATAACAAGGAAATATAATCCATTCATATATCGTTACTGATAACAGCCACGTACAGCGTATCAAGCCGAAACAAACACTGATAAGAGAGAAATATAATTCATTATTATCACGCTACTGATGACAGCTACCTACATCACACACAAATGTATCAAATAACATGATTACAAGGAAATATAATCCATTCATATATCGTTACTGATAACAGCCACGTACAGCGTATCAAGCCGAAACCAACACTGATAAGAGAGAAATATAATTCATTATTATCATGCTACTGATGACAGCTACCTACATCACACACAAATGTATCAAATAACATGATAACAAGGAAATATAATCCATTCATATATCGTTACTGATAACAGCCACGTACAGCGTATCAAGCCGAAACAAACACTGATAAGAGAGAAATATAATTCATTATTATCACGCTACTGATGACAGCTACCTACATCACACACAAATGTATCAAATAACATGATAACAAGGAAATATAATCCATTCATATATCGTTACTGATAACAGCCACGTACAGCGTATCAAGCCGAAACAAACACTGATAAGAGAGAAATATAATTCATTATTATCACGCTACTGATGACAGCTACCTACATCACACACAAATGTATCAAATAACATGATAACAAGGAAATATAATCCATTCATATATCGTTACTGATAACAGCCACGTACAGCGTATCAAGCCGAAACAAACACTGATAAGAGAGAAATATAATTCATTATTATCACGCTACTGATGACAGCTACCTACATCACACACAAATGTATCAAATAACATGATAACAAGGAAATATAATCCATTCATATATCGTTACTGATAACAACCACATACAGCGTATCAAGCCGAAACAAACACTGATAAGAGAGAAATATAATTCATTATTATCACGCTACTGATGACAGCTACCTACATCACACACAAATGTATCAAATAACATGATAACAAGGAAATATAATCCATTCATATATCGTTACTGATAACAGCCACGTACAGCGTATCAAGCCGAAACAAACACTGATAAGAGAGAAATATAATTCATTATGATCACGCTACTGATGACAGCTACCTACATCACACACAAATGTATCAAATAACATGATAACAAGGAAATATAATCCATTCATATATCGTTACTGATAACAGCCACGTACAGCGTATCAAGCCGAAACAAACACTGATAAGAGAGAAATATAATTCATTATTATCCCGTTACTGATGACAGCTACCTACATCACACACAAATGTATCAAATAACATGATAACAAGGAAATATAATCCATTCATATATCGTTACTGATAACAGCCACGTACAGCGTATCAAGCCGAAACAAACACTGATAAGAGAGAAATATAATTCATTATTATCCCGTTACTGATGACAGCTACCTACATCACACACAAATGTATCAAATAACATGATAACAAGGAAATATAATCCATTTATATATCGTTACTGATAACAGCCACGTACAGCGTATCAAGCCGAAACAAACACTGATAAGAGAGAAATATAATTCATTATTATCCCGTTACTGATGACAGCTACCTACATCACACACAAATGTATCAAATAACATGATAACAAGGAAATATAATCCATTCATATATCGTTACTGATAACAGCCACGTACAGCGTATCAAGCCGAAACAAACACTGATAAGAGAGAAATATAATTCATTATTATCCCGTTACTGATGACAGCTACCTACATCACACACAAATGTATCAAATAACATGATAACAAGGAAATATAATCCATTCATATATCGTTACTGATAACAGCCACGTACAGCGTATCAAGCCGAAACAAACACTGATAAGAGAGAAATATAATTAATTATTATCCCGTTACTGATGACAGCTACCTACATCACACACAAATGTATCAAATAACATGATAACAAGGAAATATAATCCATTCATATATCGTTACTGATAACAGCCACGTACAGCGTATCAAGCCGAAACAAACACTGATAAGAGAGAAATATAATTCATTATTATCCCGTTACTGATGACAGCTACCTACATCACACACAAATGTATCAAATAACATGATAACAAGGAAATATAATCCATTCATATATCGTTACTGATAACAGCCACGTACAGCGTATCAAGCCGAAACAAACACTGATAAGAGAGAAATATAATTCATTATTATCCCGTTACTGATGACAGCTACCTACATCACACACAAATGTATCAAATAACATGATAACAAGGAAATATAATCCATTCATATATCGTTACTGATAACAGCCACGTACAGCGTATCAAGCCGAAACAAACACTGATAAGAGAGAAATATAATTCATTATTATCACGCTACTGATGACAGCTACCTACATCACACACAAATGTATCAAATAACATGATTACAAGGAAATATAATCCATTCATATATCGTTACTGATAACAGCCACGTACAGCGTATCAAGCCGAAACCAACACTGATAAGAGAGAAATATAATTCATTATTATCATGCTACTGATGACAGCTACCTACATCACACACAAATGTATCAAATAACATGATAACAAGGAAATATAATCCATTCATATATCGTTACTGATAACAGCCACGTACAGCGTATCAAGCCGAAACAAACACTGATAAGAGAGAAATATAATTCATTATTATCACGCTACTGATGACAGCTACCTACATCACACACAAATGTATCAAATAACATGATAACAAGGAAATATAATCCATTCATATATCGTTACTGATAACAGCCACGTACAGCGTATCAAGCCGAAACAAACACTGATAAGAGAGAAATATAATTCATTATTATCACGCTACTGATGACAGCTACCTACATCACACACAAATGTATCAAATAACATGATAACAAGGAAATATAATCCATTCATATATCGTTACTGATAACAGCCACGTACAGCGTATCAAGCCGAAACAAACACTGATAAGAGAGAAATATAATTCATTATTATCACGCTACTGATGACAGCTACCTACATCACACACAAATGTATCAAATAACATGATAACAAGGAAATATAATCCATTCATATATCGTTACTGATAACAACCACATACAGCGTATCAAGCCGAAACAAACACTGATAAGAGAGAAATATAATTCATTATTATCACGCTACTGATGACAGCTACCTACATCACACACAAATGTATCAAATAACATGATAACAAGGAAATATAATCCATTCATATATCGTTACTGATAACAGCCACGTACAGCGTATCAAGCCGAAACAAACACTGATAAGAGAGAAATATAATTCATTATGATCACGCTACTGATGACAGCTACCTACATCACACACAAATGTATCAAATAACATGATAACAAGGAAATATAATCCATTCATATATCGTTACTGATAACAGCCACGTACAGCGTATCAAGCCGAAACAAACACTGATAAGAGAGAAATATAATTCATTATTATCCCGTTACTGATGACAGCTACCTACATCACACACAAATGTATCAAATAACATGATAACAAGGAAATATAATCCATTCATATATCGTTACTGATAACAGCCACGTACAGCGTATCAAGCCGAAACAAACACTGATAAGAGAGAAATATAATTCATTATTATCCCGTTACTGATGACAGCTACCTACATCACACACAAATGTATCAAATAACATGATAACAAGGAAATATAATCCATTTATATATCGTTACTGATAACAGCCACGTACAGCGTATCAAGCCGAAACAAACACTGATAAGAGAGAAATATAATTCATTATTATCCCGTTACTGATGACAGCTACCTACATCACACACAAATGTATCAAATAACATGATAACAAGGAAATATAATCCATTCATATATCGTTACTGATAACAGCCACGTACAGCGTATCAAGCCGAAACAAACACTGATAAGAGAGAAATATAATTCATTATTATCCCGTTACTGATGACAGCTACCTACATCACACACAAATGTATCAAATAACATGATAACAAGGAAATATAATCCATTCATATATCGTTACTGATAACAGCCACGTACAGCGTATCAAGCCGAAACAAACACTGATAAGAGAGAAATATAATTCATTATTATCCCGTTACTGATGACAGCTACCTACATCACACACAAATGTATCAAATAACATGATAACAAGGAAATATAATCCATTCATATATCGTTACTGATAACAGCCACGTACAGCGTATCAAACCGAAACAAACACTGATAAGAGAGAAATATAATTCATTATTATCACGCTACTGATGACAGCTACCTACATCACACACAAATGTATCAAATAACATGATAACAAGGAAATATAATCCATTCATATATCGTTACTGATAACAGCCACGTACAGCGTATCAAGCCGAAACAAACACTGATAAGAGAGAAATATAATTCATTATTATCCCGTTACTGATGACAGCTACCTACATCACACACAAATGTATCAAATAACATGATAACAAGGAAATATAATCCATTCATATATCGTTACTGATAACAGCCACGTACAGCGTATCAAGCCGAAACAAACACTGATAAGAGAGAAATATAATTCATTATTATCCCGTTACTGATGACAGCTACCTACATCACACACAAATGTATCAAATAACATGATAACAAGGAAATATAATCCATTCATATATCGTTACTGATAACAGCCACGTACAGCGTATCAAGCCGAAACAAACACTGATAAGAGAGAAATATAATTCATTATTATCACGCTACTGATGACAGCTACCTACATCACACACAAATGTATCAAATAACATGATAACAAGGAAATATAATCCATTCATATATCGTTACTGATAACAGCCACGTACAGCGTATCAAGCCGAAACCAACACTGATAAGAGAAAAATATAATTCATTATTATCACGCTACTGATGACAGCTACCTACATCACACACAAATGTATCAAATAACATGATAACAAGGAAATATAATCCATTCATATATCGTTACTGATAACAGCCACGTACAGCGTATCAAGCCGAAACAAACACTGATAAGAGAGAAATATAATTCATTATTATCACGCTACTGATGACAGCTACCTACATCACACACAAATGTATCAAATAACATGATAACAAGGAAATATAATCCATTCATATATCGTTACTGATAACAGCCACGTACAGCGTATCAAGCCGAAACAAACACTGATAAGAGAGAAATATAATTCATTATTATCCCGTTACTGATGACAGCTACCTACATCACACACAAATGTATCAAATAACATGATAACAAGGAAATATAATCCATTCATATATCGTTACTGATAACAGCCACGTACAGCGTATCAAGCCGAAACAAACACTGATAAGAGAGAAATATAATTCATTATTATCCCGTTACTGATGACAGCTACCTACATCACACACAAATGTATCAAATAACATGATAACAAGGAAATATAATCCATTCATATATCGTTACTGATAACAGCCACGTACAGCGTATCAAGCCGAAACAAACACTGATAAGAGAGAAATATAATTCATTATTATCACGCTACTGATGACAGCTACCTACATCACACACAAATGTATCAAATAACATGATAACAAGGAAATATAATCCATTCATATATCGTTACTGATAACAGCCACGTACAGCCTATGAAGCCGAAACCAACACTGATAAGAGAGAAATATAATTCATTATTATCACGCTACTGATGACAGCTACCTACATCACACACAAATGTATCAAATAACATGATAACAAGGAAATATAATCCATTCATATATCGTTACTGATAACAACCACATAAAGCGTATCAAGCCGAAACAAACACTGATAAGAGAGAAATATAATTCATTATTATCACGCTACTGATGACAGCTACCTACATCACACACAAATGTATCAAATAACATGATAACAAGGAAATATAATCCATTCATATATCGTTACTGATAACAGCCACGTACAGCGTATCAAGCCGAAACAAACACTGATAAGAGAGAAATATAATTCATTATTATCCCGTTACTGATGACAGCTACCTACATCACACACAAATGTATCAAATAACATGATAACAAGGAAATATAATCCATTCATATATCGTTACTGATAACAGCCACGTACAGCGTATCAAGCCGAAACAAACACTGATAAGAGAGAAATATAATTCATTATTATCCCGTTACTGATGACAGCTACCTACATCACACACAAATGTATCAAATAACATGATAACAAGGAAATATAATCCATTCATATATCGTTACTGATAACAGCCACGTACAGCGTATCAAGCTGAAACAAACACTGATAAGAGAGAAATATAATTCATTATTATCACGCTACTGATGACAGCTACCTACATCACACACAAATGTATCAAATAACATGATAACAAGGAAATATAATCCATTCATATATCGTTACTGATAACAGCCACGTACAGCGTATCAAGCCGAAACCAACACTGATAAGAGAAAAATATAATTCATTATTATCACGCTACTGATGACAGCTACCTACATCACACACAAATGTATCAAATAACATGATAACAAGGAAATATAATCCATTCATATATCGTTACTGATAACAGCCACGTACAGCGTATCAAGCCGAAACAAACACTGATAAGAGAGAAATATAATTCATTATTATCACGCTACTGATGACAGCTACCTACATCACACACAAATGTATCAAATAACATGATAACAAGGAAATATAATCCATTCATATATCGTTACTGATAACAGCCACGTACAGCGTATCAAGCCGAAACAAACACTGATAAGAGAGAAATATAATTCATTATTATCCCGTTACTGATGACAGCTACCTACATCACACACAAATGTATCAAATAACATGATAACAAGGAAATATAATCCATTCATATATCGTTACTGATAACAGCCACGTACAGCGTATCAAGCCGAAACAAACACTGATAAGAGAGAAATATAATTCATTATTATCCCGTTACTGATGACAGCTACCTACATCACACACAAATGTATCAAATAACATGATAACAAGGAAATATAATCCATTCATATATCGTTACTGATAACAGCCACGTACAGCGTATCAAGCCGAAACAAACACTGATAAGAGAGAAATATAATTCATTATTATCACGCTACTGATGACAGCTACCTACATCACACACAAATGTATCAAATAACATGATAACAAGGAAATATAATCCATTCATATATCGTTACTGATAACAGCCACGTACAGCCTATGAAGCCGAAACCAACACTGATAAGAGAGAAATATAATTCATTATTATCACGCTACTGATGACAGCTACCTACATCACACACAAATGTATCAAATAACATGATAACAAGGAAATATAATCCATTCATATATCGTTACTGATAACAACCACATAAAGCGTATCAAGCCGAAACAAACACTGATAAGAGAGAAATATAATTCATTATTATCACGCTACTGATGACAGCTACCTACATCACACACAAATGTATCAAATAACATGATAACAAGGAAATATAATCCATTCATATATCGTTACTGATAACAGCCACGTACAGCGTATCAAGCCGAAACAAACACTGATAAGAGAGAAATATAATTCATTATGATCACGCTACTGATGACAGCTACCTACATCACACACAAATGTATCAAATAACATGATAACAAGGAAATATAATCCATTCATATATCGTTACTGATAACAGCCACGTACAGCGTATCAAGCCGAAACAAACACTGATAAGAGAGAAATATAATTCATTATTATCCCGTTACTGATGACAGCTACCTACATCACACACAAATGTATCAAATAACATGATAACAAGGAAATATAATCCATTCATATATCGTTACTGATAACAGCCACGTACAGCGTATCAAGCCGAAACAAACACTGATAAGAGAGAAATATAATTCATTATTATCACGCTACTGATGACAGCTACCTACATCACACACAAATGTATCAAATAACATGATAACAAGGAAATATAATCCATTCATATATCGTTACTGATAACAGCCACGTACAGCCTATGAAGCCGAAACCAACACTGATAAGAGAGAAATATAATTCATTATTATCACGCTACTGATGACAGCTACCTACATCACACACAAATGTATCAAATAACATGATAACAAGGAAATATAATCCATTCATATATCGTTACTGATAACAACCACATAAAGCGTATCAAGCCGAAACAAACACTGATAAGAGAGAAATATAATTCATTATTATCACGCTACTGATGACAGCTACCTACATCACACACAAATGTATCAAATAACATGATAACAAGGAAATATAATCCATTCATATATCGTTACTGATAACAGCCACGTACAGCGTATCAAGCCGAAACAAACACTGATAAGAGAGAAATATAATTCATTATGATCACGCTACTGATGACAGCTACCTACATCACACACAAATGTATCAAATAACATGATAACAAGGAAATATAATCCATTCATATATCGTTACTGATAACAGCCACGTACAGCGTATCAAGCCGAAACAAACACTGATAAGAGAGAAATATAATTAATTATTATCCCGTTACTGATGACAGCTACCTACATCACACACAAATGTATCAAATAACATGATAACAAGGAAATATAATCCATTCATATATCGTTACTGATAACAGCCACGTACAGCGTATCAAGCCGAAACAAACACTGATAAGAGAGAAATATAATTCATTATTATCCCGTTACTGATGACAGCTACCTACATCACACACAAATGTATCAAATAACATGATAACAAGGAAATATAATCCATTCATATATCGTTACTGATAACAGCCACGTACAGCGTATCAAGCTGAAACAAACACTGATAAGAGAGAAATATAATTCATTATTATCACGCTACTGATGACAGCTACCTACATCACACACAAATGTATCAAATAACATGATAACAAGGAAATATAATCCATTCATATATCGTTACTGATAACAGCCACGTACAGCGTATCAAGCCGAAACCAACACTGATAAGAGAAAAATATAATTCATTATTATCACGCTACTGATGACAGCTACCTACATCACACACAAATGTATCAAATAACATGATAACAAGGAAATATAATCCATTCATATATCGTTACTGATAACAGCCACGTACAGCGTATCAAGCCGAAACAAACACTGATAAGAGAGAAATATAATTCATTATTATCACGCTACTGATGACAGCTACCTACATCACACACAAATGTATCAAATAACATGATAACAAGGAAATATAATCCATTCATATATCGTTACTGATAACAGCCACGTACAGCGTATCAAGCCGAAACAAACACTGATAAGAGAGAAATATAATTCATTATTATCCCGTTACTGATGACAGCTACCTACATCACACACAAATGTATCAAATAACATGATAACAAGGAAATATAATCCATTCATATATCGTTACTGATAACAGCCACGTACAGCGTATCAAGCCGAAACAAACACTGATAAGAGAGAAATATAATTCATTATTATCCCGTTACTGATGACAGCTACCTACATCACACACAAATGTATCAAATAACATGATAACAAGGAAATATAATCCATTCATATATCGTTACTGATAACAGCCACGTACAGCGTATCAAGCCGAAACAAACACTGATAAGAGAGAAATATAATTCATTATTATCACGCTACTGATGACAGCTACCTACATCACACACAAATGTATCAAATAACATGATAACAAGGAAATATAATCCATTCATATATCGTTACTGATAACAGCCACGTACAGCCTATGAAGCCGAAACCAACACTGATAAGAGAGAAATATAATTCATTATTATCACGCTACTGATGACAGCTACCTACATCACACACAAATGTATCAAATAACATGATAACAAGGAAATATAATCCATTCATATATCGTTACTGATAACAACCACATAAAGCGTATCAAGCCGAAACAAACACTGATAAGAGAGAAATATAATTCATTATTATCACGCTACTGATGACAGCTACCTACATCACACACAAATGTATCAAATAACATGATAACAAGGAAATATAATCCATTCATATATCGTTACTGATAACAGCCACGTACAGCGTATCAAGCCGAAACAAACACTGATAAGAGAGAAATATAATTCATTATGATCACGCTACTGATGACAGCTACCTACATCACACACAAATGTATCAAATAACATGATAACAAGGAAATATAATCCATTCATATATCGTTACTGATAACAGCCACGTACAGCGTATCAAGCCGAAACAAACACTGATAAGAGAGAAATATAATTAATTATTATCCCGTTACTGATGACAGCTACCTACATCACACACAAATGTATCAAATAACATGATAACAAGGAAATATAATCCATTCATATATCGTTACTGATAACAGCCACGTACAGCGTATCAAGCCGAAACAAACACTGATAAGAGAGAAATATAATTCATTATTATCCCGTTACTGATGACAGCTACCTACATCACACACAAATGTATCAAATAACATGATAACAAGGAAATATAATCCATTTATATATCGTTACTGATAACAGCCACGTACAGCGTATCAAGCCGAAACAAACACTGATAAGAGAGAAATATAATTCATTATTATCCCGTTACTGATGACAGCTACCTACATCACACACAAATGTATCAAATAACATGATAACAAGGAAATATAATCCATTCATATATCGTTACTGATAACAGCCACGTACAGCGTATCAAGCCGAAACAAACACTGATAAGAGAGAAATATAATTCATTATTATCCCGTTACTGATGACAGCTACCTACATCACACACAAATGTATCAAATAACATGATAACAAGGAAATATAATCCATTCATATATCGTTACTGATAACAGCCACGTACAGCGTATCAACCCGAAACAAACACTGATAAGAGAGAAATATAATTCATTATTATCACGCTACTGATGACAGCTACCTACATCACACACAAATGTATCAAATAACATGATAACAAGGCAATATAATCCATTCATATATCATTACTGATAACAGTCACGTACAGCGTATCAAGCCGAAACAAACACTGATAAGAGAGAAATATAATTCATTATTATCCCGTTACTGATGACAGCTACCTACATCACACACAAATGTATCAAATAACATGATAACAAGGAAATATAATCCATTCATATATCGTTACTGATAACAGCCACGTACAGCGTATCAAGCCGAAACAAACACTGATAAGAGAGAAATATAATTCATTATTATCCCGTTACTGATGACAGCTACCTACATCACACACAAATGTATCAAATAACATGATAACAAGGAAATATAATCCATTCATATATCGTTACTGATAACAGTCACGTACAGCGTATCAAGCCGAAACAAACACTGATAAGAGAGAAATATAATTCATTATTATCCCGTTACTGATGACAGCTACCTACATCACACACAAATGTATCAAATAACATGATAACAAGGAAATATAATCCATTCATATATCGTTACTGATAACAGCCACGTACAGCGTATCAAGCCGAAACAAACACTGATAAGAGAGAAATATAATTCATTATTATCCCGTTACTGATGACAGCTACCTACATCACACACAAATGTATCAAATAACATGATAACAAGGAAATATAATCCATTCATATATCGTTACTGATAACAGCCACGTACAGCGTATCAAGCCGAAACAAACACTGATAAGAGAGAAATATAATTCATTATTATCACGCTACTGATGACAGCTACCTACATCACACACAAATGTATCAAATAACATGAGAACAAGGAAATATAATCCATTCATATATCGTTACTGATAACAGCCACGTACAGCGTATCAAGCCGAAACAAACACTGTTAAGAGAGAAATATAATTCATTATGATCACGCTACTGATGACAGCTACCTACATCACACACAAATGTATCAAATAACATGACAACAAGGAAATATAATCCATTCATATATCGTTACTGATAACAGCCACGTACAGCGTATCAAGCCGAAACAAACACTGATAAGAGAGAAATATAATTCATTATTATCCCGTTACTGATTACAGCTACCTACATAACACACAAATGTATCAAATAACATGATAACAAGGAAATATAATCCATTTATATATCGTTACTGATAACAGCCACGTACAGCGTATCAACCCGAAACAAACACTGATAAGAGAGAAATATAATTCATTATTATCCCGTTACTGATGACAGCTACCTACATCACACACAAATGTATCAAATAACATGTTAACAAGGAAATATAATCCATTCATATATCGTTACTGATAACAGCCACGTACAGCGTATCAAGCCGAAACAAACACTGATAAGAGAGAAATATAATTCATTATTATCCCGTTACTGATGACAGCTACCTACATCACACACAAATGTATCAAATAACATGATAACAAGGAAATATAATCCATTCATATATCGTTACTGATAACAGCCACGTACAGCGTATCAAGCCGAAACAAACACTGATAAGAGAGAAATATAATTCATTATTATCCCGTTACTGATGACAGCTACCTACATCACACACAAATGTATCAAATAACATGATAACAAGGAAATATAATCCATTCATATATCGTTACTGATAACAGCCGCGTACAGCATATCAAGCCGAAACAAACACTGATAAGAGAGAAATATAATTCATTACTATCCTGTTACTGATGACAGCTACCTACATCACACACAAATGTATCAAATAACATGATAACAAGGAAATATAATCCATTCATATATCGTTACTGATAACAGCCACGTACAGCGTATCAAGCCGAAACAAACACTGATAAGAGAGAAATATAATTCATTATTATCCCGTTACTGATGACAGCTACCTACATCACACACAAATGTATCAAATAACATAATAACAAGGAAATATAATCCATTCACATGCCGTTACTGATAACAGTCACGTACAGCGTATCAAGCTGAAACAAATACTGATAAGAGAGAAATATAATTCAATATTATCACGTAACTGTTGACAGCTGCCTACAGCATACACAACTGGATCAAATAACATGATAACAAGGAAATATAATCCATTCACATACCGTTACTGATAACAGTCACGTACAGCGTATCAAGCTGAAACAAATACTGATAAGAGAGAAATATAATACATTATTATCACGCTACTGACGACAGCTACCTACAGCATACACAATTGGATCAAAAAAACATTATAACAGGGGAATATAATCCATTCATACATCGTTAATGATAACCGCCACGTACAGTGTGTCCAGCAGAAACAATTACTGCTAAGAGTGAAATATCAATCATTATTATCTCTTTACTGATGACGGCTTTCTACAGCATACACAACTGGATCAAATAACATGATAACAAGGAAATATATTCTATTCATATACCGTAACTGATAACAGCCACGTACAGCGTATCAAGATAAACAAATACTGATAGGAGTGAAATATAATGCATTATTATCCCGTTACTAATATCTGCTACCTACAGCATACGCAACTGGATCAAAATACATGATGCCAAGGAAATTTAGTCCATTCATATAACGTTACTGATAACAGCATAGTATAGCACATGAAGCTAAAATAAGAATTGATAACAGTTAAATATAATGCATTATTATCCCGTTACTGATGACAGCTACCTACATCACACACAAATGTATCAAATAACAGGATAACAGGGGAATATAATCCATTCATATATCGTTACTGATAACAGCCACCTACAGCCTATCAAGCCGAAACAAACACTGATAAGAGAGAAATATAATACATTATTATCTCGTTACTAATATCTGCTACCTACAGCATACACAACTGGATCAAAAAACATGATACCAAGGAAAGATAATCCATTCATATAACGTTACTGATAACAGTCACATACAGCGAGTCCAGCAGAAGCAATTACTGATAACAGTGAAATATAATGTATTATTATCTCGTTACTAATATCTGCTACCTACAGAATACACAACTGGATCAAAAAACATGATACCAAGGAAAGATAATCTATTTATATATCGTTACTGATATCAGCCACATACAGCGAGTCCAGCAGAAGCAATTACTGATAACAGTAAAATAAAATGCATTATTATCTCGTTACTAATATCTGCTACCTACAGAATACACAACTGGATCAAAAAACATGATACCAAGGAAAGATAATCTATTTATATATCGTTACTGATAACAGTCACATACAGCGAGTCCAGCAGAAGCAATTACTGATAACAGTGAAATATAATGCATTATTATCTCGTTACTAATATCTGCTACCTACAGAATACACAACTGGATCAAAAAACATGATACCAAGGAAAGATAATCCATTCATATAACGTTACTGATAACAGTCACATACAGCGAGTCCAGCAGAAGCAATTACTGATAACAGTAAAATATAATGCATTATTATCTCGTTACTAATATCTGCTACCTACAGAATACACAACTGGATCAAAAAACATGATACCAAGGAAAGATAATCTATTTATATATCGTTACTGATAACAGTCACATACAGCGAGTCCAGCAGAAGCAATTACTGATAACAGTAAAATAAAATGCATTATTATCTCGTTACTAATATCTGCTACCTACAGAATACACAACTGGATCAAAAAACATGATACCAAGGAAAGATAATCTATTTATATATCGTTACTGATAACAGTCACATACAGCGAGTCCAGCAGAAGCAATTACTGATAACAGTGAAATATAATGCATTATTATCTCGTTACTAATATCTGCTACCTACAGAATACACAACTGGATCAAAAAACATGATACCAAGGAAAGATAATCCATTCATATAACGTTACTGATAACAGTCACATACAGCGAGTCCAGCAGAAGCAATTACTGATAACAGTAAAATATAATGCATTATTATCTCGTTACTAATATCTGCTACCTACAGAATACACAACTGGATCAAAAAACATGATACCAAGGAAAGATAATCTATTTATATATCGTTACTGATAACAGTCACATACAGCGAGTCCAGCAGAAGCAATTACTGATAACAGTAAAATAAAATGCATTATTATCTCGTTACTAATATCTGCTACCTACAGAATACACAACTGGATCAAAAAACATGATACCAAGGAAAGATAATCTATTTATATATCGTTACTGATAACAGCCACATACAGCGAGTCCAGCAGAAGCAATTACTGATAACAGTGAAATATAATGCATTATTATCTCGTTACTAATATCTGCTACCTACAGAATACACAACTGGATCAAAAAACATGATACCAAGGAAAGATAAACCATTCATATAACGTTACTGATAACAGTCACATACAGCGAGTCCAGCAGAAGCAATTACTGATAACAGTAAAATATAATGCATTATTATCTCGTTACTAATATCTGCTACCTACAAAATACACAACAGGATCAAAAAACATGATAACAAGGAAAGATAATCTATTTATATATCGTTACTGATAACAGTCACATACAGCGAGTCCAGCAGAAGCAATTACTGATAACAGTGAAATATAATGCATTATTATCTCGTTACTAATATCTGCTACCTACAGAATACACAACTGGATCAAAAAACATGATACCAAGGAAAGATAATCTATTTATATATCGTTACTGATAACAGTCACATACAGCGAGTCCAGCAGAAGCAATTACTGATAACAGTGAAATATAATGCATTATTATCTCGTTACTAATATCTGCTACCTACAGAATACACAACTGGATCAAAAAACATGATACCAAGGAAAGATAATCTATTTATATATCGTTACTGATAACAGTCACATACAGCGAGTCCAGCAGAAGCAATTACTGATAACAGTGAAATATAATGCATTATTATCTCGTTACTAATATCTGCTACCTACAGAATACACAACTGGATCAAAAAACATGATACCAAGGAAAGATAATCTATTTATATATCGTTACTGATAACAGTCACATACAGCGAGTCCAGCAGAAGCAATTACTGATAACAGTGAAATATAATGCATTATTATCTCGTTACTAATATCTGCTACCTACAGAATACACAACTGGATCAAAAAACATGATACCAAGGAAAGATAATCTATTTATATATCGTTACTGATAACAGTCACATACAGCGAGTCCAGCAGAAGCAATTACTGATAACAGTGAAATATAATGCATTATTATCTCGTTACTAATATCTGCTACCTACAGAATACACAACTGGATCAAAAAACATGATACCAAGGAAAGATAATCTATTTATATATCGTTACTGATAACAGTCACATACAGCGAGTCCAGCAGAAGCAATTACTGATAACAGTGAAATATAATGCATTATTATCTCGTTACTAATATCTGCTACCTACAGAATACACAACTGGATCAAAAAACATGATACCAAGGAAAGATAATCTATTTATATATCGTTACTGATAACAGTCACATACAGCGAGTCCAGCAGAAGCAATTACTGATAACAGTGAAATATAATGCATTATTATCTTGTTACTAATATCTGCTACCTACAGAATACACAACTGGATCAAAAAACATGATACCAAGGAAAGATAATCTATTTATATATCGTTACTGATAACAGTCACATACAGCGAGTCCAGCAGAAGCAATTACTGATAACAGTGAAATATAATGCATTATTATCTCGTTACTAATATCTGCTACCTACAGAATACACAACAGGATCAAAAAACATGATACCAAGGAAAGATAATCTATTTATATATCGTTACTGATGACAGTCACATACAGCGAGTCCAGCAGAAGCAATTACTGATAACAGTGAAATATAATGCATTATTATCTCGTTACTAATATCTGCTACCTACAGAATACACAACTGGATCAAAAAACATGATACCAAGGAAAGATAATCTATTTATATATCGTTACTGATAACAGTCACATACAGCGAGTCCAGCAGAAGCAATTACTGATAACAGTGAAATATAATGCATTATTATCTCGTTACTAATATCTGCTACCTACAGAATACACAACTGGATCAAAAAACATGATACCAAGGAAAGATAATCTATTTATATATCGTTACTAATAACAGTCACATACAGCGAGTCCAGCAGAAGCAATTACTGATAACAGTAAAATAAAATGCATTATTATCTCGTTACTAATATCTGCTACCTTCAGCATACACAACTGGATCAAAAAACATGATACCAAGGAAAGATAATCTATTTATATATCGTTACTGATGACAGTCACATACAGCGAGTCCAGCAGAAGCAATTACTGATAACAGTGAAATATAATGCATTATTATCTCGTTACTAATATCTGCTACCTACAGAATACACAACTGGATCAAAAAACATGATACCAAGGAAAGATAATCTATTTATATATCGTTACTAATAACAGTCACATACAGCGAGTCCAGCAGAAGCAATTACTGATAACAGTAAAATAAAATGCATTATTATCTCGTTACTAATATCTGCTACCTTCAGCATACACAACTGGATCAAAAAACATGATACCAAGGAAAGATAATCTATTTATATATCGTTACTGATGACAGTCACATACAGCGAGTCCAGCAGAAGCAATTACTGATAACAGTGAAATATAATGCATTATTATCTCGTTACTAATATCTGCTACCTACAGAATACACAACTGGATCAAAAAACATGATACCAAGGAAAGATAATCTATTTATATATCGTTACTGATGACAGTCACATACAGCGTTTCCAGCAGAAGCAATTACTGATAACAGTGAAATATAATGCATTATTATCTCGTTACTAATATCTGCTACCTACAGAATACACAACTGGATCAAAAAACATGATACCAAGGAAAGATAATCTATTTATATATCGTTACTGATAACAGTCACATACAGCGAGTCCAGCAGAAGCAATTACTGATAACAGTGAAATATAATGCATTATTATCTCGTTACTAATATCTGCTACCTACAGAATACACAACTGGATCAAAAAACATGATACCAAGGAAAGATAATCTATTTATATATCGTTACTGATAACAGTCACATACAGCGAGTCCAGCAGAAGCAATTACTGATAACAGTGAAATATAATGCATTATTATCTCGTTACTAATATCTGCTACCTACAGAATACACAACTGGATCAAAAAACATGATACCAAGGAAAGATAATCTATTTATATATCGTTACTGATAACAGTCACATACAGCGAGTCCAGCAGAAGCAATTACTGATAACAGTGAAATATAATGCATTATTATCTTGTTACTAATATTTGCTACCTACAGAATACACAACTGGATCAAAAAACATGATACCAAGGAAAGATAATCTATTTATATATCGTTACTGATAACAGCCACATACAGCGAGTCCAGCAGAAGCAATTACTGATAACAGTGAAATATAATGCATTATTATCCCGTTACTGATGACGGTTACCTACAGCATACACAACTGGATCAAATAACATGATAACAAGGAAATATAATCCATTCATATATCGTTACTGATAACAGCCTCGTACAGTGTATCCAGTTAAAACAATAAATGATATGAGTGAAATATAATACATTATTATCACGCTACTGATGACAGCTACCTACAGCATACACAATTGGATCAAAAAAACATGGTAACAGGGGAATATAATCCATTCATATATCGTTATTGATAACAGCCACGTACAGCGTGTCCAGCAGAAACAATTACTGATAAGAGTGAAATATCAATCATTATTATCTCTTTACTGATGACGGATATCTAAAGCATACACAACTGGGTCAAATAACATGATAACTAGGAAATATAATCTATTCATATACCGTTACTGATAGCAGCCACGTACAGCGTATCAAGCTGAAACAAACACTGATAAGAGGGAAATATAATGCATTATTATCTCGTTACTAATATCTGCTACCTACAGCATACACAACTGGATCAAAAAACATGATACCAAGGAAATATAATCCATTCATATAACGTTACTGATAACAGCCTAGTATAGCGCATAAAGCTAAAACAATAATTGATAACAGTGAAATAAAATATATTATTATTATGTTACTGATAACAGCCACGTACATCGTAACCAGCTAAAACAATAACTGATAAGAGTGAAATATAATGCATTATTATCACGTTACTGATGACAGCTACCTACTGCATACACAACTGGATCAAATAACATGATAACAAGGAAATATAATCCATTCACATACCGTTACTGATAACAGACACGTACAGCGTATCAAGCTGAAACAAATACTGATAAGAGTGAAATATAATGCATTATTATCTCGTTACTAATAAAAGCTTCCTACAGCATACACAACTGGATCAAAAAAACATGATAACAAGGAAAGATAATCTATTTATATATCGTTACTGATAACAGCCACATACAGCGCGTCCAGCAGAAACAATTACTGATAACAGTGAAATATAATGCATTATTATCCCGTTACTGATGACGGCTACCTAAAGCATACACAACTAGATCAAATAACATGATAACAAGGAAATATAATCCATTCATATATCGTTACTGATAACAGTGACGTACAGCGCGTACAGCAGAAACAATTACTGATAGAAACAGTGAATTATAATGCATTATTATCCCGTTACTGATGACAGCTACCTTCAGCATACACAACTAGATCATAAAACCTGATAACAAGGAAATATAATGCATTCAAATACCGTTACTGATAACAGCCACGTACAGCGCGTCCAGCAGAATAATTACTGATAACAGTGAAATAAAATGCATTATTATCCCGTTACTGATGACAGCTAAAAACAGCATACACAACTGGATCATAAAACATGATAACAAGGAAATATAATCCATTCATATACCGTTACTGATAACAGACACGTACAGCGGGTCCAGCAAAATAATTACTGATAACAGTGAAATATAATGCATTATTATCCTGTTACTGATGACAGCTACCTACAGCATACACAACTGGATCATAAAACATGATAACAAGGAAATATAATCCATTCATATATCGTTACTGATAACAGCCACGTACAGCGTATCAAGCCGAAACAAAAACTGATAAGAGAGAAATATAATTCATTATTATCACGCTACTGATGACAGCTACCTACATCACACACAAATGTATCAAATAACATGATAACAAGGAAATATAATCCATTCATATATCGTTACTGATAACAGCCACGTACAGCGTATCAAGCCGAAACAAACACTGATAAGAGAGAAATATAATTCATTATTATCACGCTACTGATGACAGCTACCTACATCACACACAAATGTATCAAATAACATGATAACAAGGAAATATAATCCATTCATATATCGTTACTGATAACAGCCACGTACAGCGTATCAAGCCGAAACAAATACTGATGAGAGAAATATAATTCATTATTATCACGCTACTGATGACAGCTACCTACATCACACACAAATGTATCAAATAACATGATAACAAGGAAATATAATCCATTCATATATCGTTACTGATAACAGCCACGTACAGCGTATCAAGCCGAAACAAACACTGATAAGAGAGAAATATAATTCATTATTATCACGCTACTGATGACAGCTACCTACATCACACACAAATGTATCAAATAACATGATAACAAGGAAATATAATCCATTCATATATCGTTACTGATAACAGCCACGTACAGCGTATCAAGCCGAAACAAACACTGATAAGAGAGAAATATAATTCATTATTATCCCGTTACTGATGACAGCTACCTACATCACACACAAATGTATCAAATAACATGATAACAAGGAAATATAAACCATTCACATATCGTTACTGATAACAGCCACGTACAGCGTATCAAGCCGAAACAAACACTGATAAGAGAGAAATATAATTCATTATTATCCCGTTACTGATGACAGCTACCTACATCACACACAAATGTATCAAATAACATGATAACAAGGAAATATAATCCATTCATATATCGTTACTGATAACAGCCACGTACAGCGTATTAAGCCGAAACAAACACTGATAAGAGAGAAATATAATTCATTATTATCCCGTTACTGATGACAGCTACCTACATCACACACAAATGTATCAATTAACATGATAACAAGGAAATATAATCCATTCATATATCGTTACTGATAACAGCCACGTACAGCGTATCAAGGCGAAACAAACACTGATAAGAGAGAAATATAACTCATTATTATCCCGTTACTGATGACAGCTACCTACATCACACACAAATGTATGAGATAACATGATAACAAGGAAATATAATCCATTCATATATCGTTACTGATAACCGCCACGTACAGCGTATCAAGGCGAAACAAACACTGATAAGAGAAAAATATAATTCATTATTATCACATTACTGTTGACAGCTACCTACAGCATACACAACTGGATCAAATAACATGATAACAAGGAAATATAATCCATTCACATACCGTTACTGATAACAGTCACGTACAGCGTATCAAGCTGAAACAAATACTGATAAGAGAGAAATATAATTCATTATTATCACGTTACTGTTGACAGCTACCTACAGCATACAAAACTGGATCAAATAACATGATAACAAGGAAATATAATCCATTCACATACCGTTACTGATAACAGTCACGTACAGCGTATCAAGCTGAAACAAATACTGATAAGAGAGAAATATAATACATTATTATCACGCTACTGATGACAGCTACCTACAGCATACGCAACTGGATCAAAAAACATGATGCCAAGGAAATTTAGTCCATTCATATAACGTTACTGATAACAGTCACATACAGCGAGTCCAGCAGAAGCAATTACTGATAACAGTGAAACATAATGCATTATTATCTCGTTACTAATATCTGCTATCTACAGCATACACAACTGGATCAAAAAACATGATACCAAGGAAAGATAATCCATTCATATAACGTTACTGATAACAGTCACATACAGCGAGTCCAGCAGAAGCAATTACTGATAACAGTGAAATATAATGCATTATTATATCGTTACTAATATCTGCTACCTACAGAATACACAACTGGATCAAAAAACATGATACCAAGGAAAGATAATCTATTTATATATCGTTACTGATAACAGTCACATACAGCGAGTCCAGCAGAAGCAATTACTGATAACAGTGAAATATAATGCATTATTATCTCGTTACTAATATCTGCTACCTACAGAATACACAACTGGATCAAAAAACATGATACCAAGGAAATATAATCCATTCATATATCGTTACTGATAACAGCCTCGTACAGTGTATCCAGTTAAAACAATAACTGATAAGAGAGAAATATAATGCATTATTATCTCGTTACTAATATCTGCTACCAACAGCATACACAACTGGATCAAAAAACATGATACCAAGGAAATATAATCCATTCATATAGCGTTACTGATAACAGCCTAGTATAGCGCATAAAGCTAAAACAATAATTGATAACAGTGAAATAAAATGCATTATTATCCCGTTACTGATAACAGCCACGTACATCGTAACCAGCTAAAACAATAACTGATAAGAGTGAAATATAATGCATTATTATCACGTTACTGACGACAGCTACCTACTGCATACACAACTGAATCAAATAACATGATAACAAGGAAATATAATCGATTCACATACCGTTACTGATAACAGACACGTACAGCGTATCAAGCTGAAACAAATACTGATAAGAGTGAAATATAATGCATTATTATCTCGTTACTAATAAAAGCTACCTACAGCATACACAACTGGATCAAAAAACATGATAACAAGGAAAGATAATCTATTTATATATCGTTACTGATAACAGCCACATACAGCGCGTCCAGCAGAAACAATTACTGATAACAGTGAAATATAATGCATTATTATCCCGTTACTGATGACGGCTACCTACAGCATACACAACTAGATCAAATAACATGATAACAAGGAAATATATTCCTTTCATATATCGTTACTGATAACAGTCCCGTACAGCGCGTACAGCAGAATAATTACTGATAACAGTGAAATATAATGCATTATTATCCCGTTACTGATGACAGCTAAAAACAGCATACACAACTGGATCATAAAACATGATAACAAGGAAATATAATCCATTCATATATCGTTATTGATAACAGTCACGTACAGCGCGTCCAGCAGGAACAATTACTGATAACAGTGAAAAATAATGCATTATTATCCCGTTACTGATGACAGCTATAAACAGCATACACAACTGGATCAAAAAAACATGATAATAAGGAAATAATCTATTTATATATCGTTACTGATAACAGCCACATACAGCGCGTCCAGCAGAAACAATTACTGATAACAGTGAAATATAATGCATTATTATCCCGTTACTGATGACGGCTACCTACAGCATACACAACTAGATCAAATAACATGATAACAAGGAAATATAATCCATTCATATATCGTTACTGATAACAGTCCCGTACAGCGCGTACAGCAGAAACAATTACTGATAGAAACAGTGAATTATAATGCACTATAATCCCGTTACTGATGACAGCTACCTTCAGCATACACAACTAGATCATAAAACCTGATAACAAGGAAATATAATGCATTTAAATACCGTTACTGATAACAGCCACGTACAGCGCGTCCAGCAGAATAATTACTGATAACAGTGAAATATAATGCATTATTATCCCGTTACTGATGACAGCTAAAGACAGCATACACAACTGGATCATAAAACATGATAACAAGGAAATATAATCCATTCATATATCGTTATTGATAACAGTCACGTACAGCGCGTACAGCAGAAACAATTACTGATAACAGTGAAATATAATGCATTATTATCCCGTTACTGATGACGGCTACCTACAGCATACACAACTAGATAAAATAACATGATAACAAGGAAATATAATCAATTCATATATCGTTACTAATAACAGTCCCGTACAGCGCGTACAGCAGAAACAATTACTGATAGAAACAGTGAATTATAATGCATTATTATCCCGTTACTGATGACAGCTACCTTCAGCATACACAACTAGATCATAAAACCTGATAACAAGGAAATATAATGCATTCAAATACCGTTACTGATAACAGCCACGTACAGAGCGTCCAGCAGAATAATTACTGATAACAGTGAAATATAATGCATTATTATCCCGTTACTGATGACAGCTAAAAACAGCATACACAACTGGATCATAAAACCTGATAACAAGGAAATATAATGCATTTAAATACCGTTACTGATAACAGCCACGTACAGCGCGTCCAGCAGAATAATTACTGATAACAGTGAAATATAATGCATTATTATCCCGTTACTGATGACAGCTAAAGACAGCATACACAACTGGATCATAAAACATGATAACAAAGAAATAAAATCCATTCATATACCGTTATTGATAACAGTCACGTACAGCGCGTACAGCAGAAACAATTACTTATAACAGTGAAATATAATGCATTATTATCCCGTTACTGATGACAGCTACCTACAGCATACACAACTGGATCTTAAAACCTGATAACAAGGAAATATAATGCATTCATATACCGTTACTGATAACAGCCACGTACAGCGCGTCCAGCAGAATAAATACTGATAACAGTGAAATATAATGCAATATTATCCCGTTACTAATAAAAGCTACCTACAGCATACACAACTGAATCATAAAACCTGATAACAAAGAAACATTATGCATACATATACCGTTACTGATAACAGCCACGTACAGCGCGTCCAGCAGAATAATTACTGATAACAGTGAAATATAATGCATTATTATCCCGTTACTGATGACAGCTATCTACAGCATACACAACTGGATCATAAAACATGATAACCAGGAAATATAATCCATTCATATACCGTTACTGATAACAGTCACGTACAGCGGGTCCAGCAAAATAATTACTGATAACAGTGAAATATAATGCATTATTATCCTGTTACTGATGACAGCTAACTACAGCATACACAACTGGATCATAAAACATGATAACAAGGAAATATAATCATTTCATATACCGTTACTGATAACAGTCACGTACAGCGAGTACAGCAGAAACAATTACTGATAATAGCAAAATATTATGCATTACCATCCCGTTACTGATGACAGCTACCTACAGCATACACAACTGCATCAAATAACATGATAACAAGGAAATATAATCCATCTATTAACCGATACTGATAACAGCCACGTATAGCGTATCAAGGTGACACAAATACTGATAAGAGTGAAATATAATGCATTATTATGCCGTTACGTATAACAGCTACCTATAGCATACACAACTGGATCAAATAACATGATAACAAGGAAATATAATCCATCTATTAACCGATACTGATAACAGCCACGTATAGCGTATCAAGGTGACACAAATACTGATAAGAGTGAAATATAATGCATTATTATCCCGTTACGTATAACAGCTACCTATAGCATACACAACTGGATCATAAAACATGATAACAAGGAAATATAATCCATTCATATATCGTTACTGATAACAGCCTCGTACAGTGTATCCAGTTAAGACAATAACTGATAAGAGTGAAATATAATACATTATTATCACGCTACTGAGACAGCTACCTGCAGCATACACAGTTTGATCAAAAAAACATGATAACATTGGAATATAATCCATTCATATATTGTTACTGATAACAGCCGCGTACAGCATGTCCAGCAGAAACAATTACTGATAAGAGTGAAATATCAATCATTATTATCTCTTTACTGATGACGGCTATCTACAGCATACACAACTGGATCAAATAACATGATAACAAGGAAATATAATCCATTCACATACCGTTACTGATAACAGTCACATACAGCGAGTCCAGCAGAAACAAATACTGA
This sequence comes from Prosapia bicincta, assembly GCA_036971475.1. Classification (NCBI taxonomy): domain Eukaryota; kingdom Metazoa; phylum Arthropoda; class Insecta; order Hemiptera; family Cercopidae; genus Prosapia; species Prosapia bicincta. The sequence goes on along the minus strand of JBAIZL010000005.1, from coordinate 283,247,471 downwards.
TAAGAGTGAAATATAATGCATTATTATCTCGTTACTAATAAAAGCTACCCACAGCATACACAACTGGATCAAAAAAACATGATAACAAGGAAAGATAATCTATTCATATAACGTTACTGATAACAGTCACATACAGCGAGTCCAGCAGAAGTAATTACTGATAACAGTGAAATATAATGCATTATTATCTCGTTACTGATGACGGCTACCTACAGCATACACAACTGGATCAAATAACATGATAACAAGGAAATATAATCCATTTATATATCGTTACTGATAACAGCCTCGTACAGTGTATCCAGTTAAAACAATAACTGATAAGAGTGAAATATAATACATTATTATCACGCTACTGATGACAGCTACCTACAGCATACACAATTGGATCAAAAACACATGATAACAAGGGAATATAATTAATTCATATAACGTTACTGATAACAGTATAGTATAGCGCATGAAGCTAAAACAATAATTGATAACAGTGAAATATAACGCATCATTATCCCGTTACTGATGACAGCTAACTACATCACACACAAATGTATCAAATAACATGATAACAAGGAAATATAATCCATTCATATACCGTTACTGATAACAGGCACGTCCAGCGCGTCCAGCAGAATAATTACTGATAACAGTGAAATATAATGCATTATTATCCTGTTACTAAAGACAGCTACCTACAGCATACACAACTGGATCATAAAACATGATAACAAGGAAATATAATCAATTCATATACCGTTACTGATAACAGCCACGTACAGCGCGCCCAGCAGAAACAATTACTGATAATAGCAAAATATTATGCATTACTATCCCGTTACTGATGACAGCTACCTACAGCATACACAACTGGATCGAATAACATAATAACAAAGAAATATAATCCATCTATTTACCATTACTGATAACAGCCACGTACATAATATCAAGCTGAAACAAACACTGATAAGAGACAAATATAATGCATTATTATCTCGTTACAAAATAACCGCTTTCTACAGCATACACAACTGGATCAAATAACATGATAACAAGGAAATATAATCCATCTATTAACCGTTACTGATAACAGCCACGTACAGCGTATCAAGCTGACACAAATACTAATAAGAGACAAATATAATGCATTATTATTCCGTTAGTGATAACGGCTACCTACAGCATACACAACTGGATCAAATAACATGATAACAAGGAAATATAATCCATTCATATATCGTTACTGATAACAGCCTCGTACAGTGTATCCAGTTAAAACAATAACTGATAATAACTGATAAGAGTGAAATATAATACATTATTATCACGCTACCGATGACAGCTACCTACAGCAAACACAATTGGATCAAAAAAAACATGGTAACAGGGGAATATAAACCATACATATATCGTTATTGATAACAGCCACGTACAGCGTGTCCAGCAGAAACAATTACTGATAAGAGTGAAATATCAATCATTATTATCTCTTTACTGCTGACGGATATCTACAGCATACACAACTGGATCAAATAACATGATAACAAGGAAATATAATCCATTCATATAACGTTACTGATAACAGCCTATTATAGCGCATAAAGCTAAAACAAAATGGATAACAGTGAAATAAAATGCATTATTATCCCGTTACTGATAACAGCCACGTACATCGTAACCAGCTAAAACAATAACTGATAAGAGTGAAATATAATGCATTATTATCACGTTACTGATGACAGCTACCTACAGCATACACAACTAGATCAAATAACATGATAACAAGGAAATATAATCAATTCATATATCGTTACTGATAACAGTCACGTACAGCGCGTACAGCAGAAACAATTACTGATAGCAACAGTGAATTATAATGCATTATTATCCCGTTACTGATGACAGCTACCTTCAGCATACACAACTAGATCATAAAACCTGATAACAAGGAAATATAATGCATTCAAATACCGTTACTGATAACAGCCACGTACAGCGCGTCCAGCAGAATAATTACTGATAACAGTGAAATATAATGCATTATCATCCCGTTACTGATGACAGCTAAAAACAGCATACACAACTGGATCATAAAACATGATAACAAGGAAATAAAATCCATTTATATACCGTTATTGATAACAGTCACGTAGAGCGCGTACAGCAGAAACAATTACTTATAACAGTGAAATATAATGCATTATTATCCCGTTACTAATAAAAGCTACCTACAGCATACACAACTGGATCATAAAACCTGATAACAAAGAAACATTATGCATACATATACCGTTACTGATAACAGCCACATACAGCGCGTCCAGCAGAATAATTACTGATAACAGTGAAATATAATGCATTATTATCCCGTTACTGATGACAGCTATCTACAGCATACACAACTGGATCAAATAACATGATAACCAGGAAATATAATCCATTCATATACCGTTACTGATAACAGTCACGTACAGTGTATCCAGTTAAAACAATAACTGATAATAACTGATAAGAGTGAAATATAATACATTATTATCACGCTACCGATGACAGCTACCTACAGCAAACACAATTGGATCAAAAAAAACATGGTAACAGGGGAATATAAACCATCATATATCGTTATTGATAACAGCCACGTACAGCGTGTCCAGCAGAAACAATTACTGATAAGAGTGAAATATCAATCATTATTATCTCTTTACTGCTGACGGATATCTACAGCATACACAACTGGATCAAATAACATGATAACTAGGAAATATAATCTATTCATATACCGTTACTGATAACAGCCACGTACAGCGTATCAAGCTGAAACAAACACTGATAAGAGAGAAATATAATGCATTAGTATCTCGTTACTAATATCTGCTACCTACAGCATACACAACTGGATCAAAAAACATGATACCAAGGAAATATAATCCATTCATACAACGTTACTGATAACAGCCTATTATAGCGCATAAAGCTAAAACAAAATTGATAACAGTGAAATAAAATGCATTATTATCCCGTTACTGATAACAGCCACGTACATCGTAACCAGCTAAAACAATAACTGATAAGAGTGAAATATAATGCATTATTTTCACGTTACTGATGACAGCTACCTACAGCATACACAACTAGATCAAATAACATGATAACAAGGAAATATAATCAATTCATATATCGTTACTGATAACAGTCACGTACAGCGCGTACAGCAGAAACAATTACTGATAGCAACAGTGAATTATAATGCATTATTATCCCGTTACTGATGACAGCTACCTTCAGCACACAACTAGATCATAAAACCTGATAACAAAGAAATATAATCCATTCATATTTCGTTACTGATATCAGCCTCGTACAGTGTATCCAGTTAAGACAATAACTGATAAGAGTGAAATATAATACATTATTATCAAGCTACTGATGACAGCTACCTGCAGCATACACAATTGGATCAAAAAAACATGATAACAGGGGAATATAATCCATTCATATATTGTTACTGATAACAGCCGCGTACAGCGTGTCCAGCAGAAACAATTACTAAAAAGAGTGAAATATCAATCATTATTATCTCTTTGCAGGTGACGGCTATCTACAGCATACACAACTGGATCAAATAACATGATAACAAGGAAATATAATCCATTCATATAACGTTACTGATAACAGTCACATACAGCGAGTCAGGCAGAAGCAATTACTGAAAACAGTGAAATATAATGCATTATTATCCCGTTACTGATGACAGCTACCTTCAGCACACAACTAGATCATAAAACCTGATAACAAAGAAATATAATCCATTCATATTTCGTTACTGATATCAGCCTCGTACAGTGTATCCAGTTAAGACAATAACTGATAAGAGTGAAATATAATACATTATTATCAAGCTACTGATGACAGCTACCTGCAGCATACACAATTGGATCAAAAAAACATGATAACAGGGGAATATAATCCATTCATATATTGTTACTGATAACAGCCGCGTACAGCGTGTCCAGCAGAAACAATTACTGATAAGAGTGAAATATCAATCATTATTATCTCTTTACTGATGACGGCTATCTACAGCATACACAACTGGATCAAATAACATGATAACAAGGAAATATAATCCATTCATATATCGTTACTGATAACAGCCTCGTACAGTGTATCCAGTTAAAACAATAACTGATAATAACTGATAAGAGTGGAATATAATACATTATTATCACGCTACTGATGACAGCTACCTACAGCAAACACAATTGGATCAAAAAAAAACATGGTAACAGGGGAATATAAACCATTCATATATCGTTATTGATAACAGCCACGTACAGCGTGTCCAGCAGAAACAATTACTGATAAGATTGAAATATCAATCATTATTATCTCTTTACTGCTGACGGATATCTACAGCATACACAACTGGATGAAATAACATGATAACAAGGAAATATAATCCATCTATTAACCGTTACTGATAACAGCCACGTACAGCGTATCAAGCTGACACAAATACTGATAAGAGACAAATATAATGCATTATTATTCCGTTAGTGATAACGGCTACCTACAGCATACACAACTGGAACAAATAACATGATAACAAAGAAATATAATCCATCTATTAACCGTTACTGATAACAGTCACGTACAGCGTATCAAGCTGAAACAAATACTGATAAGGGTGAAATATAATGCATTACTATCTCGTTACTAATAAAAGCTACCTACAGCATACACAAATGCATCAAAAAAACATGATAACAAGGAAAGATAATCTCTTTATATATCGTTACTGATAACAGCCACATACAGAGCGTCCAGCAGGAACAATTACTGATAACAGTGAAATATAATGCATTATTATCCCGTTACTGATGACAGCTACCTACAGCATACACAATTGGATCAAAAACACATGATAACAGGGGAATATAATCCATTCATATAACGTTACTGATAACAGCATAGTATAGCGCATGAAACTAAATCAATAATTGATAACAATGAAATATAACGCATTATTATCCCGTTACTGATGACAGCTACCTACATCACACACAAATGTATCAAATAACATGATAACAAGGAAATATAATCAATTCATATACCGTTACTCATAACAGCCACGTACAGCGCGCCCAGCAGAAACAATTACTGATAATAGCAAAATATTATGCAACACTATCCCGTTACTGATGATGACAGCTACCTACAGCATACCCAACTGGATCGAATAACATGATAACAAAGAAATATAATCCATCTATTTACCATTACTGATAACAGCCACGTACATAATATCAAGCTGAAACAAACACTGATAAGAGACAAATATAATGCATTATTATCTCGTTACAAAATAACCGCTTTCTACAGCATACACAACTGGATCAAATAACATGATAACAAGGAAATATAATCCATCTATTAACCGTTACTGATAACAGCCACGTACAGCGTATCAAGCTGACACAAATACTGATAAGAGACAAATATAATACATTATTATTCCGTTAGTGATAACGGCTACCTACAGCATACACAACTAGATCAAATAACATGATAACAAGGAAATATAATCCATTCATATATCGTTACTGATAACAGCCTCGTACAGTGTATCCAGTTAAAACAATAACTGATAATAACTGATAAGAGTGGAATATAATACATTATTATCACGCTACTGATGACAGCTACCTACAGCAAACACAATTGGATAAAAAAAACATGATAACAGGGGAATATAATCCATTCATATATTGTTACTGATAACAGCCGCGTACAGCGTGTCCAGCAGAAACAATTACTGATAAGAGTGAAATATCAATCATTACTATCCCGTTACTGATGACGGTTACCTACAGCATACACAACTGGATCAAATAACATGATAACTAGGAAATATAATCTATTCATATACCGTTACTGATAACAGCCACGTACAGCGTATCAAGCTGAAACAAACACTGATAAGAGAGAAATATAAGGCATTATTATCTCGTTACTAATATCTGCTACTTACAGCATACACAACTGGATCAAAAAACATGATACCAAGTATATATAACCCATTCATATAACGTTACTGCTAACAGCCTAGTATAGCGCATTAAGCTAAAACAAAATTGATAACAGTGAAATAAAATGCATTATTATCCCGTTACTGATAACAACCACGTACATCGTAACCAGCTAAAACAATAACTGATAAGAATGAAATATAATGCATTATTATCACGTTACTGATGACAGCTACCTACAGCATACACAACTGGATCAAAAAACATGATACCAAGGAAATATAATCCTTTCATAAAACGTTACTGATAACAGTCACGTACAGCGCGTACAGCAGAAACAATTACTGGTAGAAACAGTGAATTATAATGCATTATTATCCCGTTACTGATGACAGCTACCTTCAGCATACACAACTAGATCATAAAACCTGATAACAAAGAAATATAATCCATTCATATTTCGTTACTGATATCAGCCTCGTACAGCGTATCCAGTTAAGACAATAACTGATAAGAGTGAAATATAATACATTATTATCAAGCTACTGATGACAGCTACCTGCAGCATACACAATTGGATCAAAAAAACATGATAACAGGGGAATATAATCCATTCATATATTGTTACTGATAACAGCCGCGTACAGCGGTTCCAGCAGAAACAATTACTGATAAGAGTGAAATATCAATCATTATTATCTCTTTGCTGGTGACGGCTATCTACAGCATACACAACTGGATCAAATAACATGATAACAAGGAAATATAATCCATTCATATAACGTTACTGATAACAGTCACATACAGCGAGTCAGGCAGAAGCAATTACTGATAACAGTGAAATATAATGCATTATTATCCCGTTACTGATGACAGCTACCTTCAGCACACAACTAGATCATAAAACCTGATAACAAAGAAATATAATCCATTCATATTTCGTTACTGATATCAGCCTCGTACAGTGTATCCAGTTAAGACAATAACTGATAAGAGTGAAATATAATACATTATTATCAAGCTACTGATGACAGCTACCTGCAGCATACACAATTGGATCAAAAAAACATGATAACAGGGGAATATAATCCATTCATATATTGTTACTGATAACAGCCGCGTACAGCGTGTCCAGCAGAAACAATTACTGATAAGAGTGAAATATCAATCATTATTATCTCTTTGCTGGTGACGGCTATCTACAGCATACACAACTGGATCAAATAACATGATAACAAGGAAATATAATCCATTCATATAACGTTACTGATAACAGTCACATACAGCGAGTCAGGCAGAAGCAATTACTGATAACAGTGAAATATAATGCATTATTATCCCGTTACTGATGACAGCTACCTACAGCATACACAACTGGATCATAAAACCTGATAACAAGGAAATATAATCCATTCATATAACGTTACTGATAACAGTCACATACAGCGAGTCAGGCAGAAGCAATTACTGATAACAGTGAAATATAATGCATTATTATCCCGTTACTGATGACAGCTACCTTCAGCACACAACTAGATCATAAAACCTGATAACAAAGAAATATAATCCATTCATATTTCGTTACTGATATCAGCCTCGTACAGTGTATCCAGTTAAGACAATAACTGATAAGAGTGAAATATAATACATTATTATCAAGCTACTGATGACAGCTACCTGCAGCATACACAATTGGATCAAAAAAACATGATAACAGGGGAATATAATCCATTCATATATTGTTACTGATAACAGCCGCGTACAGCGTGTCCAGCAGAAACAATTACTGATAAGAGTGAAATATCAATCATTATTATCTCTTTGCTGGTGACGGCTATCTACAGCATACACAACTGGATCAAATAACATGATAACAAGGAAATATAATCCATTCATATATCGTTACTGATAACAGCCTCGTACAGTGTATCCAGTTAAAACAATAACTGATAACAACTGATAAGAGTTGAATATAATACATTATTATCACGCTACTGATGACAGCTACCTACAGCAAACACAATTGGATCAAAAAAAACATGGTAACAGGGGAATATAAACCATTCATATATCGTTATTGATAACAGCCACGTACAGCGTGTCCAGCAGAAACAATTACTGATAAGAGTGAAATATCAATCATTATTATCTCTTTACTGCTGACGGATATCTACAGCATACACAACTGGATCAAATAACATGATACCAAGTATATATAACCCATTCATATAACGTTACTGCTAACAGCCTAGTATAGCGCATAAAGCTAAAACAAAATTGATAACAGAGAAATAAAATGCATTATTATCCCGTTACTGATAACAGCCACGTACATCGTAACCAGCTAAGACAATAACTGATAAGAGTGAAATATAATGCATTATTATCACGTTACTGATGACAGCTACCTACAGCATACACAACTGGATCAAAAAACATGATACCAAGGAAATACAATCCATTCATAAAACGTTACTGATAACAGTCACGTACAGCGCGTACAGCAGAAACAATTACTGGTAGAAACAGTGAATTATAATGCATTATTATCCCGTTACTGATGACAGCTACCTTCAGCATACACAACTAGATCATAAAACCTGATAACAAAGAAATATAATCCATTCATATTTCGTTACTGATATCAGCCTCGTACAGCGTATCCAGTTAAGACAATAACTGATAAGAGTGAAATATAATACATTATTATCAAGCTACTGATGACAGCTACCTGCAGCATACACAATTGGATCAAAAAATCATGATAACAGGGGAATATAATCCATTCATATATTGTTACTGATAACAGCCGCGTACAGCGTGTCCAGCAGAAACAATTACTGATAAGAGTGAAATATCAATCATTATTATCTCATTGCTGGTGACGGCTATCTACAGCATACACAACTGGATTAAATAACATGATAACAAGGAAATATAATCCATTCATATAACGTTACTGATAACAGTCACATACAGCGAGTCAGGCAGAAGCAATTACTGATAACAGTGAAATATAATGCATTATTATCCCGTTACTGATGACAGCTACCTTCAGCACACAACTAGATCATAAAACCTGATAACAAAGAAATATAATCCATTCATATGTCGTTACTGATAACAGCCACGTACAGTGTATCCAGTTAAGACAATAACTGATAAGAGTGAAATATAATACATTATTATCAAGCTACTGATGACAGCTACCTGCAGCATACACAATTGGATCAAAAAAACATGATAACAGGGGAATATAATCCATTCATATATTGTTACTGATAACAGCCGCGTACAGCGTGTCCAGCAGAAACAATTACTGATAAGAGTGAAATATCAATCATTATTATCTCTTTGATGGTGACGGCTATCTACAGCAAACACAACTGGATCAAATAACATGATAACAAGGAAATATAATCCATTCATATATCGTTACTGATAACAGCCTCGTACAGTGTATCCAGTTAAAACAATAACTGATAATAACTGATAAGAGTTGAATATAATACATTATTATCACGCTACTGATGACAGCTACCTACAGCAAACACAATTGGATCAAAAAAAAACATGGTAACAAGGGAATATAAACCATTCATATATCGTTATTGATAACAGCCACGTACAGCGTGTCCAGCAGAAACAATTACTGATAAGAGTGAAATATCAATCATTATTATCTCTTTACTGCTGACGGATATCTACAGCATACACAACTGGATCAAATAACATGATAACTAGGAAATATAATCTATTCATATACCGTTACTGATAACAGCCACGTACAGCGTATCAAGCTGAAACAAACACTGATAAGAGAGAAATATAATGCATTATTATCTCGTTACTAATATCTGCTACCTACAGCATACACAACTGGATCAAAAAACATGATACCAAGTATATATAACCCATTCATATAACGTTACTGCTAACAGCCTAGTATAGCGCATAAAGCTAAAACAAAATTGATAACAGAGAAATAAAATGCATTATTATCCCGTTACTGATAACAGCCACGTACATCGTAACCAGCTAAAGCAATAACTGATAAGAGTGAAATATAATGCATTATTATCACGTTACTGATGACAGCTACCTACAGCATACACAACTGGATCAAAAAACATGATACCAAGGAAATATAATCCATTCATAAAACGTTACTGATAACAGTCACGTACAGCGCGTACAGCAGAAACAATTACTGGTAGAAACAGTGAATTATAATGCATTATTATCCCGTTACTGATGACAGCTACCTTCAGCATACACAACTAGATCATAAAACCTGATAACAAAGAAATATAATCCATTCATATTTCGTTGCTGATATCAGCCTCGTACAGCGTATCCAGTTAAGACAATAACTGATAAGAGTGAAATATAATACATTATTATCAAGCTACTGATGACAGCTACCTGCAGCATACACAATTGGATCAAAAAATCATGATAACAGGGGAATATAATCCATTCATATATTGTTACTGATAACAGCCGCGTACAGCGTGTCCAGCAGAAACAATTACTGATAAGAGTGAAATATCAATCATTATTATCTCTTTGCTGGTGACGGCTATCTACAGCATACACAACTGGATTAAATAACATGATAACAAGGAAATATAATCCATTCATATAACGTTACTGATAACAGTCACATACAGCGAGTCAGGCAGAAGCAATTACTGATAACAGTGAAATATAATGCATTATTATCCCGTTACTGATGACAGCTACCTTCAGCACACAACTAGATCATAAAACCTGATAACAAAGAAATATAATCCATTCGTATGTCGTTACTGATAACAGCCACGTACAGTGTATCCAGTTAAGACAATAACTGATAAGAGTGAAATATAATACATTATTATCAAGCTACTGATGACAGCTACCTGCAGCATACACAATTGGATCAAAAAAACATGATAACAGGGGAATATAATCCATTTATATATTGTTACTGATAACAGCCGCGTACAGCGTGTCCAGCAGAAACAATTACTGATAAGAGTGAAATATCAATCATTATTATCTCTTTGCTGGTGACGGCTATCTACAGCATACACAACTGGATGAAATAACATGATAACAAGGAAATATAATCCATCTATTAACCGTTACTGATAACAGCCACGTACAGCGTATCAAGCTGACACAAAAATTCTGATAAGAGACAAATATAATGCATTATTATTCCGTTAGTGATAACGGCTACCTACAGCATACACAACTGGAACAAATAACATGACAACAAAGAAATATAATCCATCTATTACCCGTTACTGATAACAGTCACGTACAGCGTATCAAGCTGAAACAAATACTGATAAGAGTGAAATATAATGCATTATTATCTCGTTACTAATAAAAGCTACCTACAGCATACACAACTGGATCAAAAAAACATGATAACAAGGAAATATAATCCATTCATATTTCGTTACTGATAACAGCCTCGTACAGTGTATCCAGTTAAGACAATAACTGATAAGAGTGAAATATAATACATTATTATCAAGCTACTGATGACAGCTACCTGCAGCATACACAATTGGATCAAAAAAAAACATGATAACAAGGAAATATAATCCATTCATAAACCGTTACTGATAACAGCCACGTACAGCGTATCAAGCTGAAACAAACACTGATAAGAGAGAAATATAATGCATTATTATCTCGTTACTAATATCTGCTACCTACAGCATACACAACTGGATCAAAAAACATGATACCAAGTAAATATAATCCATTCATATAACGTTACTGATAACAGTCACATACAGCGAGTCCGGCAGAAGCAATTACTGATAACAGTGAAATATAATGCATTATTATCTCGTTACTAATATCTGCTACCTACAGAATACACAACTGGATCAAAAAAAATGATACCAAGGAAAGATAATCTATTTATATATCGTTACTGATAACAGCCACATACAGCGAGTCCAGCAGAAGCAATTACTGATAACAGTGAAATATAATGCATTATTATCCCGTTACTGATGACGGTTACCTACAGCATACACAACTAGATCAAATAACATGATAACAAGGAAATATAATCCATTCATATATCGTTATTGATAACAGTCACGTACAGCGCGTACAGCAGAAACAATTACTGATAACAGTGAAATATTATGCATTATTATCCCGTTACTGATGACAGCTACCTACAGCATACACAACTGGATCATAAAACCTGATAACAAGGAAATATAATGCATTCATATACCGTTACTGATAACAGCCACGTACAGCGCGTCCAGCAGAATAAACACTGATAACAGTGAAATATAATGCATTATTATCCCGTTACTAATAAAAGTTACCTACAACATACACAACTGGATCATAAAACCTGATAACAGAGAAATATAATCCATTCATATATCGTTACTGATAACAGCCACGTACAGCGCGTCCAGCAGAATAATTACTTATAACAGTGAAATATAATGCATTATTATTTCGTTACTGATGACAGCTATCTACAGCATACACAACTAGATCATAAAACATGATAACAAGGAAATATAATCCATTCATATACCGTTACTGATAACAGTCACGTACAGCGGGTCCAGCAAAAAAATAATTACTGATAACAGTGAAATATAATGCATTATCATCCTGTTACTGATGACAGCTACCTACAGCATACACAACTGGATCATAAAACATGATAACAAGGAAATATAATCAATTCACAATTGGATCAAAAAAACATGATAACAGGGAAATATAATCCATTCATATATTGTTACTGATAACAGCCGCGTACAGCGTGTCCAGCAGAGACAATTACTGATAAGAGTGAAATATCAATCATTATTATCTCTTTACTGATGACGGCTATCTACAGCATACACAACTAGATCAAATAACATGATAACAAGGAAATATAATCTATTCATAAACAGATACTGATAACAGCCACGTAGAGCGTATCAAGCTGAAACAAACACTGATAAGAGAGATATATAATGCATTATTATCTCGTTACTAATATCTGCTACCTACAGCATACACAACTGGATCAAAAAACATGATACCAAGGAAATATAATCCATTCATATAACGTTACTGATAACTTCCTCGTACAGTGTATCCAGTTAAAACAATAACTGATAAAGAGTGAAATATAATACATTATTATCACGCTACTGATGACAGCTACCTACAGCATACACAATTGGATCAAAAACACATGATAACAGGAGAATATAATCCATTCATATAACGTTACTGATAACAGCATAGTATAGCGCATGAAGCTAAAACAATAATTGATAACAGTGAAATATAACGCATTATTATCCCGTTACTGATGACAGCTACCTACATCACACACAAATGTATCAAATAACATGATAACAAGGAAATATAATCCATTCGTATACCGTTACTGATAACAGTCACGTACAGCGAGTACAGCAAAAAAAATTACTGATAATAGCAAAATATTATGCATTACTATCCCGTTACTGATGACAGCTACCTACAGCATACCAACTGGATCAAATAACATGATAACAAAGAAATATAATCCATCTATTTACCATTACTGATAACAGCCACGTACAGCGTATCAAGCTGAAACAAATACTGATAAGAGACAAATATTATGCATTACTACCACGTTACTGATGACAGCTACCTACAGCATACACAACTGGATCGAATAACATGATAACAAAGAAATATAATCCATCTATTTACCATTACTGATAACAGCAACGTACATAATATCAAGCTGAAACAAACACTGATAAGAGACAAATATAATGCATTATTATCTCGTTATTAAATACCGCTTTCTACAGCATACACAACTGGATCAAATAACATGATAACAAGGAAATATAATCCATCTATTAACCGTTACTGATAACAGCCACGTACAGCGTATCAAGCTGACACAAATACTGATAAGAGACAAATATAATGCATTATTATTCCGTTAGTGATAACGGCTACCTACAGCATACACAACTGGATCAAATAACATGATAACAAAGAAATATAATCCATTCATATATCGTTACTGATAACAGCCTCGTACAGTGTATCCAGTTAAAACTATAACTGATAAGAGTGAAATAAAATACATTATTATCACGCTACTGATGACAAATACCTACAGCAAACACAATGGGATCAAATAACATGATAACAAAGAAATATAATCCATTCATATATCGTTATTGATAACAGCCACGTACAGCGTGTCCAGCAGAAACAATTACTGATAAGAGTGAAATATCAATCATTATTATCTCTTTACTGATGACGGATATCTACAGCATACACAACTGGATCAAATAACATGATAACAAGGAAATATAATCCATTCACATACCGTTACTGATAACAGACAAGTACAGCGTATCAAGCTAACAAATACTGATAAGAGTGAAATATAATGCATTATTATCTCGTTACTAATAAAAGCTACCTACAGCATACACAACTGGATCATAAAACATGATAACAAGGAAATATAATCCATTCATATATCGTTATTGATAACAGTCACGTACAGCGCGTACAGCAGAAACAATTACTGATGACAGTGAAATATAATGCATTATTATCCCGTTACTGATGACAGCTACCTACAGCATACACAACTGGATCATAAAACCTGATACCAAGGAAATATAATCCATTCATATATCGTTACTGATAACAGCCTCGTACAGTGTATCCAGTTAAGACAATAACTGATAAGAGTGAAATATAATACATTATTATCACGCTACTGATGACAGCTACCTGCAGCATACACAATTGGATCAAAAAAACATGATAACAGGGGAATATAATCCATTCATATATTGTTACTGATAACAGCCGCGTACAGCGTGTCCAGCAGAAACAATTACTGATAAGAGTGAAATATCAATCATTACTATCCCGTTACTGATGACGGTTACCTACAGCATACACAACTGGATCAAATAACATGATAACTAGGAAATATAATCTATTCATATACCGTTACTGATAACAGCCACGTACAGCGTATCAAGCTGAAACAAACACTGATAAGAGAGAAATATAATGCATTATTATCTCGTTACTAACATCTGCTACCTACAGCATACACAACTGGATCAAAAAACATGATACCAAGTATATATAACCCATTCATATAACGTTACTGCTAACAGCCTAGTATAGCGCATAAAGCTAAAACAAAATTGATAACAGTGAAATAAAATGCATTATTATCCCGTTACTGATAACAGCCACGTACATCGTAACCAGCTAAAACAATAACTGATAAGAGTGAAATATAATGCATTATTATCACGTTACTGATGACAGCTACCTACAGCATACACAACTGGATCAAAAAACATGATACCAAGGAAATATAATCCATTCATAAAACGTTTCTGATAACAGTCACGTACAGCGCGTACAGCAGAAACAATTACTGGTAGAAACAGTGAAATATAATGCATTATTATCCCGTTACTAATAAAAGTTACCTACAACATACACAACTGGATCATAAAACCTGATAACAAAGAAATATAATCCATTCATATATTGTTACTGATAACAGCCGCGTACAGCGTGTCCAGCAGAAACAATTACTGATAAGAGTGAAATATCAATCATTATTATCTCTTTGCTGGTGACGGCTATCTACAGCATACACAACTGGATCAAATAACATGATAACAAGGAAATATAATCCATTCATATAACGTTACTGATAACAGTCACATACAGCGAGTCAGGCAGAAGCAATTACTGATAACAGTGAAATATAATGCATTATTATCCCGTTACTGATGACAGCTACCTTCAGCACACAACTAGATCATAAAACCTGATAACAAAGAAATATAATCCATTCATATTTCGTTACTGATATTAGCCTCGTACAGTGTATCCAGTTAAGACAAAAACTGATAAGAGTGAAATATAATACATTATTATCAAGCTACTGATGACAGCTACCTGCAGCATACACAATTGGATCAAAAAAACATAACAAAGAAATATAATCCATTCATATATTGTTACTGATAACAGCCGCGTACAGCGTGTCCAGCAGAAACAATTACTGATAAGAGTGAAATATCAATCATTATTATCTCTTTGCTGGTGACGGCTATCTACAGCATACACAACTGGATCAAATAACATGATAACAAGGAAATATAATCCATTCATATAACGTTACTGATAACAGTCACATACAGCGAGTCAGGCAGAAGCAATTACTGATAACAGTGAAATATAATGCATTATTATCTCGTTACTGATGACAGCTACCTTCAGCACACAACTAGATCATAAAACCTGATAACAAAGAAATATAATCCATTCATATTTCGTTACTGATATCAGCCTCGTACAGTGTATCCAGTTAAGACAATAACTGATAAGAGTGAAATATAATACATTATTATCAAGCTACTGATGACAGCTACCTGCAGCATACACAATTGGATCAAAAAAACATGATAACAGGCAAATATAATCCATTCATATATTGTTACTGATAACAGCCGCGTACAGCGTGTCCAGCAGAAACAATTACTGATAAGAGTGAAATATCAATCATTATTATCTCTTTGCTGGTGACGGCTATCTACAGCATACACAACTGGATCAAATAACATGATAACAAGGAAATATAATCCATTCATATATCGTTACTGATAACAGCCTCGTACAGTGTATCCAGTTAATACAATTACTGATAATAACTGATAAGGGTTGAATATAATACATTATTATCACGCTACTGATGACAGCTACCTACAGCAAACACAATTGGATCAAAAAAAACATGGTAACAGGGGAATATAAACCATTCATATATCGTTATTGATAACAGCCACGTACAGCGTGTCCAGCAGAAACAATTACTGATAAGAGTGAAATATCAATCATTATTATCTCTTTACTGATGACGGATATCTACAGCATACACAACTGGATCAAATAACATGATAACTAGGAAATATAATCTATTCATATACCGTTACTGATAACAGCCACGTACAGCGTATCAAGCTGAAACAAACACTGATAAGAGAGAAATATAATGCATTATTATCTCGTTACTAATATCTGCTACCTACAGCATACACAACTGGATCAAAAAACATGATACCAAGTATATATAACCCATTCATATAACGTTACTGCTAACAGCCTAGTATAGCGCATAAAGCTAAAACAAAATTGATAACAGTGAAATAAAATGCATTATTATCCCGTTACTGATAACAGCCACGTACATCGTAACCAGCTAAAACAATAACTGATAAGAGTGAAATATAATGCATTATTATCACGTTACTGATGACAACTACCTACAGCATACACAACTGGATCAAAAAACATGATACCAAAGAAATATAATCCATTCATAAAACGTTACTGATAACAGTCACGTACAGCGCGTACAGCAGAAACAATTACTGGTAGAAACAGTGAATTATAATGCATTATTATCCCGTTACTGATGACAGCTACCTTCAGCATACACAACTAGATCATAAAACCTGATAACAAAGAAATATAATCCATTCATATTTCGTTACTGATATCAGCCTCGTACAGCGTATCCAGTTAAGACAATAACTGATAGGAGTGAAATATAATACATTATTATCAAGCTACTGATGACACCTACCTGCAGCATACACAATTGGATCAAAAAAACATGATAACAGGGGAATATAATCCATTCATATATTGTTACTGATAACAGCCGCGTACAGCGTGTCCAGCAGAAACAATTACTGATAAGAGTGAAATATCAATCATTATTATCTCTTTGCTGGTGACGGCTATCTACAGCATACACAACTGGATCAAATAACATGATAACAAGGAAATATAATCCATTCATATAACGTTACTGATAACAGTCACATACAGCGAGTCAGGCAGAAGCAATTACTGATAACAGTGAAATATAATGCATTATTATCCCGTTACTGATGACAGCTACCTTCAGCACACAACTAGATCATAAAACCTGATAACAAAGAAATATAATCCATTCATATGTCGTTACTGATAACAGCCACGTACAGTGTATCCAGTTAAGACAATAACTGATAAGAGTGAAATATAATACATTATTATCAAGCTACTGATGACACCTACCTGCAGCATACACAATTGGATCAAAAAAACATGATAACAGGGGAATATAATCCATTCATATATTGTTACTGATAACAGCCGCGTACAGCGTGTCCAGCAGAAACAATTACTGATAAGAGTGAAATATCAATCATTATTATCTCTTTGCTGGTGACGGCTATCTACAGCATACACAACTGGATCAAATAACATGATAACGAGGAAATATAATCCATTCATATAACGTTACTGATAACAGTCACATACAGCGAGTCAGGCAGAAGCAATTACTGATAACAGTGAAATATAATGCATTATTATCTCGTTACTAACATCTGCTACCTACAGAATACACAACTGGATCAAAAAACATGATACCAAGGAAAGATAATCTATTTATATATCGTTACTGATAACAGCCACATACAGCGAGTCCAGCTGAAGCAATTACTGATAACAGTGAAATATAATGCATTATTAACCCGTTACTGATGACAGCTACCTTCAGCACACAACTAGATCATAAAACCTGATAACAAAGAAATATAATCCATTCATATGTCGTTACTGATAACAGCCACGTACAGTGTATCCAGTTAAGACAATAACTGATAAGAGTGAAATATAATACATTATTATAAACCTACTGATGACAGCTACCTGCAGCATACACAATTGGATCAAAAAAACATGATAACAGGGGAATATAATCCATTCATATATTGTTACTGATAACAGCCGCGTACAGCGTGTCCAGCAGAAACAATTACTGATAAGAGTGAAATATCAATCATTATTATCTCTTTGCTGGTGACGGCTATCTACAGCATACACAACTGGATCAAATAACATGATAACAAGGAAATATAATCCATTCATATAACGTTACTGATAACAGTCACATACAGCGAGTCAGGCAGAAGCAATTACTGATAACAGTGAAATATAATGCATTATTATCTCGTTACTAACATCTGCTACCTACAGAATACACAACTGGATCAAAAAACATGATACCAAGGAAAGATAATCTATTTATATATCGTTACTGATAACAGCCACATACAGCGAGTCCAGCTGAAGCAATTACTGATAACAGTGAAATATAATGCATTATTATCCCGTTACTGATGACGGTTACCTACAGCATACACAACTGGATCAAATAACATGATAACAAGGAAATATATTCCATTCATATATCGTTACTGATAACAGCTTCGTACAGTGTATCCAGTTAAAACCATAACTGATAAGAGTGAAATATAATACATTATTATCCTGTTACTGATGACAGCTACCTACAGCATACACAACTGGATCGAATAACATGATAACAAAGAAATATAATCCATCTATTTACCATTACTGATAACAGCCACGTACATAATATCAAGCTGAAACAAACACTGATAAGAGACAAATATAATGCATTATTATCTCGTTACAAAATAACCGCATTCTACAGCATACACAACTGGATGAAATAACATGATAACAAGGAAATATAATCCATCTATTAACCGTTACTGATAACAGCCACGTACAGCGTATCAAGCTGACACAAATTCTGATAAGACACAAATATAATGCATTATTATTCCGTTAGTGATAACGGCTACCTACAGCATACACAACTGGAACAAATAACATGACAACAAAGAAATATAATCCATCTATTACCCGTTACTGATAACAGTCACGTACAGCGTATCAAGCTGAAACAAACACTGATAAGAGTGAAATATAATGCATTATTATCTCGTTACTAATAAAAGCTACCTACAGCATACACAACTGGATCAAAAAAACATGATAACAAGGAAATATAATCCATTCATATTTCGTTACTGATAACAGCCTCGTACAGTGTATCCAGTTAAGACAATAACTGATAAGAGTGAAATATAATACATTATTATCAAGCTACTGATGACAGCTACCTGCAGCATACACAATTGGATCAAAAAAAAACATGATACCAGGGGAATATAATCCATTCATATATTGTTACTGATAACAGCCGCGTACAGCGTGTCCAGCAGAAACAATTACTGATAAGAGTGAAATATCAATCATTATTATCTCTTTACTGATGACGGCTATCTACAGCATATACAACTGGATCAAATAACATGATAACAAGGAAATATAATCCATTCATAAACCGTTACTGATAACAGCCACGTACAGCGTATCAAGCTGAAACAAACACTGATAAGAGAGAAATATAATGCATTATTATCTCGTTACTAATATCTGCTACCTACAGCATACACAACTGGATCAAAAAACATGATACCAAGTAAATATAATCCATTCATATAACGTTACTGATAACAGTCACATACAGCGAGTCCGGCAGAAGCAATTACTGTTAACAGTGAAATATAATGCATTATTATCTCGTTACTAATATCTGCTACCTACAGAATACACAACTGGATCAAAAAACATGATACCAAGGAAAGATAATCTATTTATATATCGTTACTGATAACAGCCACATACAGCGAGTCCAGCAGAAGCAATTACTGATAACAGTGAAATATAATGCATTATTATCCCGTTACTGATGACGGTTACCTACAGCATACACAACTAGAACAAATAACATGACAACAAGGAAATATAATCCATTCATATATCGTTATTGATAACAGCCACGTACAGCGCGTCCAGCAGAATAAACACTGATAACAGTGAAATATAATGCATTATTATCCCGTTACTAATAAAAGTTACCTACAACATACACAACTGGATCATAAAACCTGATAACAAAGAAATATAATCCATTCATATATCGTTACTGATAACAGCCACGTACAGCGCGTCCAGCAGAATAATTACTTATAACAGTGAAATATAATGCATTATTATTTCGTTACTGATGACAGCTATCTACAGCACACACAACTGGATCATAAAACATGATAACAAGGAAATATAATCCATTCATATATCGTTACTGATAACAGTCACGTACAGCGGGTCCAGCAAAAAAATAATTACTGATAACAGTGAAATATAATGCATTATTATCCTGTTACTGATGACAGCTACCTACAGCATACACAACTGGATCATAAAACATGATAACAAGGAAATATAATCAATTCACAATTGGATCAAAAAAACATGATAACAGGGAAATATAATCCATTCATATATTGTTACTGATAACAGCCGCGTACAGCGTGTCCAGCAGAGACAATTACTGATAAGAGTGAAATATTAATCATTATTATCTCTTTACTGATGACGGCTATCTACAGCATACACAACTAGATCAAATAACATGATAACAAGGAAATATAATCTATTCATAAACAGATACTGATAACAGCCACGTAGAGCGTATCAAGCTGAAACAAACACTGATAAGACAGATATATAATGCATTATTATCTCGTTACTAATATCTGCTACCTACAGCATACACAACTGGATCAAAAAACAAGATACCAAGGAAATATAATCCATTCATATAACGTTACTGATAACTTCCTCGTACAGTGTATCCAGTTAAAACAATAACTGATAAAGAGTGAAATATAATACATTATTATCACGCTACTGATGACAGCTACCTACAGCATACACAATTGGATCAAAAACACATGATAACAGGAGAATATAATCCATTCATATAACGTTACTGATAACAGCATAGTATAGCGCATGAAGCTAAAACAATAATTGATAACAGTGAAATATAACGCATTATTATCCCGTTACTGATGACAGCTACCTACATCACACACAAATGTATCAAATAACATGATAACAAGGAAATATAATCCATTCATATACCGTTACTGATAACAGTCACGTACAGCGAGTACAGCAAAAAAAATTACTGATAATAGCAAAATATTATGCATTACTATCCCGTTACTGATGACAGCTACCTACAGCATACCAACTGGATCAAATATAATGATAACAAAGAAATATAATCCATCTATTTACCATTACTGATAACAGCCACGTACAGCGTATCAAGCTGAAACAAACACTGATAAGAGACAAATATAATGCATTATTATCTCGTTATTAAATACCGCTTTCTACAGCATACACAACTGGATCAAATAACATGATAACAAGGAAATATAATCCATCTATTAACCGTTACTGATAACAGCCACGTACAGCGTATCAAGCTGACACAAATACTGATAAGAGACAAATATAATGCATTATTATTCCGTTAGTGATAACGGCTACCTACAGCATACAAAACTGGATCAAATAACATGATAACAAAGAAATATAATCCATTCATATATCGTTACTGATAACAGCCTCGTACAGTGTATCCAGTTAAAACTATAACTGATAAGAGTGAAATAAAATACATTATTATCACGCTACTGATGACAAATACCTACAGCAAACACAATGGGATCAAATAACATGATAACAAAGAAATATAATCCATTCATATATCGTTATTGATAACAGCCACGTACAGCGTGTCCAGCAGAAACAATTACTGATAAGAGTGAAATATCAATCATTATTATCTCTTTACTGATGACGGATATCTACAGCATACACAACTGGATCAAATAACATGATAACAAGGAAATATAATCCATTCACATACCGTTACTGATAACAGACAAGTACAGCGTATCAAGCTAACAAATACTGATAAGAGTGAAATATAATGCATTATTATCTCGTTACTAATAAAAGCTACCTACAGCATACACAACTGGATCATAAAACATGATAACAAGGAAATATAATCCATTCATATATCGTTATTGATAACAGTCACGTACAGCGCGTACAGCAGAAACAATTACTGATGACAGTGAAATATAATGCATTATTATCCCGTTACTGATGACAGCTACCTACAGCATACACAACTGGATCATAAAACCTGATACCAAGGAAATATAATCCATTCATATATCGTTACTGATAACAGCCTCGTACAGTGTATCCAGTTAAGACAATAACTGATAAGAGTGAAATATAATACATTATTATCACGCTACTGATGACAGCTACCTGCAGCATACACAATTGGATCAAAAAAACATGATAACAGGGGAATATAATCCATTCATATATTGTTACTGATAACAGCCGCGTACAGCGTGTCCAGCAGAAAAAATTACTGATAAGAGTGAAATATCAATCATTACTATCCCGTTACTGATGACGGTTACCTACAGCATACACAACTGGATAAAATAACATGATAACAAGGAAATATAATCCATTCATATACCGTTACTGATAACAGTCACGTACAGCGCGTCCAGCAGAATAATTAGTGATAACAGTGAAATATAGTGCATTATTATCCTGTTACTGATGACAGCTACCTACAGCATACACAACTGGATCATAAAAAATGATAACAAGGAAATATAATCAATTCATACAACCGTTACTGATAACAGCCACGTACAGCGCGTCCAGCAGAAACAATTACTGATAATAGCAAAATATTATGCATTACTATCCCGTTACTGATGACAGCTACCTACAGCATACACAACTGGATCGAATAACATGATAACAAAGCAATATAATTCATCTATTTACCATTACTGATAACAGCCACGTACATAATGTCAAGCTGAAACAAATACTGATAAGAGACAAATATAATGCATTATTATCCCGTTACGTATGACAGCTACCTATAGCATACACAACTGGATCAAATAACATGATAACAAGGAAATATAATCCATTCACATACCGTTACTGATAACAGTCACATACAGCGAGTCCAGCAGAAGCAAATACTGATAAGAGTGAAATATAATGCATTATTATCTCGTTACTAATAAAAGCTACCTACAGCATACACAACTGGATCAAAAAAACATGATAACAAGGAAAGATAATCTATTTATATATCGTTACTGATAACAGTCACATACAGCGAGTCCAGCAGAAGCAATTACTGATAGAAACAGTGAATTATAACGCATTATTATCCCGTTACTGATTACAGCTACCTTCAGCATACACAACTAGATCATAAAACCTGATAACAAGGAAATATAATGCATTCAAATACCGTTACTGATAACAGCCACGTACAGCGCGTCCAGCAGAATAATTACTGATAACAGTGAAATATAATGCATTATTATCCCGTTACTGATGACAGCTAAAAACAGCATACACAACTGGATCATAAAACCTGACAACAAAGAAATATAATGCATTCATAAACCGTTACTGATAACAGCCACGTAGAGCGCGTCCAGCAAAATAATTACTTATAACAGTGAAATATAATGCATTATTATTCCGTTACGGATGACAGCTACCTACAGCATACACAACTTGATCATAAAACATGATAACAAGGAAATATAATCCATTCATATACCGTTACTGATAACAGTCACGTACAGCGGATCCAGCAAAATAATTACTGATAACAGTGAAATATAATGCATTATTATCCTGTTACTGATGACAGCTACTTGCAGCATACACAACTGGATCATAAAACATGATAACAAGGAAATATAATCAATTCATATACCGTTACTGATAACAGTCACGTACAGCGAGTACAGCAGAAACAATTACTGATAATAGCAAAATATTATGCATTACTATCACGTTACTGATGACAGCTACCTACAGCTTACACAATTGCATCAAAAAAACATGACAAACAATGTAATATAATCCATTCATATATTGTTACTGATAACAGCCACGTACAGTGTGTCCAGCAGAAACAATTACGGATCAAATAACATGATAACAAGGAAATATAATCCATTCATATATCGTTACTGATAACAGCCTCGTACAGTGTATCCAGTTAAAACAATAACTGATAAGAGTGAAATATAATACATTATCATCACGCTACTGATGACATCTACCTACAGCATACACAATTGGATCAAAAAACAAGATGACAGGAAAATATAATCCGTTCATATAACGTTACTGATAACAGCCGCGTACAGCGCGTCCAGCAGAATAATTACTGATAACAGTGAAATATAATGCATTATTATCCTGTTACTGATGACAGCTACCTACAGCATACACAACTTCATATAAAACAGGATAACAAGGAAATATAATCCATTCATATACCGTTACTGATAACAGTCACGTACAGCGGGTCCAGCAAAATAATTACTGATAACAGTGAAAAATAATGCATTATTATTCCGTTACGGATGACAGCTACCTACAGCATACACAACTTGATCATAAAACATGATAACAAGGAAATATAATCCATTCATATACCGTTACTGATAACAGTCACGTACAGCGGATCCAGCAAAATAATTACTGATAACAGTGAAATATAATGCATTATTATCCTGTTACTGATGACAGCTACCTGCAGCATACACAACTGGATCATAAAACATGATAACAAGGAAATATAATCAATTCATATACCGTTACTGATAACAGTCACGTACAGCGAGTACAGCAGAAACAATTACTGATAATAGCAAAATATTATGCATTACTATCCCGTTACTGATGACAGCTACCTACAGCTTACACAATTGGATCAAAAAAACATGACAAACAGGGGAATATAATCCATTCATATATTGTTACTGATAACAGCCACGTACAGCGTGTCCAGCAGAAACAATTACGGATCAAATAACATGATAACAAGGAAATATAATCCATTCATATATCGTTACTGATAACAGCCTCGTACAGTGTATCCAGTTAAAACAATAACTGATAAGAGTGAAATATAATACATTATCATCACGCTACTGATGACACCTACCTACAGCATACACAATTGGATCAAAAAAACATGATGACAGGAAAATATAATCCGTTCATATAACATTACTGATAACAGCATAGTATAGCGCATGAAACTAAAACAATAATTGATAACAGTGAAATATAACGCATTATTATCCCGTTACTGATGACAGCTACCTACATCACACACAAATGTATCAAATAACATGATAACAAGGAAATATAATCCATTCAAATAAGAAATATATAATGCAATGTTCTACCGTTACTAATAACAGCAACGTACAACGTATCCAACTAAAACAATAATTGATAAGAAAGAAATATAACGCAGTGTTCTACCGTTACTAATAACAGCCACGCACAACGTATCTAACTAAAACTATAATTGATAAGAAAGAAATATAACGCAATGTTCTACCGTTACTAATAACAGCCACGCACAACGTATCCAACTAAAACAATAATTGATAAGAAAGAAATATATAATGCAATGTTCTACCGTTACTAATAACAGCAACGTACAACGTATCCAACTAAAACAATAATTGATAAGAAAGAAATATAACGCAATGTTCTACCGTTACTAATAACAGCCACGCACAACGTGTCTAGCTATAATCAGTGTTACTGATAAGAGCAACGTACAGCGAATTATCCACATAATTATACGTATGACAGCTCAAAATATTCTATGCATTCCTATCTCATTACTAATAAGAGCAACGTAAAGGGTAATGTTCACATAATTATACGTATGACAGTACAAAATAATCTATGCATTCTTATCTCGTTACTGATAAGAGCAACGTAAAGCGTAATATCCACATAATTATACGTATGACACTACAAAATATTCTATCCATTATATTTCTCATTGCGGATAAGAGCAACGTATAGCGTACTATCCACATAATTATACGTATGACAGTACAAAATATTCTATGCATTCTTCTCTTACTACTGATAAGAGCAAAAGAAAGCGTACTATCCGCATAATTACACGTATGACAGTACAAAATATTCTATGCATTCTTATCACATTACTGTAAAGAGAAACGTAAAGCGTACTGTTCACATAATTATACGTAAGACAGTACAAAATAATATATGCCTTCTTATCTCATTACCGATAAGAGCAACATACAGCGTCCTGTCCACATAATTACACGTATGACAGTACAAAATATTCTATGCATTCTTATCTCATTACCGATAAGAGCAACGTATAGCGTACTATCCACATAATTATACGTATGACAGCACAAAAAATTCGATGCATTCTTATCTCATTACCGATAAGATCAACGTATAGCGTACTATCCACATAATTATACGTATGAGAGTACAAAATATTCTATGCATTCTTATCTCATTACCGATAAGATCAACGTATAGCGTACTATCCACATAATTATACGTATGACAGCACAAAATATTCTATGCATTCTTATCTCATTACCGATAAGATCAACGTATAGCGTACTATCCACATAATTATACGTATGACAGAACAAAATATTCTATGCTTTCTTATCTCATTACCGATAAGATCAACGTATAGCGTACTATCCACATAATTATACGTATGACAGCACAAAATATTCTATGCATTCTTATCTCATTACCGATAAGATCAACGTATAGCGTACTATCCACATAATTATACGTATGACAGCACAAAATATTCTATGCATTCTTATCTCATTACCGATAAGATCAACGTAAACCGTACTAACCACATAACTATACGTATGACTACAAAATATTTTATGCATTCTTATCTCTTTACTGATAAGAGCAAAGGAAAGCGTACTATTCACATATTCATTCATACGTATGACAGCATAAAAAATTCTATGCATTTTAATTTCATTGCTGATCAGAGCAACGTAAAGCGTACTGTCCACATAATTATACGAATGACAGCACCAAATATTCTATGCATTCTTATCTCATTACTGATAAGAGCAAAGTAAAGCGTACTGTCCACATAATTATACGAATGACAGCACCAAATATTCTATGCATTCTTATCTCATTACTGATAAGAGCAAAGTAAAGCGTACTGCCCACATAATTATACATATGACAGTTGAAATATTCTATGTATTCTTACCTTGTTACTGATAAGAGCAACGTGAAGCGTACTATACACATAATTTTACGTGTAACAGTACAAAATATTCTATGCTTTCTTATCTTATTACTGTTAAGCGTTATGTCCACATAATTATATGTATGACAGCAAGATATAATCTATGCATTCTTATCTAACTACTGATAAGATCAGCGTATAGCGTACTATCCACATAATTGTACATATGACAGCACAAAATATTCTATGCATTCTTTTCTCATTACCGATAAAAGCAACGTACAGCGTACTGTCCACAAAATTATACGTATGACGATACAAAATATTATATTCATTCTTATCACATTACTGTAAAGAGAAACGTAAAGCGTACTGTTCACATAATTATACGTAAGACAGTACAACATAATATATGCCTTCTTATCTCATTACCGATAAGAGCAACGTACAGCGTCCTGTCCACATAATTATACGTATGACAGAAAAAAATATTCTTTGCATTCTTATCTCATTACTGATAGGAGCAGCGTACAGCGTACTATTAACATAATTATACGTATGATATGACAGCACAAAATATTCTACGCATTCTTATCTCATTACTGATAAGAGCAACGTAAAGCGTACTATCCACATAATTTTACGTATGAAATTACAAAATATTCCATGCATTTTTATATTATTACTGATAAGAGCAAAGAAAAGCGTTATGTCCACATAATTATAGCTATGACAGCAAAAAAATATTCTATACATTCTTATCTCACTACTGATAAGACCAACGTACAGCGTACTATCCACATAATTATACATAAGGCAGTACAAAATATTCTATGCATTCTTATCTCATTACTGATAAGAGCAACGTAAAGCGTCCTGTCCACATAATTATACGTATGACTACAAAATAATCTATGCATTCTTATCTCATTACTGATAAGAGCAACGTAAAGCGTACTGTCCACATAATTATACGTATGACTACAAAATATTCTATGCATTCTTATCTCGTTACTGATAAGAGCAACGTAAAGCGTAATATCCACATAATTATACGTATGACACTACAAAATATTCTATACATTATATTTCTCATTGCGGATAAGAGCAACGTATAGCGTACTATCCACATAATTATACGTATGACAGTACAAAATATTCTATGCATTCTTCTCTTACTACTGATAGGAGCAAAAGAAAGCGTACTATCCCCGCATAATTACACGTATGACAGTACAAAATATTCTATGCATTCTTATCACATTACTGTAAAGAGAAACGTAAAGCGTACTGTTCACATAATTATACGTAAGACAGTACAAAATAATATATGCCTTCTTATCTCATTACCGATAAGAGCAACATACAGCGTCCTGTCCACATAATTACACGTATGACAGTACAAAATATTCTATGCATTCTTATCTCATTACCGATAAGAGCAACGTATAGCGTACTACCCACATAACTACACGTATGACAGCACAAAATATTCGATGCATTCTCATCTCATTACTGATAAGAGCAACGTAAACCGTACTAACCACATAATTATACATATGACAGTACAAAATATTCAATGCATTCTTATCTCATTACTGATAATAGCAACGTAAAGCGTACTGTCCACATATTTATACGTATGACAGCGCAAAATATTCTATGCATTCTTATCTCATTACTAATAGGAGCAACACAAAGCGTACTGTCCACATAAATATATACGTATAACAATACAAAATATTCTATGCATTCTTATCTCATTACTGATAAGAGCAACGTGAAGCGTACTGTCCACATAATTATACATATGATAGTACAAAATATTTTATGCATTCTTTAAATCGTTACTGATAAGAGCAATGTACAACGTACTATCCACATAATTATACGTATGATAGCACAAAATATTCTATGCATTCTTATTTCTTTACCGATAAGATCAACGTATAGCGTACTATCCACATAATTATACGTATGACAGCACAAAATATTCTATGCATTCTTATCTCATTACCGATAAGATCAACGTATAGCGTACTATCCACATAATTATACGTATGACAGTACAAAATATTCTATGCATTCTTATCTCATTACCGATAAGATCAACGTATAGCGTACTATCCACATAATTATACGTACGACAGCACAAAATATTCTATGCATTCTTATCTCATTACCGATAAGATCAACGTATAGCGTACTATCCACATAATTATACGTATGACAGCACAAAATATTCTATGCATTCTTATCTCATTACCGATAAGATCAACGTATAGCGTACTATCCACATAATTATACGTATGACAGTACAAAATATTCTATGCATTCTTATCTCCTTACCGATAAGATCAACGTATAGCGTACTATCCACATAATTATACGTATGACAGCACAAAATATTCTATGCATTCTCATCTCATTACCGAGAAGATCAACGTATAGCGTACTATCCACATAATTATACGTATGACAGCACAAAATATTCGATGCATTCTCATCTCATTACCGATAAGATCAACGTATAGCGTACTATCCACATAATTATACGTATGAGAGTACAAAATATTCGATGCATTCTTATCTCATTACCGATAAGATCAACGTATAGCGTACTATCCACATAATTATACGTATGAGAGTACAAAATATTCTATGCATTCTTATCTCATTACCGATAAGATCAACGTATAGCGTACTATCCACATAATTATACGTATGACAGCACAAAATATTCGATGCATTCTTATCTCATTACCGATAAGATCAACGTATAGCGTACTATCCACATAATTATACGTATGAGAGTACAAAATATTCTATGCATTCTTATCTCATTACCGATAAGATCAACGTATAGCGTACTATCCACATAATTATACGTATGACAGCACAAAATATTCTATGCATTCTTATCTCATTACCGATAAGATCAACGTATAGCGTACTATCCACTTAATTATACGTATGACAGCACAAAATATTCTATGCATTCTTATCTCATTACCGATAAGATCAACGTATAGCGTACTATCCACATAATTATACGTATGACAGTACAAAATATTCTATGCATTCTTATCTCATTACCGATAAGATCAACGTATAGCGTACTATCCACATAATTATACGTATGACAGTACAAAATATTCTATGCATTCTTATCTCATTACCGATAAGATCAACGTATAGCGTACTATCCACATAATTATACGTATGACAGCACAAAATATTCTATGCATTCTTATCTCATTACCGATAAGATCAACGTATAGCGTACTATCCACATAATTATACGTATGACAGAACAAAATATTCTATGCTTTCTTATCTCATTACCGATAAGATCAACGTATAGCGTACTATCCACATAATTATACGTATGACAGCACAAAATATTCTATGCATTCTTATCTCATTACCGATAAGATCAACGTATAGCGTACTATCCACATAATTATACGTATGACAGCACAAAATATTCTATGCATTCTTATCTCATTACCGATAAGATCAACGTAAACCGTACTAACCACATAACTATACGTATGACTACAAAATATTTTATGCATTCTTATCTCTTTACTGATAAGAGCAAAGGAAAGCGTACTATTCACATATTCATTCATACGTATGACAGCATAAAAAATTCTATGCATTTTAATTTCATTGCTGATCAGAGCAACGTAAAGCGTACTGTCCACATAATTATACGAATGACAGCACCAAATATTCTATGCATTCTTATCTCATTACTGATAAGAGCAAAGTAAAGCGTACTGCCCACATAATTATACATATGACAGTTGAAATATTCTATGCATTCTTATCTCATTACTGATAAGAGCAACATAAAGCATACTATGAACATATTTATACGGTACAAAATATTCTATGTATTCTTACCTCGTTACTGATAAGAGCAACGTGAAGCGTACTATACACATAATTTTACGTGTAACAGTACAAAATATTCTATGCTTTCTTATCTTATTACTGTTAAGCGTTATGTCCACATAATTATATGTATCACAGCAAGAAATAATCTATGCATTCTTATCTAACTACTGATAAGATCAGCGTATAGCGTACTATCCACATAATTGTACATATGACAGCACAAAATATTCTATGTATTCTTACCTCGTTACTGATAAGAGCAACGTGAAGCGTACTATACACATAATTTTACGTGTAGCAGTACAAAATATTCTATGCATTCTTATCTCATTACTGATAAGAGCAACATAAAGCATACTATGAACATATTTATACGGTACAAAATATTCTATGTATTCTTACCTCGTTACTGATAAGAGCAACGTGAAGCGTACTATACACATAATTTTACGTGTAACAGTACAAAATATTCTATGCTTTCTTATCTTATTACTGTTAAGCGTTATGTCCACATAATTATATGTATGACAGCAAGAAATAATCTATGCATTCTTATCTAACTACTGATAAGATCAGCGTATAGCGTACTATCCACATAATTGTACATATGACAGCACAAAATATTCTATGCATTCTTTTCTCATTACCGATAAAAGCAACGTACAGCGTACTGTCCACAAAATTATACGTATGACGATACAAAATATTCTACGCATTCTTATCTCATTACTGATAAGAGCAACGTAAAGCGTACTATCCACATAATTTTACGTATGAAATTACAAAATATTCCATGCATTTTTATATTATTACTGATAAGAGCAAAGAAAAGCGTTATGTCCACATAATTATAGGTATGACAGCAAAAAAATATTCAATACATTCTTATCTCACTACTGATAAGACCAACGTACAGCGTACTATCCACATAATTATACATATAGCAGTACAAAATATTCTATGCATTCTTATCTCATTACTGATAAGAGCAACGAAAGCGTACTGACCACATAATTATACTTATGACAGCACAATACATTCTATGCATTCTTATCTCATTACTAATAAGATCAACGTAAAGCGTACTGTGCACATAATTATACGTATGAAAGCACAAAATATTCTATGCATTTTTATCTCACTACTGATAAGATTACCGTAAAGCGTACTATCGACATATTTATACGTATGACAGTACAAAATATTCTATGCATTCTTATCTTATTACTGTTAAGAGAAAAGAAAAGCATTATGTCCACATAATTATACGTATGACAGCAAGAAATATTCCATGCATACATATCTCACTACTGATAAGAGTAACGTACAGCGTACTGTACACATAATTATACGTATGACCACAAAATATTCTATGCATTTTTATCTCATTACAGATAACAGCAACGTACAGCGTACTAACCATATAATTATACGTATGACAGCACAAAATATTCTATGCATTCTTATCTCGTTACTGATAAGAGCAGCGTACTGTTAACATAATTATACGTATAACAGCACAAAATATTCTATGCATTCTTATCTCATTACTGATAAGAGCAACGTAAAGCTTACTGTCCACATAATTTTACCTATGAAATTACAAAATATTCCATGCATTTTTATATTATTACTGATAAGAGCAAAGAAATGCGTTATGTCCACATAATTACAGGTATGACAGCAAAAAAATATTTTATACATTCTTATCTCACTACTGATAAGACCAACGTACAGCGTACTAACCATATAATTATACGTATGACAGCACAAAATATTCTATGCATTCTTATCTCATTACTGATAAGAGCAGCGTACTATTAACATAATTATACGTATAACAGCACAAAATATTCTATGCATTCTTATCTCATTACTGATAAGAGCAACGAAAGCGTACTGACCACATAATTATACTTATGACAGCACAATACATTCTATGCATTCTTATCTCATTACTGATAAGAGCAAAGTAAAGCGTACTGTCCACATAAATATACGTATGACACTACTAAATATTCTATGCATTCTTATCTCATTACTGATAAGAGCAACGTACGGCGTAATATCCACATAATTATACGTATGCCAGTACAAAATATTCTATGCATTCTTATCTCATTACTGATAAGAGCAACGAAAGCGTACTGACCACATAATTATACTTATGACAGCACAAAATATTCTATGCATTCTTATCTCATTACTGATAAGAGCAAAGTAAAGCGTACTGTCCACATAAATATACGTATGACACTACTAAATATTCTATGCATTCTTATCTCATTACTGATAAGAGCAACGTACGGCGTAATATCCACATAATTATACGTATGCCAGTACAAAATATTCTATGCATTCTTATCTCATTACTGATAAGAGCAACGAAAGCGTACTAACCACATAATTATACTTATGACAGCACAAAATATTCTATGCATTCTTATCTCATTACTGATAAGAGCAACGAAAGCGTACTGACCACATAATTATACTTATGACAGCACAATACATTCTATGCATTCTTATCTCATTACTGATAAGAGCAAAGTAAAGCGTACTGTCCACATAAATATACGTATGACACTACTAAATATTCTATGCATTCTTATCTCATTACTGATAAGAGCAACGTACGGCGTAATATCCACATAATTATACGTATGCCAGTACAAAATATTCTATGCATTCTTATCTCATTACTGATAAGAGCAACGAAAGCGTACTGACCACATAATTATACGTATGCCAGTACAAAATATTCTATGCATTCTTATCTCATTACTGATAAGAGCAACGAAAGCGTACTGACCACATAATTATACTTATGACAGCCCAATACATTCTATGCATTCTTATCTCATTACTAATAAGATCAACGTAAAGCGTACTATCCACATAATTATACGTATGACATCACAAAACATTCTATGCATTCTTTATGTCATTACTGATAAGAACAACGTAAAGCGTATTATCCACATAATTATACCTATGACTACAAAATATTCTATGCATTTTATCCCTTTACTAATAAGAGAAACGTAAAGCGTACTGTCCACATAATTATACGTATGACAGCACAAATAGTCTATGCATTCTTATCTCATTACTAATAAGAGCAACGTATAGTGAACAATTCCAAAAATTACAAGTAAATGATAATACAATTATTTTATGCATTGTTATTCCTTTCCTAATAACAGCTACGTACAGCG
This sequence comes from Prosapia bicincta, assembly GCA_036971475.1. Lineage (NCBI taxonomy): Eukaryota > Metazoa > Arthropoda > Insecta > Hemiptera > Cercopidae > Prosapia > Prosapia bicincta. The sequence continues at coordinate 283,212,321 of JBAIZL010000005.1, read as the reverse complement.
TATCATTCAAATGGTTTAGCGTTATATAAGAAAAAAAATATTTTCTGCACTATTTACTCAGTAATGATAACAGCTACATACAGCTTATCATTACCTGAAAAGATAGGGGGAAAAGCTACGCATTATTAACGCATTGTTATCTCATTACTCTTATCAGCTACGTACATGACGTATTGACATGACGTAAGATATTACAAAATATTCTCTGCATTGTAACATCAACACTAATAACAGCCACGTAAATCGTATCATTTAAATGGTTCTACGTAAGACAAGAAAAAAATTATCTAACCATTGTTATCTCATTACTAATTGGAGCACATACACGTAATACTCAAATTGTTATACGTAAGCAAAAGAAAAAAAACTTTCTGCTCAGGGTTATCTCATTACTAATTCCAGCACGTACGTCGTATCATTCACTTGGTTATACTTAAAATTAGAAAAAACATCCATTAATTGTAATCTCAATACAGCTACGTTCAGCGTATCATCTACATAGTAATAGGTAAGATACAAAAAATTCCATGTCATTAGTACAGTCATGTACAGCGTATTATTCACATAGTTATACGTAAGATGATATGAAAAATATTCTAGGCATTGTTATCTAATTACTGGTAACAGTCACGTGACGCATCATCTTATGGGAAAAAATTAATTTACGCATTGTTATCTCAATGCTGAAAACCGCTACTTACAGCGAATCATTCACTGATAAGATGAGATAAAAATATTCTATGCATTATCTAGTTAGTGATAACAGTAATGTATAACGTATTTTAACATCAAATAAGAAAAAATCTACGAACTTTTTTTATCTTATTATTCATATTAGCTACGTTTGCAAATCATTACATTGTTATACGTAAGAAGAGGAAAAATATTTTCTGCATTGCATCTGTTACTGATTCTAGTTACGTACAGCGTAACATTATGTGAACAGATAAGAAAAAAATTCAATCTAAGCTATGTAATCTCAAGACAATAGCTACTTGTAGCGTTATCATAACAAAGTTATAAGTAAAATAATACAAAATATAAACGCATTTTATCTAATTACTGATAAGAGCTAAGTACAGTGTACCATTCACATGGTTATGTAAAGTGGAAAAAATATTCCATAAATGATTATCTTATTACTGATAACAGCTATGTACAGCGTATCATTATATGGTATTACGTAAGATGAGGAAAAATATACCATGCATTGATAACCCTTTCCTGATAAGAGCTACGTACAGCGTATAATTCATACGGTTAAATGTTAGATTTAAAAGATATATTCTATGAGGTTGTTACCTCATTAATGATAGTTATGTACAAGGTATCATTTCAGATTGTAAATGTAAAATAAAAAAATATTTTAAGCATTTTCTCAGAGATATTCTCTGAGATATCTCATTACTGATAAGTGCTACGTACACCGTATCAGTCACATTCTTATTTGTAGGATTTAAGAAAAGTTCTACGCAAAGTTACCTCATTACTGTTAACAGCAACGTACAGCCTATCATTCATATGGATAAATGTAAGATTTGAAAAAAATCTACGTTTTGTAATGTCATAAGCGATAAGAGCTACGTACAGCGTATCATTTACATGGTTAAATGTAAGATTTAAAAAAAATATATTATACGTATTGTTATGTCATAAGCGATAAGAGCTACGTACAACGTGTTACTCACATCGTTAAATGTAAGATTTTAAAAAAAATATTCTACGTATTGTTATGTCATAAGCGATAAGAGCTACGTACAGCGTATCACTTACATGGTTAAATGTAAGATTTTTAAAAAAAATATTATACGTATTGTTATGTCATAAGCGATAAGAACTACGTACAAAGTTTTATTCACATCGTGAAATGTAAGATTTTTAAAAAAAATATTCTACGTATTGTCATGTCATAAGCGAAAAAAGCTACGTACAGCGTATCACTTACATGGTTAAATGTAAGATTTTTAAAAAAAATATTATACGTATTGTTATGTCATAAGCGATAAGAGCTACGTACAACGTATTATTCACATCGTTAAATGTGATTTAGAAAAAATATTCTACGTATTGTTATGTCATACGCGATAAGAACTACGTACAGCGTATCATTTACATGGTTAAATGTAAGATTTTTAAAAAAATATTATACGTATTGTTATGTCATAAGCAATAAGAGCTACGTACAACGTATTATTCACATCGTTAAATGTGATTTAGAAAAAATATTCTACGTATTGTTATGTCATAAGCGATAAGAACTACGTACAGCGTATCATTTGCATGGTTAAATCTAAGATTTTTAAAAAAATATTATACGTATTGTTATGTCATAAGCGATAAGAACTACGTACAAAGTTTTATTCACATCGTGAAATGTAAGATTTTTAAAAAAAATATTCTACGTATTGTCATGTCATAAGCGAAAAAAGCTACATACAGCGTATCATTTACATGGTTAAATCTAAGATTTTTAAAAAAATATTATACGTATTGTTATGTCATAAGCGATAAGAGCTACGTACAGCGTATCACTTACATGGTTAAATGTAAGATTTTAAAAAAAAATATTATACGTATTGTTATGTCATAAGCGATAAGAGCTACGTACAACGTATTATTCACATCGTTAAATGTGATTAAGAAAAAATATTCTACGTATTGTTATGTCATAAGCGATAAGAACTACGTACAGCGTATCATTTACATGGTTAAATGTAAGATTTTTAAAAAAATATTATACGTATTGTTATGTCATAAGCGATAAGAACTACGTACAGCGTATCATTTACATGGTTAAATGTAAGATTTTTAAAAAAATATTATACGTATTGTTATGTCATAAGCGATAAGAACTACGTACAAAGTTTTATTCACATCGTTAAATGTAAGATTTTTAAAAAAAATATTCTACGTATTGTCATGTCATAAGCGAAAAAAGCTACATACAGCGTATCATTTACATGGTTAAATCTAAGATTTTTAAAAAAATATTATACGTATTGTTATGTCATAAGAGATAAGAACTACGTACAGCGTATCATTTACATGGTTAAATCTAAGATTTTTAAAAAAATATTATACGTATTGTTATGTCATAAGCGATAAGAACTACGTACAGCGTATCATTTACATGGTTAAGTGTAAGATTTTTAAAAAAATATTATACGTATTGTTATGTCATAAGCGATAAGAACTACGTACAGCGTATCATTTACATGGTTAAATGTAAGATTTTTTAAAAAATATTATACGTATTGTTATGTCATAAGCGATAAGAACTACGTACAAAGTTTTATTCACATCGTTAAATGTAAGATTTTTAAAAAAAATATTCTACGTATTGTCATGTCATAAGCGAAAAAAGCTACATACAGCGTATCATTTACATGGTTAAATCTAAGATTTTTAAAAAAATATTATACGTATTGTTATGTCATAAGCGATAAGAACTACGTACAGCGTATCATTTACATGGTTAAATCTAAGATTTTTAAAAAAATATTATACGTATTGTTATGTCATAAGCGATAAGAACTACGTACAAAGCTTTATTCACATCGTGAAATGTAAGATTTTAAAAAAAAATATTCTACGTATTGTCATGTCATAAGCGAAAAAAGCTACATACAGCGTATCATTTACATGGTTAAATCTAAGATTTTTAAAAAAATATTATACGTATTGTTATGTCATAAGCGATAAGAACTACGTACAGCGTATCATTTACATGGTTAAATGTAAGATTAAAAAAAAAAATATTCTACGTATTGTTATCTCATAAGCGAAAAAAGCTACATACAGCGTATCATTTACATGGTTAAATGTAAGATTTAAAAAAAAAATATTATACGTATTGTTATGTCATAAGCGATAAGAGCTACGTACAACGTGTTACTCACATCGTTAAATGTAAGATTTAAAAAAAATATTCTACGTATTGTTATGTCATAAGCGATAAGAGCTACGTACAGCGTATCACTTACATGGATAAATGTAAGATTTAAAAAAAAAATATTATACGTATTGTTATGTCATAAGCGATAAGAGCTACGTACAACGTCGTATTATTCACATCGTTAAATGTGATTTAGAAAAAATATTCTACGTATTGTTATGTCATAAGCGATAAGAACTACGTACAGCGTATCATTTACATGGTTAAATGTAAGATTTTTAAAAAAATATTATACGTATTGTTATGTCATAAGCGAAAAAAGCTACATACAGCGTATCATTTACATGGTTAAATCTAAGATTTTTAAAAAAATATTATACGTATTGTTATGTCATAAGCGATAAGAACTACGTACAGCGTATCATTTACATGGTTAAATGTAAGATTTAAAAAAAAAATATTCTACGTATTGTTATCTCATAAGCGAAAAAAGCTACATACAGCGTATCATTCACATGGTTATATGTAAGATTTAAGACAAATATTCTACGTTTTGTTATCTCATTAGCGATAAGAGCAAGGTAAAGCCTATCACTCACATATTTAAAGGTAAGTTTTAAAAAAATATACTACAAACTGTAAACTCATAAGCGATAAGAGCTACGTAAAGCCTATCACTCATATATATAAAGGTAAATTTATAAAAAATATACTACGTATTGTAACCTCATTAGCGATAGCAGCTACGTACAGCGTATCATTCACATGGTTAAATGTAAGATTTAATAAAATATACTACGTATTGTAAACTCATTAGCGATAAGAGGTACGTACAGCGTATCATTCACATCGTTAAATGTAAGATTTAATAAAATATACTACGTATTGTAAACTCATTAGTAATAAGAGCTACGTACATCGTATCATTCACATCGTTAAATGTAAGATTTAATAAAATATACTACGTATTGTAAACTAATTAGCGATAAGAGCTACGTACAGCGTATCATTCACATCGTTAAATGTAAGGTTTAATAAAATATACTACGTATTGTAAACTTATTAGAGATAAGAGCACGTACAGCGTATCATTCACATGGTTAAATATAAGAATTAAAAGAAATATTCTTCGTATTGTAAACTTATTAGCGATAAGAGCTACGTACAACGTATAATTCACATGGTTAAATGTAAGACTAAAAAATATATTCTACGTATTGTTATCTCATTAGCGATGTATGATTTAAGAAAAATATTCTACATATTGTTATGTCCTAAGCGATGAGAGCTACGTACAGCGTATTATACACATGGTTGAATGTAAGATGTAAGAAAAATAGTCTACTTATTATTATGTCCTTAGCGATAGGAGCTACGTATAACGTAACATTCACATAGTTAATTGTAGGATTTTAAAAAATGTACGTATTGTTATCTAATTTGCGATAAGAGCGTACAGCGTATTATACACATGGTTAAATGTAAGATTAAAAACAAATATTCTACGTATTGTTACGTCATTAGGGATAAGATCTACGTACAGCGTATCATTCACATAGTTAAATGTAAGATTAAAAACAAATATTCTACGTATTGTTATCTCATTAGTGATAAGAGCTACAGCATTTTATTCACATGAATTAATGTAAGATTTAAGAAAAATATTCTATGTATTGTTATGTGATTAGTGATAGGAGCTACGTACAGCGTATTATTTACATGTTTAAATGTAAGGATTAAGAAAATATTGTAGGTATTGTTATGTCATTAGTGATAACAGCTACGTACAGCGTATTATTTACATGGTTATATATAAAGATTCTACGTATTATTATGTCCTTAGCGATAAGAGCTACGTACAGCGTATTACACACATGGTTAAATGTAATGTTTTAAAAAAATTGTACATATTGTTATCTGATTTGCGATAAGAGCGTACAGCGAATAAATCACATGGTTAAATGCAAGATTTAAAAAAAATATTCTACGTATTGTTATCTCATTAGCGATAAGAGCTACGTACAGCGTATTATTTTACGACTTGTTATCTCATTTGCAATAAGAGCTACGTAGAGCATATTATTCACATGAATTAATGTATGATTTAAGAAAAATATTCCACATATTGTTATGTCCTAAGCGATGAGAGCTACGTACAGCGTATTATACACATGGTTGAATGTAAGATGTAACAAAAATATTCTACTTATTATTATATCCTTAGCGATAGGAGCTACGTATAACGTATCATTCACATAGTTAATTGTAGGATTTAAAAAAAATGTACGTATTGTTATCTAATTTGCGATAAGAGCGTACAGCGTATTATACACATGGTTAAATGTAAGATTAAAAACAAATATTCTACGTATTGTTACGTCATTAGGGATAAGATCTACGTACAGCGTATCATTCACATGGTTAAATGTAAGATTAAAAACAAATATTCTACGTATTGTTATCTCATTAGTGATAAGAGCTACAGCATTTTATTCAAATGAATTAATGTAAGATTTAAGAAAAATATTCTACGTATTGTTACCTCATTTGGCGATAAGAGCTACGTACAGCATATTATTCACATGAATTAATGTAAGATTTAAGAAAAATATTCTATGTATTGTTATGTGATTAGTGATAGGAGCTACGTAAAGCGTATTATTTACATGGTTAAATGTTAGGATTAAGAAAATATTCTAGGTATTGTTATGTGATTAATGATAACAGCTACGTACAGCGTATTATTTACATGGTTATATGTAAGGATTCTACGTATTATTATGTCCTTAGCGATAAGAGCTACGTACAGCGTATTACACACGTGGTTAAAAAAATGTAATGTTTAAAAAATTTGTACATATTGTTATCTGATTTGCGATAAGAGCGTACAGCGAATAAATCACATGGTTAAATGCAAGATTTTAAAAAAAAAATATTCTACGTATTGTTATCTCATTAGCGATAAGAGCTACGTACAGCATATTATTTACATGAATTAATGTAAGATTTAGGAAAAATATTCTACGTATTGTTATGGGATTAGTGATAGGAGCTACATACAGCGTATCATTCAGATGGTTAAATGTAAGAATAAAAACAAATATTCTGCGTATTGTTATATCATTAGGGATAAGATCTAGGTACAGCGTATCATTCACATGGTTAAATGTAAGAATAAAAATATATTTTCTACGTAATTATATGTCAAGCCTATGGGCTACATGACCTTGACGTGGTGGAGAGGCTTAATCCGGGCGTGAGGAACGGGTGGAGCGGGTCTGTACGTATGTGGCTCCCTATAAACGGGAAGTCCAGGCAATTGTGTGAGTGCATGAAGGCGGCTCAAAAAAAAGGGGCCAGTCCTAGCACTTGAAGGGTTGTTATCTGCCCGGCACTCGCCCTGCCCTTCCCTTGCGGGCGGCAACCAAGAAGCACCCCTCATCCAGGTTGGTGGTCTGGATGGGCACTTACACCCCCGATCGGAAGGTGTTATGCGATCCGTGCCGATGTAGATTCGTGGCCCTCAGGGTAAGGAGGGTCTTTAACGGAGCCTCAGGGACACCTGGCGCCACCCCTGAGTACTTAAGTCGCCTTACCGCCGTAAGCGGGGCTCTGCGGCGGCGGACCTTTATTTCCCTAGCTGCTCGTGGGAACATACATGACAGAGATAAAAAAAATAAATTCATATGGTTAAATGAAGGACTAAAAAAATATATTCTAGGTATTGTTGTCTCATTAGCGATAAGAGCTACGTACAGCGTATCATTCACATGGTTAAATGAAGGACTAACAAAATATATTCTACGCATTGTTGTCTCATTAGCGATAAGAGCTACGTACAGCGTATCAATCACATGGTTAAATGTAAGACTAAAAAAATATATTCTAGGTATTGTTATCTCATTAGCGATAAGAGCTACGTATAGCGTATCATTCACATGGTATATCATTCACATGGTGTATCATTCACATGGTTAAATGAAGGACTAAAAAAATATATTCTACGCATTGTTGTCTCATTAGCGATAAGAGCTACGTACAGCGTATCATTCACATGGTTAAATGTAAGACTAAAAAAATATACTCTACGTATTGTTATCTCATTTGCGATAAGAGCTACGTACAGCGTATCATTCACATGGTTAAATGTAAGACTAAAAAAATATATTCTACGTATATCTCATTAGCGATAAGAGCTACGTACAGCGTATCATTCATATGGTTAAATGTAAGACTAAAAAAATATTTTCTACGTATTGTTATCTCATTTGCGATAAGACCTACGTACAGCGTATCATTCACATGGTTAAATGTAAGATTTTAAAATATATTCAATATATTTTTATGTGATTAGGGATAAGACCTACGTACAGCGTATCATTTACATGGTTATATGTAAGACTAAAAAAATATATTCTACGCATTGTTATCTCATTAGCAATAACAGCTACGTACAGCGTATCATTCACATGGTTAAATGTAAGACTAAAAAAATATATTCTACGTATTGTTATATCATTTTCGATAAGACCTACGTACAGCGTATCATTCACATGGTTAAATGTAAGACTAAAAAAATATATTCTACGTATTGTTATCTCATTAGCGATAAGACCTACGTACAGCGTATCATTCACATGGTTAAATGTAAGACTAAAAAAATATATTCTACGTATTGTTATCTCATTAGCGATAAGACCTACGTACAGCGTATCATTCACATTGTTAAATGTAAGACTAAAAAAAGATATTCTACGTATTGTTATCTCATTAGCGATAATACCTACGTACAGCATATCATTCACATGGTTAAATGTAAGAAAAAAAATATATTTTACGTATTGTTATCTCATTAGCGATAAGAGCTAGGTACAGCGTATCATTCACAGGGTTAATGTAAGATTTGAAAATATATTCAATATATTTTTATGTGATTAGCGATAAGAGCTACGTACATTGTATAATTCACATGGTTATTTGTAAGATTTAAGAAAAATATTCTACGCATTGTTATCTCATTAGCGATAAGAGCTAAGTACAGCGCATCATTCACATGGTTATTTGTAAGATTTAAGAAAAATATTCTACGTATTGTTATCTCATTAGTGATAAGAGCTACGTACAGCATTTTATTCACATGAATTAATGTAAGATTTAAGAAAAATATTCTACGTATTGTTATCTCATTAGTGATAAGAGCTACGTACAGCGTATCATTCTAATGGTTATATGTAAGATTTAAGAAAAATATTCTACGTATTGTTATCTCATTAGTGATAAGAGCTACGTTCAGCATTTTATTCACATGAAATAATGTAAGATTTAAGAAAAATATTCTACGTATTGTTATGTCATTAGCGATAAGAGCTACGTACAGCGTACCATTCACATGGTATATCATTCACATGGTTAAATGTAAGACTAAAAAAATATATTCTACGCATTGTTATCTCATAAGCGATAAGAGCTACGTACAGCGTATCATTCACATGGTTGAATGTAACACTAAAAAAATATATTCTACGTATTGTGATCTTATTAGCGATAAGAGCTACGTACAGCGTATCATTCACATGGTTAAATGTAAGACTAAAAAAATATATTCTAAGTATTGTTATCTCATTTGCGATAAGAGCTACGTACAGCGTATCATTCACATGGTTAAATGTAAGATTTTAAAATATATTCAATATATTGTTATGTGATTAGCGACAAGAGCTACGTACAGCGTATCATTCACATTGTTATATGTGAAACTAAAAAAATATATTCTACGCATTGTTATCTCATTAGCAATAACAGCTACGTACAGCGTATCATTCAAATGGTTAAATGTAAGACTAAAAAAATATATTCTACGTATTGTTATCTCATTAGCGATAAGAGCTACGTACAGCGTATCATTCATATGGTTAAATGTAAGACTAAAAAAATATATTCTACGTATTGTTATATCATTAGCGATAAGACCTACGTACAGCGTATCATTCACATGGTTAAATGTAAGATTTTAAAATGTATTCAATATATTTTTATGTGATTAGCGATAAGAGCTACGTACAGTGTATCATTTACATGGTTATATGTAAGACTAAAAAAATATATTCTAGGCATTGTTATCTCATTAGCAATAACAGCTACGTACAGCGTATCATTCAAATGGTTAAATGTAAGACTAAAAAAATATATTCTACGTATTGTTATCTCATTAGCGATAAGAGCTACGTACAGCGTATCATTCATATGGTTAAATGTAAGACTAAAAAAATATATTCTACGTATTGTTATCTCATTCGCGATAAGACCTGCGTACAGCGTATCATTCACATGGTTAAATGTAAGACTAAAAAAATATATTCTATTTCTCATAGCAATAACAGCTACGTACAGCGTATCATTCACATGGTTAAATGTAAGACTAAAAAAATATATTCTACGTATTGTTATCTCATTAGCGATAAGACCTACGTACAGCGTATCATTTAGATGGTTATATGTAAGACTAAAAAAATATATTCTACGCATTGTTATCTCATTAGCAATAACAGCTACGTACAGCGTATCATTCACATGGTTAAATGTAAGACTAAAAAAATATATTCTACGTATTGTTATCTCTTTAGCGATAAGAGCAACGTACAGCGTATCATTCATATGGTTAAATGTAAGACTAAAAAAATATATTCTACGTATTGTTATCTCATTAGCGATAAGACCTACGTACAGCGTATCATTCACATGGTTAAATGTAACACTAAAAAAAGATATTCTACGTATTGTTATCTCATTAGGGATAATACCTACGTACTGCGTATCATTCACATGGTTAAATGTAAGACTAAAAAAATATATTCTACGTATTGTTATCTCATTAGCGATAAGAGCTACGTATAGCGTATCATTCACATGGTTAAATGTAAGACTAAAAAAATATATTCTACGTATTGTTATCTCATTAGCGATAAGAGGTACGTACAGCGTATCATTCACATGGTTAAATGTAAGATTTTAAAATATATTCAAAATATTTTTATGTGAATAGCGATAAGAGCTACGTACAGGGTATCATTCACATGGTTATATGTAAGACTAAAAAAATATATTCTACGCATTGTTATCTCATTAGCAATAAGAGCTACGTACAGCGTATCATTCACATGGTTAAATGTAAGAAAAAAAATATATTCTACGTATTGTTATCTCATTAGCGATAAAACCTACGTACAGCGTATCATTTACATGATTAAATGTAAGACTAAAAAAATATATTCTACGTATTGTTATCTCATTAGCGATAAGACCTACGTACAGCGTATCATTCACAGGGTTAAATGTAGGACTAAAAATATATATTCTACGTATTGTTATCTCATTGGCGATAAGAGCTACGTACAGCGTATCATTCACAGGGTAAAATGTAAGACTAAAAAAATATATTCTACGTATTGTTATCTCATTGGCGATAAGAGATACGTACAGCGTATCAATCACATGATTAAATGTAAGATTTTAAAATATATTCAATATATTTTTATGTGATTAGCGATAAGAACTACGTACAGCGTATCATTCACATGGTTATATGTAAGACTAAAAAAATATATTCTAGGTATTGTTATCTCATTAGCGATAAGAGCTAGGTACAGCGTATCATTCACAGGGTTAATGTAAGATTTTAAAATATATTCAATATATTTTTATGTGATTAGCGATAAGAGCTACGTACATTGTATAATTCAAATGGTTATTTTTAAGATTTAAGAAAAATATTCTACGTATTGTTATCTCATTAGTGATAAGAGCTACGTACAGCATTTTATTCACTTGAATTAATGTAAGATTTAAGAAAAATATTCTACGTTTTGTTATCTCATTAGCGATAAGAGCTACGTACAGCGTATCATTCTAATGGTTATATGTAAGATTTAAGAAAAATATTCTACGTATTGTTATCTCATTAGTGATAAGAGCTACGTTCAGCATTTTATTCACATGAATTAATGTAAGATTTAAGAAAAATATTCTACGTATTGTTATGTCATTAGCGATAAGAGCTACGTACAGCGTATCATTCACATGGTTAAATGTAAGACTAAATTATATATTTTACGTATTGTTATCTCATTACCGATAAGAGCTACGTACAGCGTATCATTCATATGGTTAAATGTAAGACTAAAAAAATATATTCTACGCATTGTTATTTCATTAACGATAAGAGCTACGTACAGCGTATCATTCACATGGTTGAATGTAAGACTAAAAAAATATATTCTACGTATTGTGATCTTATTAGCGATAAGAGCTACGTACAGCGTATCATTCACATGGTTAAATGTAAGATTTTAAAATATATTCAATATATTTTTATGTGATTAGCGACAAGAGCTACGTACAGCGTATCATTCACATGGTTAAATGTAAGATTTTAAAATATATTCAATATATTTTTATGTGATTAGCGATAAGAGCTACGTACAGCGTATCATTCACATGGTTAAATGTAAGATTTTAAAATATATTCAATATATTTTTATGTGATTAGCGACAAGAGCTACGTACAGCGTATCATTCACATGGTTAAATGTAAGATTTTAAAATATATTCAATATATTTTTATGTGATTAGCGATAATGTAAGATTTTAAAATATATTCAATATATTTTTATGTGATTAGCGATAAGAGCTACGTACAGCGTATCATTCACATGGTTAAATGTAAGATTTTAAAATATATTCAATATATTTTTATGTGATTAGCGATAAGAGCTACGTACAGCGTATCATTCACATGGTTATATGTGAGACTAAAAAAAGATATTCTACGTATTGTTATCTCATTAGGGATAATACCTACGTACTGCGTATCATTCACATGGTTAAATGTAAGACTAAAAAAATATATTCTACGTATTGTTATCTCATTAGCGATAAGACCTACGTACAGCGTATCATTCACATGGTTAAATGTAAGACTAAAAAAAGATATTCTACGTATTGTTATCTCATTAGGGATAATACCTACGTACTGCGTATCATTCACATGGTTAAATGTAAGACTAAAAAAATATATTCTACGTATTGTTATCTCATTAGCGATAAGAGCTACGTATAGCGTATCATTCACATGGTTAAATGTAAGACTAAAAAAATATATTCTACGTATTGTTATCTCATTAGCGATAAGAGGTACGTACAGCGTATCATTCACATGGTTAAATGTAAGATTTTAAAATATATTCAAAATATTTTTATGTGAATAGCGATAAGAGCTACGTACAGGGTATCATTCACATGGTTATATGTAAGACTAAAAAAATATATTCTACGCATTGTTATCTCATTAGCAATAAGAGCTACGTACAGCGTATCATTCACATGGTTAAATGTAAGAAAAAAAATATATTCTACGTATTGTTATCTCATTAGCGATAAAACCTACGTACAGCGTATCATTTACATGATTAAATGTAAGACTAAAAAAATATATTCTACGTATTGTTATCTCATTAGCGATAAGACCTACGTACAGCGTATCATTCACAGGGTTAAATGTAGGACTAAAAATATATATTCTACGTATTGTTATCTCATTGGCGATAAGAGCTACGTACAGCGTATCATTCACAGGGTAAAATGTAAGACTAAAAAAATATATTCTACGTATTGTTATCTCATTGGCGATAAGAGATACGTACAGCGTATCAATCACATGATTAAATGTAAGATTTTAAAATATATTCAATATATTTTTATGTGATTAGCGATAAGAACTACGTACAGCGTATCATTCACATGGTTATATGTAAGACTAAAAAAATATATTCTAGGTATTGTTATCTCATTAGCGATAAGAGCTAGGTACAGCGTATCATTCACAGGGTTAATGTAAGATTTTAAAATATATTCAATATATTTTTATGTGATTAGCGATAAGAGCTACGTACATTGTATAATTCAAATGGTTATTTTTAAGATTTAAGAAAAATATTCTACGTATTGTTATCTCATTAGTGATAAGAGCTACGTACAGCATTTTATTCACTTGAATTAATGTAAGATTTAAGAAAAATATTCTACGTTTTGTTATCTCATTAGCGATAAGAGCTACGTACAGCGTATCATTCTAATGGTTATATGTAAGATTTAAGAAAAATATTCTACGTATTGTTATCTCATTAGTGATAAGAGCTACGTTCAGCATTTTATTCACATGAATTAATGTAAGATTTAAGAAAAATATTCTACGTATTGTTATGTCATTAGCGATAAGAGCTACGTACAGCGTATCATTCACATGGTTAAATGTAAGACTAAATTATATATTTTACGTATTGTTATCTCATTACCGATAAGAGCTACGTACAGCGTATCATTCATATGGTTAAATGTAAGACTAAAAAAATATATTCTACGCATTGTTATTTCATTAACGATAAGAGCTACGTACAGCGTATCATTCACATGGTTGAATGTAAGACTAAAAAAATATATTCTACGTATTGTGATCTTATTAGCGATAAGAGCTACGTACAGCGTATCATTCACATGGTTAAATGTAAGATTTTAAAATATATTCAATATATTTTTATGTGATTAGCGACAAGAGCTACGTACAGCGTATCATTCACATGGTTAAATGTAAGATTTTAAAATATATTCAATATATTTTTATGTGATTAGCGATAAGAGCTACGTACAGCGTATCATTCACATGGTTAAATGTAAGATTTTAAAATATATTCAATATATTTTTATGTGATTAGCGACAAGAGCTACGTACAGCGTATCATTCACATGGTTAAATGTAAGATTTTAAAATATATTCAATATATTTTTATGTGATTAGCGATAATGTAAGATTTTAAAATATATTCAATATATTTTTATGTGATTAGCGATAAGAGCTACGTACAGCGTATCATTCACATGGTTAAATGTAAGATTTTAAAATATATTCAATATATTTTTATGTGATTAGCGATAAGAGCTACGTACAGCGTATCATTCACATGGTTATATGTGAGACTAAAAAAATATATTCTACGCATTGTTATCTCATTAGCGATAATACCTACGTACAGCGTATCATTCACATGGTTAAATGTAACACTAAAAAAAGATATTCTACGTATTGTTATCTCATTAGCGATAATACCTACGTACAGCGTATCATTCACATGGTTAAATGTAAGACTAAAAAAATATATTCTACGTATTGTTATCTCATTAGCGATAAGAGGTACGTATAGCGTATCATTCACATGGTTAAATGTAAGACTAAAAAAATATATTCTACGTATTGTTATCTCATTAGCGAAAAGAGCTACGTACAGCATATCATTCATATGGTTAAATGTAAGAATAAAAAAATATATTCTACGTATTGTTATCTCATTAGCGATAAGAGCTACGTACAGCGTATCATTCACATGGTTAAATGTAAGATTTTAAAATATATTCAATATATTTTTATGTGATTAGCGACAAGAGCTACGTACAGCGTATCATTCACATGGTTAAATGTAACACTAAAAAAAGATATTCTACGCATTGTTATTTCATTAACGATAAGAGCTACGTACAGCGTATCATTCACATGGTTGAATGTAAGACTAAAAAAATATATTCTACGTATTGTGATCTTATTAGCGATAAGAGCTACGTACAGCGTATCATTCACATGGTTAAATGTAAGATTTTAAAATATATTCAATATATTTTTATGTGATTAGCGACAAGAGCTACGTACAGCGTATCATTCACATGGTTATATGTGAGACTAAAAAAATATATTCTACGCATTGTTATCTCATTAGCGATAATACCTACGTACAGCGTATCATTCACATGGTTAAATGTAACACTAAAAAAAGATATTCTACGTATTGTTATCTCATTAGCGATAATACCTACGTACAGCGTATCATTCACATGGTTAAATGTAAGACTAAAAAAATATATTCTACGTATTGTTATCTCATTAGCGATAAGAGGTACGTATAGCGTATCATTCACATGGTTAAATGTAAGACTAAAAAAATATATTCTACGTATTGTTATCTCATTAGCGATAAGAGCTACGTACAGCGTATCATTCATATGGTTAAATGTAAGACTAAAAAAATATATTCTAAGTATTGTTATCTCATTAGCGATAAGACCTACGTACAGCGTATCATTCACATGGTTAAATGTAAGACTAAAAAAATATATTCTACGTATTGTTATCTCATTAGCGATAAGAGCTACGTACAGCGTATCATTCTAATGGTTGTATGTAAGATTTAAGAAAAATATTCTACGTATTGTTATCTCATTAGTGATAAGAGCTACGTTCAGCATTTTATTCACATGAATTAATGTAAGATTTAAGAAAAATATTCTACGTATTGTTATGTCATTAGCGATAAGAGCTACGTATAGCGTATCAATCTCATGGTTATATGTAAGATTTAAGAAAAATATTCTACTTATTGTTATCTCATTAGCGATAAGACCTACGTACAGCGTATCAGTCTCATGGTTAAATGTAAGATTTAAGAAAAATATTCTACTTATTGTTATCTCATTAGCGATAAGAGCTACGTACAGCGTATCAATCTCATCGTTAAATGTAAGATTTAAGAAAAATATTCTACTTATTGTTATCTCATTAGCGATAAGAGCTACGTACAGCGTATCATTCATATGGTTAAATGTAAGACTAAAAAAATATATTCTACGCATTGTTATCTCATTAGCGATAAGAGCTACGTACAGCGTATCATTCACATGGTTGAATGTAAGACTAAAAAAATATATTCTACGTATTGTGATCTTATTAGCGATAAGAGCTACGTACATCGTATCATTCACATGGTTAAATGTAAAATTTAAGAAAAATATTCTACGTATGGTTATCTCATTAGCGATAAGTGCTACGTACAGCGTATCATTCACATGGTTAAACTTAAAATTTAAGAAACATACTCTACGTATTGTTATCTCATTAGCGATAAGAGCTACGTACAGCGTATCAATTACATGGTTATATGTGAGATTTAAGAAAAATATTCTACGTATTGTTATCTCATTAGCTATAAGATCTACGTACAGCGTATCAATCCCATGGTTATATGTAAGATTTAATATTATATTCTACGTATTTTTATCTCATTAGCGATAAGAGCTACGTACAGCGTATCATTCACATGGTTAAATGTAAAATTTAAGAAAAATATTCTACGCATTGTTATTTCATTAGCGATAAGAGCTACGTACAGCGTACCATTTACATGGTTAAATGTAAGATTTAAGAAAAATATTCTACGTATTGTTATCTCATTAGCGATAAGAGCTACGTACAGCGTATCATTCACATGGTTATATGTAAGATTTAAGAAAAATATTCTACGTATTGTTATCTCATTAGTGACAAGAGCTACGTACAACGTATCTATCACATGGTTATATGTAAGATTTAAGAAAAATATTCTACTTATTGTTATCTCATTAGTGATAAGAGGTACGTACAGTGTATCATTCACATGGTTATGTGTAATATTTAAGAAAAATATTCTACGTATTGTTATCTCATTAGCGATAAGAGCTACGTTCAGCATTTTATTCACATGAATTAATGTAAGATTTAAGAAAAATATTCTACGTATTGATATCTCATTAGCGATAAGAGCAACGTACAGCGTATCATTCACATGGTTATATGTAATATTTAAGAAAAATATTCTACGTATAGTTATCTCATTAGGGATAAGAGCTACGTACAGCGTATCATTCACATGGTTATATGTAATATTTATGAAAAATATTCTACGTATTGTTATTTCATTAGCGATAAGAGCTACGTACAGCGTACCATTTACATGGTTAAATGTAAGATTTAAGAAAAATATTCTACGTATTGTTATCTCATTAGCGATAAGAGCTACGTACAGCGTATCATTCACATAGTTATATGTGAGATTTAAGAAAAATATTCTACGTATTGTTATCTCATTAGCTATAAGATCTACGTACAGCGTATCAATCACATGGTTATATGTAAGATTTAATATTATATACTACGTATTGTTACCTCATTAGCGATAAGAGCTACGTACATCGTATGATTCACATGGTTATTTGTAAGATTTAAGAAAAATATTCTACGTAATGTTATCCCATTAGCGATAAGAGCTACGTATAGCGCATCATTCACATGGTTATATGTAAGATTTAAGAAAAATATTCTACGTATTGTTATCTCATTAGCGATAAGAGCTACGTACAGCGTATCATTCACATGGTTATATGTAAGATTTAAGACAAATATTCTACGTATTGTTATCTCATTAGTGATAAGAGCTACGTACAGCATTTTATTCACATGAATTAATGTAAGATTTAAGAAAAATATTCTACGTATTGTTATCTCATTAGCGATAAGAGCTACGTACAGCGTATCATTGACATGGTTATTTGTAAGATTTAAGAAAAATATTCTACGTATTGTTATCTTATTAGCGATAAGAGCTACGTACAGCGTATCATTCACATGGTTAAATGTAAAATTTAAGAAAAATATTCTACGTATTGTTATCTCATTAGCGATAAGAGCTACGTACAGCATATCATTCATATGGTTAAATGTATGACTAAAAAAATATTTTCTACGTATTGTTATCTCATTTGCAATAAGAGCTACGTACAGCGTATCATTCACATGGTTAAATGTAAGATATTAAAATATATTCAATATATTTTTATGTGATTAGCGACAAGAGCTACGTACAGCGTATAATCACATTGTAATATGTGAAACTAAAAAAATATATTCTACGCATTGTTATCTCATTTGCGATAAGACCTAAGTACAGCGTATCATTCACATGGTTAAATGTAAGATTTTAAAATATATTCAATATATTTTTATGTGATTAGCGATAAGAGCTACGTACAGCGTATCATTCACAGGGTTATATGTAAGATTTAAGAAAAATATTCTACGTATTGTTATCTCATTAGTGATAAGAGCTACGTACAGCATTTTATTCACATGAATTAATGTAAGATTTAAGAAAAATATTCTACGTATTGTTACCTCATTAGCGATAAGAGCTAAGTACAGCATTTTATTCACATGAATTAATGTAAGATTTAAGAAAAATATTCTAGGTATTGTTATCTCATTAGCGATAAGAGGTACGTACAGCGTATCATTCACATGGTTAAATGTAAGATTTAAGAAAAATATCCTACGTATTGTTATTTCATTAGCTATAAGATCTACGTACAGCGTATCATTCACATGGTTATATGTAATATTTAAGAAAAATATTCTACGTATTGTTATCTCGTTAGCGATAAGAGCTACGTTCAGCATTTTATTCACATGAATTAATTTAAGATTTAAGAAAAATATTCTACGTATTGATATCTCATTAGCGATAAGAGCAACGTACAGCGTATCATTCACATGGTTATATGTAATATTTAAGAAAAATATTCCACGTATTGTTATCTCATTAGCGATAAGAGCTACGTACAGCGTATCATTCACATGGTGATATGTAAGATTTAAGAAAAATATTCTACGTATTGTTATCTCATTAGTGATAAAAGCTACGTACAGCATTTTATACACATGAATTAATGTAAGATTTAAGAAAAATATTCTATGTATTGTTATCTCATTAGCGATAAGAGCTACGTACAGCGTATCATTCACATGGTGATATGTAAGATTTAAGAAAAATATTCTACGTATTGTTATCTCATTAGTGATAAAAGCTACGTACAGCATTTTATACACATGAATTAATGTAAGATTTAAGAAAAATATTCTAACGTATTGTTATCTCATTAGCGATAAGAGCTACGTACAGCGTATCATTCACATGGTTATATGTAAGATTTAGGAAAAATATTCTACGTATTGTTATCTCATTAGTGATAAGAGGTACGTACAGTGTATCATTCACATGGTTATATGTAATATTTAGGGAAAATATTCTACGTATTGTTATCTCATTAGCGATAAGAGCTACGTTCAGCATTTTATTCACATGAATTAATGTAAGATTTAAGAAAAATATTCTACGTATTGATATCTCATTAGTGATAAGAGCAACGTACAGCGTATCATTCACATGGTTATATGTAATATTTAAGAAAAATATTCTACGTATTGTTATCTCATTAGCGATAAGAGCTACGTACAGCGTATCATTCACATGGTTATATGTAATATTTATGAAAAATATTCTACGTATTGTTATCTCATTAGCAATAAGAGCTACGTACAGCGTATCATTCACATGGTTATATGTAAGATTTAAGAAAAATATTCTACGTATTGATATCTCATTAGCGATAAGAGCTACGTACAGCGTATCATTCACATGGTTAAATGTAAAATTTAAGAAAAATATTCTACGTATTGTTATTTCATTAGCGATAAGAGCTACGTACAGCGTACCATTTACATGGTTAAATGTAAGATTTAAGAAAAATATTCTACGTATTGTTATCTCATTAGCGATAAGAGCTACGTACAGCGTATCATTCACATAGTTATATGTGAGATTTAAGAAAAATATTCTACGTATTGTTATCTCATTAGCTATAAGATCTACGTACAGCGTATCAATCACATGGTTATATGTAAGATTTAATATTATATACTACGTATTGTTACCTCATTAGCGATAAGAGCTACGTACATCGTATGATTCACATGGTTATTTGTAAGATTTAAGAAAAATATTCTACGTAATGTTATCCCATTAGCGATAAGAGCTACGTATAGCGCATCATTCACATGGTTATATGTAAGATTTAAGAAAAATATTCTACGTATTGTTATCTCATTAGCGATAAGAGCTACGTACGGTTATATGTAAGAGCTTACACATGGTTATATGTAAGATTTAAGACAAATATTCTACGTATTGTTATCTCATTAGTGATAAGAGCTACGTACAGCATTTTATTCACATGAATTAATGTAAGATTTAAGAAAAATATTCTACGTATTGTTATCTCATTAGCGATAAGAGCTACGTACAGCGTATCATTGACATGGTTATTTGTAAGATTTAAGAAAAATATTCTACGTATTGTTATCTTATTAGCGATAAGAGCTACGTACAGCGTATCATTCACATGGTTAAATGTAAAATTTAAGAAAAATATTCTACGTATTGTTATCTCATTAGCGATAAGAGCTACGTACAGCGTATCATTCACATGGTTAAATGTAAAATTTAAGAAAAATATTCTACGTATTGTTATCTCATTAGCGATAAGAGCTAAGTACAGCGTATCATTCACATGGTTAAATGTAAAATTTAAGAAACTTATTCTACGTATTGTTATCTCATTAGCGATAAGGCCTACGTACAGCGTATCAATCACATGGTTATATGTGAGATTTAAGAAAAATATTCTACTTATTGTTATCTCATTAGTGATAAGAGGTACGTACAGTGTATCATTCACATGGTTATATGTGAGATTTAAGAAAAATATTCTACGTATTGTTATCTCATTAGCTATAAGATCTACGTACAGCGTATCAATCACATAGTTATATGTGAGATTTAAGAAAAATATTCTACGTATAGTTATCTCATTAGCTATAAGATCTACGTACAGCGTATCAATCACATGGTTATATGTGAGATTTAAGAAAAATTTTCTACGTATTGTTATCTCATTAGCTATAAGATCTACGTACAGCGTATCAATCACATGGTTATATGTGAGATTTAAGAAAAATATTCTACGTATTGTTATCTCATTAGCTACAAGATCTACGTATAGCGTATCAATCACATGGTTATATGTAAGATTTAAGAAAAATATTCTACGTATTGTTATCTTATTAGCTATAAGATCTACGTACAGCGTATCAATCTCATGGTTATATGTGAGATTTATGAAAAATATTCTACGTATTGTTATCTCATTAGCGATAAGAGCTACGTACAGCGTATCATTCACATGGTTATATGTGAGATTTAAGAAAAATATTCTACGTATTGTTATCTCATTAGCGATAAGTGCTACGTACAGCGTATCAATCACATGGTTATATGTAAGATTTAAGAAAAATAATCTACGTATTGTTATCTCATTAGTGATAAGAGCTACGTACAGCGTATCAATCACGTGGTTATATGTGAGATTAAGAAAAATATTCTACGTATTGTTATCTCATTAGCTATAAGATCTACGTACAGCGTATTAATCACATGGTTATATGTGAGATTTAAGAAGAATATTCTACGTATTGTTATCTTATTAGCTATAAGATCTACGTACAGCGTATCAATCACATGGTTATATGTGAGATTTAAAAAAAATATTCTACGTATTGTTATCTCATTAGCTATAAGATCTACGTATAGCGTATCAATCACATGGTTATATGTAAGATTTAAGAAAAATATTCTACGTATTGTTATCTCATTAGCGATAAGAGCTACGTACAGCGTATCATTGACATGGTTATTTGTAAGATTTAAGAAAAATATTCTACGTATTGTTATCTTATTAGCGATAAGAGCTACGTACAGCGTATCATTCACATGGTTAAATGTAAAATTTAAGAAAAATATTCTACGTATTGTTATCTCATTAGCGATAAGAGCTACGTACAGCGTATCATTCACATGGTTAAATGTAAAATTTAAGAAAAATATTCTACGTATTGTTATCTCATTAGCGATAAGAGCTAAGTACAGCGTATCATTCACATGGTTAAATGTAAAATTTAAGAAACTTATTCTACGTATTGTTATCTCATTAGCGATAAGGCCTACGTACAGCATATCAATCACATGGTTATATGTGAGATTTAAGAAAAATATTCTACGTATTATTATCTCATTAGCGATAAGAGCTACGTACAGCGTATCAATCACATGGTTATATGTGAGATTTAAGAAAAATATTCTACTTATTGTTATCTCATTAGTGATAAGAGGTACGTACAGTGTATCATTCACATGGTTATATGTGAGATTTAAGAAAAATATTCTACGTATTGTTATCTCATTAGCTATAAGATCTACGTACAGCGTATCAATCACATAGTTATATGTGAGATTTAAGAAAAATATTCTACGTATAGTTATCTCATTAGCTATAAGATCTACGTACAGCGTATCAATCACATGGTTATATGTGAGATTTAAGTAAAATATTCTACGTATTGTTATCTCATTAGCTATAAGATCTACGTACAGCGTATCAATCACATGGTTATATGTGAGATTTAAGAAAAATATTCTACGTATTGTTATCTCATTAGCTACAAGATCTACGTATAGCGTATCAATCACATGGTTATATGTAAGATTTAAGAAAAATATTCTACGTATTGTTATCTTATAAGCTATAAGATCTACGTACAGCGTATCAATCTCATGGTTATATGTGAGATTTATGAAAAATATTCTACGTATTGTTATCTCATTAGCGATAAGAGCTACGTACAGCGTATCATTCACATGGTTATATGTGAGATTTAAGAAAAATATTCTACGTATTGTTATCTCATTAGCGATAAGTGCTACGTACAGCGTATCAATCACATGGTTATATGTAAGATTTAAGAAAAATAATCTACGTATTGTTATCTCATTAGTGATAAGAGCTACGTACAGCGTATCAATCACATGGTTATATGTGAGATTTAAGAAAAATATTCTACGTATTGTTATCTCATTAGCTATAAGATCTACGTACAGCGTATCAATCACGTGGTTATATGTGAGATTAAGAAAAATATTCTACGTATTGTTATCTCATTAGCTATAAGATCTACGTACAGCGTATTAATCACATGGTTATATGTGAGATTTAAGAAGAATATTCTACGTATTGTTATCTTATTAGCTATAAGATCTACGTATAGCGTATCAATCACATGGTTATATGTAAGATTTAAGAAAAATATTCTACGTATTGTTATCTTATTAGCTATAAGATCTACGTACAGCGTATCAATCACATGGTTATATATAAGATTTAAGAAAAATATTCTACGTATTGTTATCTCATTAGCTATAAGATCTACGTACAGCGTATCAATCTCATGGTTATATGTGAGATTTAAGAAAATTATTCTACGTATTGTTATCTCATTAGCGATAAGAGCTACGTACAGCGTATCATTCACATGGTTAAATGTATAATTTAAGAAAAATATTCTACGTATTGTTATCTCATTAGCTATAAGAGCTACGTACAGCGTATCAATCACATGGTTATAAGTAAGATTTAAGAAAAATATTCTACGTATTGTTATCTCATTAGCTATAAGAGCTACGTACAGCGTATCAATCTCATGGTTATATGTAAGATTTAAGAAAAATATTCTACGTATTGTTATCTCATTAGCTATAAGAGCTACGTACAGCGTATCAATCTCATGGTTATATGTAAGATTTAAGAAAAATATTCTACGTATTGTTATCTCATTAGCTATAAGAGCTACGTACAGCGTATCAATCACATGGTTATATGTAAGATTTAAGAAAAATATTCTACGTATTGTTATCTCATTAGCTATAAGAGCTACGTACAGCGTATCAATCACATGGTTATATGTAAGATTTATGAAAAATATTCTACGTATTGTTATCTCATTAGCGATAAGAGCTACGTACAGTGTATCTATCACATGGTTACATGTAAGATTTATGAAAAATATTCTACTTATTGTTATCTCATTAGCGATAAGAGCTACGTACGGCGTATCAATCTCATGGTTATATGTAAGATTTAAGAAAAATATTCTACTTATTGTTATCTCATTAGCGATAAGAGCTACGTACAGCGTATCAATCTCATGGTTATATGTAAGATTTAAGAAAAATATTCTACGTATTGTTATCTCATTAGCGATAAGAGCTACGTACAGTGTATCTATCACATGGTTATATGTAAGATAAAAGAAAAATATTCTACTTATCGTGATCTCATAGCGATAAGAGCTACGTACAGCGTATCAATCTCATGGTTATATTTAAGATTTAAGAAAAATATTCTACTTATTGTTATCTCATTAGCGATAAGAGCTACGTACAGCGTATCAATCTCATGGTTATATGTAAGATTTAAGAAAAATATTCTACGTATTGTTATCTCATTAGCGATAAGAGCTACGTACAGCGTATCAATCTCATGGTTATATGTAAGATTTAAGAAAAATATTCTACTTATTGTTATCTCATTAGCGATAAGAGCTACGTACAGCATACCATTTACATGGTTAAATGTAAGATTTAAGAAAAATATTCTACTTATTGTTATCTCATTAGCGATAAGACCTACGTACAGCGTATCAGTCTCATGGTTAAATGTAAGATTTAAGAAAAATATTCTACTTATTGTTATCTCATTAGCGATAAGAGCTACGTACAGCGTATCAATCTCATGGTTAAATGTAAGATTTAAGAAAAATATTCTACTTATTGTTATCTCATTAGCGATAAGAGCTACGTACAGCGTATCAATCTCATGGTTATATGTAAGATTTAAGAAAAATATTCTACTTATTGTTATCTCATTAGCGATAAGAGCTACGTACAGCGTATCAATCTCATGGTTATATGTAAGATTTAAGAAAAATATTCTACTTATTGTTATCTCATTAGCGATAAGAGCTACGTACAGCGTATCAATCTCATGGTTATATGTAAGATTTAAGAAAAATATTCTACTTATTGTTATCTCATTAGCGATAAGAGCTACGTACAGCGTATCAATCTCATGGTTAAATGTAAGATTTAGGAAAAATATTCTACTTATTGTTATCTCATTAGCTATAAGATCTACGTACAGCGTATCAATCTCATGGTTATATGTGAGATTTAAGAAAATTATTCTACGTATTGTTATCTCATTAGCGATAAGAGCTACGTACAGCGTATCATTCACATGGTTAAATGTATAATTTAAGAAAAATATTCTACGTATTGTTATCTCATTAGCTATAAGAGCTACGTACAGCGTATCAATCACATGGTTATAAGTAAGATTTAAGAAAAATATTCTACGTATTGTTATCTCATTAGCTATAACAGCTACGTACAGCGTATCAATCTCATGGTTATATGTAAGATTTAAGAAAAATATTCTACGTATTGTTATCTCATTAGCTATAAGAGCTACGTACAGCGTATCAATCTCATGGTTATATGTAAGATTTAAGAAAAATATTCTACGTATTGTTATCTCATTAGCTATAAGAGCTACGTACAGCGTATCAATCACATGGTTATATGTAAGATTTAAGAAAAATATTCTACGTATTGTTATCTCATTAGCTATAAGAGCTACGTACAGCGTATCAATCACATGGTTATATGTAAGATTTATGAAAAATATTCTACGTATTGTTATCTCATTAGCGATAAGAGCTACGTACAGTGTATCTATCACATGGTTACATGTAAGATTTATGAAAAATATTCTACTTATTGTTATCTCATTAGCGATAAGAGCTACGTACGGCGTATCAATCTCATGGTTATATGTAAGATTTAAGAAAAATATTCTACTTATTGTTATCTCATTAGCGATAAGAGCTACGTACAGCGTATCAATCTCATGGTTATATGTAAGATTTAAGAAAAATATTCTACGTATTGTTATCTCATTAGCGATAAGAGCTACGTACAGTGTATCTATCACATGGTTATATGTAAGATTTAAGAAAAATATTCTACTTATCGTGATCTCATTAGCGATAAGAGCTACGTACAGCGTATCAATCTCATGGTTATATGTAAGATTTAAGAAAAATATTCTACTTATTGTTATCTCATTAGCGATAAGAGCTACGTACAGCGTATCAATCTCATGGTTATATGTAAGATTTAACAAAAATATTCTACGTATTGTTATCTCATTAGCGATAAGAGCTACGTACAGCGTATCAATCTCATGGTTATATGTAAGATTTAAGAAAAATATTCTACTTATTGTTATCTCATTAGCGATAAGAGCTACGTACAGCGTACCATTTACATGGTTAAATGTAAGATTTAAGAAAAATATTCTACTTATTGTTATCTCATTAGCGATAAGACCTACGTACAGCGTATCAGTCTCATGGTTAAATGTAAGATTTAAGAAAAATATTCTACTTATTGTTATCTCATTAGCGATAAGAGCTACGTACAGCGTATCAAGCTCATGGTTAAATGTAAGATTTAAGAAATATATTCTACTTATTGTTATCTCATTAGCGATAAGAGCTACGTACAGCGTATCAATCTCATGGTTATATGTAAGATTTAAGAAAAATATTCTACTTATTGTTATCTCATTAGCGATAAGAGCTACGTACAGCGTATCAATCTCATGGTTATATGTAAGATTTAAGAAAAATATTCTACTTATTGTTATCTCATTAGCGATAAGAGCTACGTACAGCGTATCAATCTCATGGTTAAATGTAAGATTTAAGAAAAATATTCTACTTATTGTTATCTCATTAGCGATAAGAGCTACGTACAGCGTATCAATCTCATGGTTATATGTAAGATTTAAGAAAAATATTCTACTTATTGTTATCTCATTAGCGATAAGAGCTACGTACAGCGTATCAATCTCATGGTTATATGTAAGATTTAAGAAAAATATTCTACTTATTGTTATCTCATTAGCGATAAGAGCTACGTACAGCGTATCAATCTCATGGTTATATGTAAGATTTAAGAAAAATATTCTACGTATTGTTATCTCATTAGCGATAAGAGCTACGTACAGTGTATCTATCACATGGTTATATGTAAGATTTAAGAAAAATATTCTACTTATTGTTATCTCATTAGCGATAATAGCTATGTACAGCGTATCTATCACATGGTTATATGTAAGATTTAAGAGAAATATTCTACGTATTGTTATCTTATTAGCTATAAGATCTACGTACAGCGTATCAATCACATGGTTATATATAAGATTTAAGAAAAATATTCTACGTATTGTTATCTCATTAGCTATAAGATCTACGTACAGCGTATCAATCTCATGGTTATATGTGAGATTTAAGAAAATTATTCTACGTATTGTTATCTCATTAGCGATAAGAGCTACGTACAGCGTATCATTCACATGGTTAAATGTATAATTTAAGAAAAATATTCTACGTATTGTTATCTCATTAGCTATAAGAGCTACGTACAGCGTATCAATCACATGGTTATAAGTAAGATTTAAGAAAAATATTCTACGTATTGTTATCTCATTAGCTATAAGAGCTACGTACAGCGTATCAATCTCATGGTTATATGTAAGATTTAAGAAAAATATTCTACGTATTGTTATCTCATTAGCTATAAGAGCTACGTACAGCGTATCAATCTCATGGTTATATGTAAGATTTAAGAAAAATATTCTACGTATTGTTATCTCATTAGCTATAAGAGCTACGTACAGCGTATCAATCACATGGTTATATGTAAGATTTAAGAAAAATATTCTACGTATTGTTATCTCATTAGCTATAAGAGCTACGTACAGCGTATCAATCACATGGTTATATGTAAGATTTATGAAAAATATTCTACGTATTGTTATCTCATTAGCGATAAGAGCTACGTACAGTGTATCTATCACATGGTTACATGTAAGATTTATGAAAAATATTCTACTTATTGTTATCTCATTAGCGATAAGAGCTACGTACGGCGTATCAATCTCATGGTTATATGTAAGATTTAAGAAAAATATTCTACTTATTGTTATCTCATTAGCGATAAGAGCTACGTACAGCGTATCAATCTCATGGTTATATGTAAGATTTAAGAAAAATATTCTACGTATTGTTATCTCATTAGCGATAAGAGCTACGTACAGTGTATCTATCACATGGTTATATGTAAGATAAAAGAAAAATATTCTACTTATCGTGATCTCATTAGCGATAAGAGCTACGTACAGCGTATCAATCTCATGGTTATATGTAAGATTTAAGAAAAATATTCTACTTATTGTTATCTCATTAGCGATAAGCGCTACGTACAGCGTATCAATCTCATGGTTATATGTAAGATTTAAGAAAAATATTCTACGTATTGTTATCTCATTAGCGATAAGAGCTACGTACAGCGTATCAATCTCATGGTTATATGTAAGATTTAAGAAAAATATTCTACTTATTGTTATCTCATTAGCGATAAGAGCTACGTACAGCGTACCATTTACATGGTTAAATGTAAGATTTAAGAAAAATATTCTACTTATTGTTATCTCATTAGCGATAAGACCTACGTACAGCGTATCAGTCTCATGGTTAAATGTAAGATTTAAGAAAAATATTCTACTTATTGTTATCTCATTAGCGATAAGAGCTACGTACAGCGTATCAATCTCATGGTTATATGTAAGATTTAAGAAAAATATTCTACGTATTGTTATCTCATTAGCGATAAGAGCTACGTACAGTGTATCTATCACATGGTTATATGTAAGATTTAAGAAAAATATTCTACTTATTGTTATCTCATTAGCGATAATAGCTATGTACAGCGTATCTATCACATGGTTATATGTAAGATTTAAGAGAAATATTCTACGTATTGTTATCTCATTAGTGATAAGAGCTACGTACAGTGTATCTATCACATGGTTATATGTAAGATTTAAGAAAAATATTCTACGTATTGTTATCTCATTAGCGATAAGAGCTACGTACAGCGTATCAATCTCATGGTTAAATGTAAGATTTAAGAAAAATATTCTACTTATTGTTATCTCATTAGCGATAAGAGCTACGTACAGCGTATCAATCTCATGGTTATATGTAAGATTTAAGAAAAATATTCTACTTATTGTTATCTCATTAGCGATAAGAGCTACGTACAGCGTATCAATCTCATGGTTATATGTAAGATTTAAGAAAAATATTCTACTTATTGTTATCTCATTAGCGATAAGAGCTACGTACAGCGTATCAATCTCATGGTTATATGTAAGATTTAAGAAAAATATTCTACTTATTGTTATCTCATTAGCGATAAGAGCTACGTACAGCGTATCAATCTCATGGTTAAATGTAAGATTTAAGAAAAATATTCTACTTATTGTTATCTCATTAGCTATAAGATCTACGTACAGCGTATCAATCTCATGGTTATATGTGAGATTTAAGAAAATTATTCTACGTATTGTTATCTCATTAGCGATAAGAGCTACGTACAGCGTATCATTCACATGGTTAAATGTATAATTTAAGAAAAATATTCTACGTATTGTTATCTCATTAGCTATAAGAGCTACGTACAGCGTATCAATCACATGGTTATAAGTAAGATTTAAGAAAAATATTCTACGTATTGTTATCTCATTAGCTATAAGAGCTACGTACAGCGTATCAATCTCATGGTTATATGTAAGATTTAAGAAAAATATTCTACGTATTGTTATCTCATTAGCTATAAGAGCTACGTACAGCGTATCAATCTCATGGTTATATGTAAGATTTAAGAAAAATATTCTACGTATTGTTATCTCATTAGCTATAAGAGCTACGTACAGCGTATCAATCACATGGTTATATGTAAGATTTAAGAAAAATATTCTACGTATTGTTATCTCATTAGCTATAAGAGCTACGTACAGCGTATCAATCACATGGTTATATGTAAGATTTATGAAAAATATTCTACGTATTGTTATCTCATTAGCGATAAGAGCTACGTACAGTGTATCTATCACATGGTTACGTGTAAGATTTATGAAAAATATTCTACTTATTGTTATCTCATTAGCGATAAGAGCTACGTACGGCGTATCAATCTCATGGTTATATGTAAGATTTAAGAAAAATATTCTACTTATTGTTATCTCATTAGCGATAAGAGCTACGTACAGCGTATCAATCTCATGGTTATATGTAAGATTTAAGAAAAATATTCTACGTATTGTTATCTCATTAGCGATAAGAGCTACGTACAGTGTATCTATCACATGGTTATATGTAAGATTTAAGAAAAATATTCTACTTATCGTGATCTCATTAGCGATAAGAGCTACGTACAGCGTATCAATCTCATGGTTATATGTAAGATTTAAGAAAAATATTCTACTTATTGTTATCTCATTAGCGATAAGAGCTACGTACAGCGTATCAATCTCATGGTTATATGTAAGATTTAAGAAAAATATTCTACGTATTGTTATCTCATTAGCGATAAGAGCTACGTACAGCGTATCAATCTCATGGTTATATGTAAGATTTAAGAAAAATATTCTACGTATTGTTATCTCATTAGCGATAAGAGCTACGTACAGCGTACCATTTACATGGTTAAATGTAAGATTTAAGAAAAATATTCTACTTATTGTTATCTCATTAGCGATAAGACCTACGTACAGCGTATCAGTCTCATGGTTAAATGTAAGATTTAAGAAAAATATTCTACTTATTGTTATCTCATTAGCGATAAGAGCTACGTACAGCGTATCAATCTCATGGTTAAATGTAAGATTTAAGAAAAATATTCTACTTATTGTTATCTCATTAGCGATAAGAGCTACGTACAGCGTATCAATCTCATGGTTATATGTAAGATTTAAGAAAAATATTCTACTTATTGTTATCTCATTAGCGATAAGAGCTACGTACAGCGTATCAATCTCATGGTTATATGTAAGATTTAAGAAAAATATTCTACTTATTGTTATCTCATTAGCGATAAGAGCTACGTACAGCGTATCAATCTCATGGTTATATGTAAGATTTAAGAAAAATATTCTACTTATTGTTATCTCATTAGCGATAAGAGCTACGTACAGCGTATCAATCTCATGGTTAAATGTAAGATTTAAGAAAAATATTCTACTTATTGTTATCTCATTAGCGATAAGAGCTACGTACAGCGTATCAATCTCATGGTTATATGTAAGATTTAAGAAAAATATTCTACTTATTGTTATCTCATTAGCGATAAGAGCTACGTACAGCGTATCAATCTCATGGTTATATGTAAGATTTAAGAAAAATATTCTACTTATTGTTATCTCATTAGCGATAAGAGCTACGTACAGCGTATCAATCTCATGGTTATATGTAAGATTTAAGAAAAATATTCTACTTATTGTTATCTCATTAGCGATAATAGCTATGTACAGCGTATCTATCACATGGTTATATGTAAGATTTAAGAAAAATATTCTACGTATTGTTATCTTATTAGCTATAAGATCTACGTTCAGCGTATCAATCACATCGTTATATGTGATTATTTAATACATTTTTCAGGTTTTTACCATTAGAGTTTAAACGATGCTATGTTTTATCAATGACGGTTGGTAATACCTTTCAACCATCTAGTCAAGATCAAATACACTTTTTTTAATTTCTAGGGAATGTTCATATTTTTTTCAAATATTTTATAATTAATTAGTTATAGTTTTATAAGAGGGACACACACACACACACACACACACACACACACACACACACACACACACACACACACACACACACACACACACACACACACACACACACACACACACACACACACACACACACACACACACACACACACACACACACACACACACACACACACACACACACACACACACACACACACACACACACACACACACACACACACACACACACACACACACACACACACACACACACACACACACACACACACACACACACACACACACACACACACACACACACACACACACACACACACACACACACACACACACACACACACACACACACACACACACACACACACACACACACACACACACACACACACACACACACACACACACACACACACACACACACACACACACACACACACACACACACACACACACACACACACACACACACACACACACACACACACACACACACACACACACACACACACACACACACACACACACACACACACACACACACACACACACACACACACACACACACACACACACACACACACACACACACACACACACACACACACACACACACACACACACACACACACACACACACACACACACACACACACACACACACACACACACACACACACACACACACACACACACACACACACACACACACACACACACACACACACACACACACACACACACACACACACACACACACACACACACACACACACACACACACACACACACACACACACACACACACACACACACACACACACACACACACACACACACACACACACACACACACACACACACACACACACACACACACACACACACACACACACACACACACACACACACACACACACACACACACACACACACACACACACACACACACACACACACACACACACACACACACACACACACACACACACACACACACACACACACACACACACACACACACACACACACACACACACACACACACACACACACACACACACACACACACACACACACACACACACACACACACACACACACACACACACACACACACACACACACACACACACACACACACACACACACACACACACACACACACACACACACACACACACACACACACACACACACACACACACACACACACACACACACACACACACACACACACACACACACACACACACACACACACACACACACACACACACACACACACACACACACACACACACACACACACACACACACACACACACACACACACACACACACACACACACACACACACACACACACACACACACACACACACACACACACACACACACACACACACACACACACACACACACACACACACACACACACACACACACACACACACACACACACACACACACACACACACACACACACACACACACACACACACACACACACACACACACACACACACACACACACACACACACACACACACACACACACACACACACACACACACACACACACACACACACACACACACACACACACACACACACACACACACACACACACACACACACACACACACACACACACACACACACACACACACACACACACACACACACACACACACACACACACACACACACACACACACACACACACACACACACACACACACACACACACACACACACACACACACACACACACACACACACACACACACACACACACACACACACACACACACACACACACACACACACACACACACACACACACACACACACACACACACACACACACACACACACACACACACACACACACACACACACACACACACACACACACACACACACACACACACACACACACACACACACACACACACACACACACACACACACACACACACACACACACACACACACACACACACACACACACACACACACACACACACACACACACACACACACACACACACACACACACACACACACACACACACACACACACACACACACACACACACACACACACACACACACACACACACACACACACACACACACACACACACACACACACACACACACACACACACACACACACACACACACACACACACACACACACACACACACACACACACACACACACACACACACACACACACACACACACACACACACACACACACACACACACACACACACACACACACACACACACACACACACACACACACACACACACACACACACACACACACACACACACACACACACACACACACACACACACACACACACACACACACACACACACACACACACACACACACACACACACACACACACACACACACACACACACACACACACACACACACACACACACACACACACACACACACACACACACACACACACACACACACACACACACACACACACACACACACACACACACACACACACACACACACACACACACACACACACACACACACACACACACACACACACACACACACACACACACACACACACACACACACACACACACACACACACACACACACACACACACACACACACACACACACACACACACACACACACACACACACACACACACACACACACACACACACACACACACACACACACACACACACACACACACACACACACACACACACACACACACACACACACACACACACACACACACACACACACACACACACACACACACACACACACACACACACACACACACACACACACACACACACACACACACACACACACACACACACACACACACACACACACACACACACACACACACACACACACACACACACACACACACACACACACACACACACACACACACACACACACACACACACACACACACACACACACACACACACACACACACACACACACACACACACACACACACACACACACACACACACACACACACACACACACACACACACACACACACACACACACACACACACACACACACACACACACACACACACACACACACACACACACACACACACACACACACACACACACACACACACACACACACACATACATATACATATACATACATAGAGAGAGAGAGAGAGAGAGAGAGAGAGAGAGAGAGAGAGAGAGAAAGGGAGAGGGAAGGAGAGAGAAGTTCCCACCGGGAAATAACTATTAAAAATATTATCCCCATCAAAAGGTTGAAAGATATTTTAGTACCTCTCCAAGTACATTTACTATTTACAAATAAAAAACTGTTTTCACTGGCATAAATTCTCCCAACAGAATCTGTTTAAAAAAACCAAGACGGGAGCGCTAAGGTGACGTGTTAGTGCGTGCGAGTGCACCTGGCACCGACTACGTTCTTGTACTCTTGGTAATTCGGCCGTGCCGTTTAGCGGTATCATTGTTGCAGACCATGTGTATGTAGTCTATTGACAGTCAGGTAAAGCGGTACGGGGAGGCAACAAGATATTGATCACGACCGACAAGGCACCCCGTGCGAGGCTAACTCCGGTTGACCCCGACACGGACCATTTCAAAAAAAAATCTTCTACCCACAACCATAAAGCCCGTTGGTGGATAACAGTATTGATTTTTTTTCAAAGTTGTAGATAATATTTAACTTGATCCGATTTATTTTAAACGCCAGAAAAATCTGTTGTTTTAAACAATTCACTTTTAAAACACTGCACTTTATAAATAAACCAAAATTACTCTGGTTAAAAAAATATGTCTGTTCTTCAAAATTATCCGTATATATTCCCCCGAAATACAGAGAACATCCGAACCTATCCATGCACGCTGATCCTAAACAACTCTACACGTATATTATAGGACCTAATATCAATACCATAATGCCTGTCTATGCCAGTAGTGGCGATGCCCAATGATATCCTTCGCGACTAGCTTGTCACGTGGTCTTACTCTTTAATCTACTCTAAGTACCTATCCTAACAATATCCCGTAAGTTGAATAGTTTATAAATAAAAAATCTAATCCTATTCACGTTCAGGCCGGATATTAGTTTTATTTTGTTAACTCTCGCGCAGTGTCGACGCCCTCCGCATGCGATCTACACCAGAAAAGCGATGCTAAGCGCTTAAGCCATGATACAATGTCATAATTCCCGACCTATCCTATCCTTGACATATTTTTATACGTGAATAGAACAGTAACGCAATAAGAAATATTATGTGATTTAAGTGGGAATGAGCATGAAATATGGGTCTAAAGTGGTAATCATTTAGAACTCAGCTAGCGTTCCGTGCTGAAGGAAAAGTTAAGGTGTGGTTAAGGGTGTCGAATGAGAACTGGATGGTGTAGACACTCCCTTGGCTAAAGGATAAGCAGTCACTATGCAAATGTAGGGCTTTCAACAGAGGCCCTGGTGAAGGAATTATCTGCAGCAAGATGTGGATTCTCTATGGTTAAGCATGGTCGCTATGCTGAAATAGCACTTCCTACGGGGATCATTTTGAAGGAGCTATTCAAAGATTCTGTGGAGTCCCTTTTGCCAGGGCTTAAGCATAGAAGCTGTGCTGAAGCAGCGCTTCATACGAGGGCCATAGTGAAGAAGCGATTGGAAAATTCTGTGAAGTTCCTCTTTGCCAGGAGTTAAGCATGGTCGCTGTGCTGAAGCAGCGCTTCCTACGAGGGATCGTAGGGAAAACGCGAACTGGAGGATGGTGTGGACTCTCTCTTGCCCAAGGGTTAATTAAGCATGGTCACAGATCTAAGAGTCGTATGCTTAGAACGGGGTTCATAGAGAAGAAGCAAAATGAAAAATTTTGTGGACTCTCTCTTGGCCTGGGGTTAAGCATGGTCACAGAGCTAAGAGTCGTATGCTTCTAACGGGAGTCATAGAGAAGGAGCAACCTGGAGGATGGTGTGGACTCTGTCTTGACCTGGGGTTAAGCATGGTCGCTGAGCTAACAGTCTTATGCTTCACACGGAGGTCGTAGAGAAGGAGCAGCCTGGAGGATGGTGTAGACTCTCTCTTGACCTGGAGTTAAGCATGGTCTCTGTGCTGAAGCAGCGCTTCCTACGGGGGGTCGTAGGGAAAACGCGAACTGGAGGATGGTGTGGACTCTCTCTTGCCCAAGGGTTAATTAAGCATGGTCACAGATCTAAGAGTCGTATGCTTAGAACGGGGTTCATAGAGAAGAAGCAAAATGAAAAATTTTGTGGACTCTCTCTTGGCCTGGGGTTAAGCATGGTCACAGAGCTAAGAGTCGTATGCTTCTAACGGGAGTCATAGAGAAGGAGCAACCTGGAGGATGGTGTGGACTCTGTCTTGACCTGGGGTTAAGCATGGTCGCTGAGCTAACAGTCTTATGCTTCACACGGAGGTCGTAGAGAAGGAGCAGCCTGGAGGATGGTGTAGACTCTCTCTTGACCTGGAGTTAAGCATGGTCTCTGTGCTGAAGCAGCGCTTCCTACGGGGGGTCGTAGGGAAAACGCGAACTGGAGGATGGTGTGGACTCTCTCTTGCCCAAGGGTTAATTAAGCATGGTCACAGATCTAAGAGTCGTATGCTTAGAACGGGGGTCATACAGAAGAAGCAAAATGAAAAATTTTGTGGACTCTCTCTTGGCCTGGGGTTAAGCATGGTCACAGATCTAAGAGTCGTATGCTTCCAACGGGAGTCATAGAGAAGGAGCAACCTGGAGGATGGTGTGGACTCTGTCTTGACCTGGGGTTAAGCATGGTCGCTGAGCTAAGTCTTATGCTTCACACGGAGGTCATAGAGAAGGAGCAGCCTGGATGGTGGTGTAGACTCTCTCTCTTGACCTGGGGTTAAGCATAGTCTCTGTGCTAAAGTAGCGCTTCCTACGGAGGTCATAGAGAATGAGCAAACTGGAGGATGATATGGACTCCCCTTGCTAAAGTAGTAAGTAAAAAACCTACGCCTAGTGAAATCGTTCTATTGCAACACAATTATTTTACACCTGGGATGATTTTAACATCTTTGCAACTTCGAAACATCCGTAACACAATGTATCATCACTCATAATGAACATTATCTTCGATAAAACTACAGTCTGACTTCATTTTCAATGCAATGCACATATATTTTTGCTTCAATTGTACCGCACTGACTACGTGTATAATCGTTCACTTGACCCACGTACATTTAATACAATCTGGTGCATACAGCTGATGCAAATTTGATAACAATCTTCATAAAACTCGCTTACAGATGTCGATGGAATGTTTAAAGCTTTTTGAGGTTTCTTTGTGTAATTGGCTATGTATGTATTTTTCTAACTGGACACAGCTTTGTCTCGTCTAAATTTATTAATTGTTATTATTATTTTGCTTTGAAGGTAATCTGCTTTAAAGCGAACTTTCTTATAACACGGCAAAATAAAGAGGGTGAATAATTCTTCGTTTAGATTAATGTAAAAACCAATACCGTATTTACACCATTGTATTTTTATTCAAGTAGTTACGAATGTGTGAATTTTTCACGTTCATCTATCAGGTGACAATAAATGCAATCACAGATAATCAATGACGCGCAACAGAATTCACGCTACTTTTTGTACGGCCCGAGAGAAGTGCACTACAGTACAGTACGGAGTAAAAGCTAATAGGCAGCGACCCGCCAAGCTAGCGTAAATAATTGTTGCAGCGAGTGTCCAGAGAACATCGCATTCCTGGGGGCGTCCTTGAACCTGGAACCCGATGTACGGCCGTACGGCTACCTACCTAACCTAACTTTGCATCTATTTATTATTCTGTTTAATAGATTTTTAAAAGAAAAACTTTCCTAAGGTGTACAAATACGATCTTGTCAGACAAGTATTTTCTTTCCCTAAATCCAAAATGTTTGTGAAACTCATGTTTTCTTGTAGTTGTGAGCTATAGCTTATATAACCTTAAATTTTATATTGGGTTTAATGTATTTATAATGAAACTAGCAAAAATATAGGATAGAATAACTACATTTTAGACTTTTAAAGCTAAAAATGTATAGGCAATTTTTATGAAACGGTAAATTAATGTGCACCCTTTTTTCATTAAAATAAAATTAATTTAACTTTTGACATTGCCAACATATGTGTCGGTGTAGGATATAA
The DNA here is from genome assembly GCA_036971475.1 of Prosapia bicincta. NCBI lineage: Eukaryota > Metazoa > Arthropoda > Insecta > Hemiptera > Cercopidae > Prosapia > Prosapia bicincta. Next base: position 283,172,806 of record JBAIZL010000005.1, on the reverse strand, counting down.
TCAGTTACAATTCCGGTCGATCTGACCAATAATGGTGTTTACTTATAAACTAACAAAAACTACACATTTATTTATATCTATTTATACCCATTGTACCTGACCGGTTTAATTTGGATATAACCAATTAATTTACATACTAAGCGAGCATCCTGCGTCATCGCGTTGCCATAGCAACGGGAATCGCTAAGACCTGCTGCAACCTAGTGGCGCTGAGTTGGCCAGCCTGCGCGTCCACCATATCTAGACACTTGTCACTTATCTTTAAAGTAATCCAGATTTTAAGTGGTAATAGTTTATTAATGTGTTCATTTAAGTCGCCGATAGTGTTATCTAAAGGAATCATTTCTCAAAATTGAATTTTTAGTTTTCTATGAAACTTCGAAGCTCATAAAACGCCTTTACGTTTTCCAACAATGAAGACGAATTTGTTTACTATATATATATATATATATATATAGAGAGAGAGAGAGAGAGAGAGAGAGACAGAGAGAGACAGAGAGAGAGAGAGAGAGAGTCTGCAGAGAGAAAGAATAAATTAGAGATACATTTTGTGGTGAAAACCAAATGCTAGTAGAATTAAACTGATGTTGGGAAAATGTCAAGTTGAAATACAAAACTTGTTTCTTTCGATTGCGACGCAGATATTTCAACAGCAGTAGATAATTTACTCTCATACTCGGCTGTCATATTCTAAAGGATCTACTTTCATATTCGGCTGCCGTACTGCAAAGAATCTACTCTCATACTCGGCTATCGGGTTACAAAGAATTAACTCCCATACTCGGCTGCCGTATTACAAAAAAATCTAATCTCATACTCGGCTACCGGGTTACAAAGAATTAACTCCCATACTCGGCTACCGGGTTACAAAGAATTAACTCCCATACTCGGCTGCCGTATTACAAAAAAATCTAATCTCATACTCGGCTACCGGGTTACAAAGAATTAACTCCCATACTCGGCTGCCGTATTACAAAGAATTTACTCTGATACTCGGCTGCCTTATTACAAAGAATTTACTCTCATACTAGGCTGCCGTATGCTAAAGAATCTACTCTCATGATCAGCTGCTATAATCCGAGGAATCTACTCTGATACTCGGCTGCTTTATTACCAAGAATTTACTCTCATACTCGGCTGCCGTAAGCTAAAGAATCTACTCTCATAATCAGCTGCTATATTCCGAAGAATCTACTCTGATACTCGGCTTCCTTATTACAAAGAATTTACTCTCATACTCGGCTGCCGTATTCCGAAGAATCTGCATTCGTAATCGGCTGCCGTATTGCAAACAATATACGCTTACGCCAAGTAAGAACGATTTTAGGCGCAATAATAATTGTAAAAAACCTTTTTTCAACGTCGTACTGTTTTTGTCACAGATTCTTTCAGTAATAAGGAAGAAGTAAGCAGACAATGTAGATTATCGACTCAATTTAGATAAACCTGATGATGATCAACATGCCGAAACGTATGATACAACAATAAACACAAGTGTTGAGCAAACTTAATAGGCCTTGTTAAAATACTACACGATGTTTTTAGCTCAGATTTCACAGTATTTTAATCAGATGTGGCATCCGGAAAACCTACTGGCTTGGATAAACCACGAATTAAATTCCTATGTTAAAATTCTCACCGCCCAGTTTTCCCATCGAGAAACATTACGACTTCCGCTACTCAGACATACTTTCTCTCTGGCATGTGTCTTTATTAAAGTTATGCAGCATCCGGATATTAAGGCGATCTCTGAATATTACGATTAATAATTGATACCATTAGCGTGGCTTAGAAGATACAGATTAGGGCTGCCTTACTTGCTCATGTATTTAAGATAGAGAACATTCCATTTCAATCGCATACATAAAGGAGTTTAAGGTCTTTACCCACTACAACGGATCATGCCATGGCCGTCATAGGACCGTGTCAGGTACGAGGGAAAACGTTTCTGACACTACTATGCCCACTGTAACGGATCAACAGTGTTCTATACCCGTACAGAACACGTATAATACCCGCTCGGTAGCCGTTGAGTCTTGCATCTGTGCTGTACATTTCTAGCGTCAGGAGACTATTTACACTGGTACAGTGTCTACTGTTTTAATGTTATTCATCTTTATAAATTAAATTAATACTTATATTTTATTTTGCCTTGTGAATTGTGAACCAACTTATGTTAAAACATAAAATATGGCTACTAAGAGATTGTCATTAATAGAATTGGCAGTATTTGCCATTAATTTGAACAAGGAATGAGAAAACGTAAACAAGACTCAGAGCCGCTATTGGATTCACAAATCACTAGGAAAAAGGTAAACTGAGGGAGAATATTGGACGTTATACAGGCACCTTAGTTGATGATGAAGAAAAGTTTAACCAGTATTTTCTTATGACGTCATTCCAGTTTAATGAATTATTGAGAAAATTGGTTAAAAATATTTTTCCTAACCCGCCTACGTGTTTTTTTCAAAAGCAAGCGAAGAGCAACTAAGTCTTTTGTCTGAAAAGAATTGCAACGCGGAGCATATGCGGTTGCAACGGGGTTTGACAGCGTCACCTAAGAAGCATGGAGCGGACATAATATGCTGACCGACAAATGTTGCTTGGTCGGGCCAGTGACAGCGAAATCTGTCCAATTTCATGTGTCCGTACGGGGACGGTCCTAGGATGATGCGTTCTAGTGGGTAAAGGCCTTTACTCATGGTCACAGGCTGAGTCCAACTGGTGAGAGACCGCGTAGATAAAACCAAGACCTTTACGTTCGGAGTCAAGATCTCTACTCACTAGACCCTCAGCCGCCAAACTATAATAACATACTAACATTATTCCTAAACCTAAAAGCAACTAGCTTAAACGGAATTGAAAGATCCTGCACAAGTTTTCTCTATATGACGTACCAGGAGTCCCTACGTTTAAACTATTATTCACAAACCCTTCCTTATCCCTCATAAGATAGTAAAGGCAGGCTTAAAACTACACAAGAATAATAATAAATACAAACAAATGACTACCCTAATAATGAGCACCGATCCGATACTTTGTAGAAACACAGGTTAATCGAGGGGTCGGTTCCTTCAAGTAATGTGATATAAAAATCCAGGGTGTGTGTGTGGGGTGTAGGGTGTGTGTGTGTGTGAGAGAGAGAGAGAGAGAGAGAGAGATTTTGCCCAAGAACATGGCCTACTGTTTCAGGGAGACTTATTTAGTCACTCACTGACCAACATCCAGCACTTTCTTGAAATTCACACAGAACATTCCATGGCAGGACAAGAGGAACGTCCTGGCAGCATCATTGTGTAGAACTAACGTTGACCAAAGGGAACCAATCAAAATCAACGTTTTAACCGACGAACATATTCAATTACGTACTTTTATATAGTTTTTTTCCAAAATGAAACGCTACCAAGTCTATTTTGCATGCGGTACGGAGTGTACCAGTATTTTTATTTCCAACAACAGTTTCTTTTTGCAGCATAACGGTTTGGTTGCCATGGCAACGGAAGTGCGGTGAAAATAGAACAGTGAAGTCGGAGGTACAGTCTATTCGGTACAGTCCGCTCAACCAACACGTATTGATTGACACGAGACTGACAGGCGAGGCATGGCGGGGAAAAAGGTTTTGCAAAAAATTTATACTGACCCAGAAACCCCCCCGACATGGTGGATATTGAACAGCATTTTGAGATAAAATTTTTTTTTTAAGACCATAGTCATCGTATAAAGAAGAAGAAATACCCTTGTCATTTCACATCCACACTTCCAGTAAATACGATTTACACACTTTCTATATATATTCACTTTTGCATAACATTTCACTGTAGGCCTTACAAGGTCGTGGTGTTGGTTGTACAAATATCAGTTCCGGGTATACCTGGGCACACTAGCGCTGACCCGATATAGCCCTTACAGGAGCTCGCAAGGTCTTGGTGTTGGATGTACACCTTTCAGTCACGGGTAGGCCTGGGCACACTAGCCATGACACGAAATGGCCTTGCAGGAGCTCTTAAGGTCTTGGTGTTGAATGTACACCTTTCAGTCACGAGTAGGTCTGGGCACACTAGCCATGACACGAAATGACCTTACAGGAGCTCGTAAGGTTTTGGTGTTGAATGTACACCTTTCAGTCACGGGTAGACCTGTGCACACTAGCGCTGACACTATATAGCCCTTACAGGAGCTCGTAAAGTCTTGGTGTTGAATGTACACTCAGTCACGGGTAGTCCTGTTCACACTAGCGCTGACACGATATAGCCCTTACAGGAGCTCGCAAGGTCTTGGTGTTGAATGTACACCTTTCAGTCACGGGTAGACCTGTGCACACTAGCGCTGACACGATATAGCCCTTACAGGAGCTCGCAAGGTCTTGGTGTTGAATGTACACCTTTCAGTCACGGGTAGACCTGTGCACACTAGCGCTGACACGATATAGCCCTTACAGGAGCTCGTAAAGTCTTGGTGTTGAATGTACACTCAGTCACGGATAGGCCGGTTTACACTAGCGCTGACACGATATAAGCCTTACAGGAGCTCGTAAGGTCTTGGTGTTGAATGTACACTCAGTCACGGGTAGTCCTGTTCACACTAGCGCTGACACGATATAGCCCTTACAGGAGCTCGCAAGGTCTTGGTGTTGAATGTACACCTTTCAGTCACGGGTAGACCTGTGCACACTAGCGCTGACACGATATAGCCCTTACAGGAGCTCGTAAAGTCTTGGTGTTGAATGTACACTCAGTCACGGGTAGTCCTGTTCACACTAGCGCTGACACGATATAAGCCTTACAGGAGCTCGTAAGGTCTTGGTGTTGAATGTACACTCAGTCACGGGTAGGCCTGTTCACACTAGCGCTAACATGATATAAGCCTTACAGGAGCTCATAAGGTCTTGGTGTTGAATGTACACTTAGTCACGGGTAGGCCTGTTCACACTAGCGCTGACATGATATAAGCCTTACAGGAGCTCATAAGGTCTTGGTGTTGAATGTACACTTAGTCACGGGTAGGCCTGTTCACACTAGCGCTGACAGGATATAAGCCTTACAGGAGCTCATAAGGTCTTGGTGTTGAATGTACACTCAGTCACGGGTAGGCCTGTTCACACTAGCGCTGACAGGATATAAGCCTTACAGGAGCTCGTAAGGTCTTGGTGTTGAATGTACACTTAGTCACGGGTAGGCCTGTTCACACTAGCGCTGACAGGATATAAGCCTTACAGGAGCTCGTAAGGTCTTGGTGTTGAATGTACACTTAGTCACGGGTAGGCCTGTTCACACTAGCGCTGACAGGATATAAGCCTTACAGGAGCTCATAAGGTCTTGGTGTTGAATGTACACTCAGTCACGGGTAGGCCTGTTCACACTAGCGCTGACAGGATATAAGCCTTACAGGAGCTCGTAAGGTCTTGGTGTTGAATGTACACTCAGTCACGGGTAGGCCTGTTCACACTAGCGCTGACAGGATATAAGCCTTACAGGAGCTCGTAAGGTCTTGGTGTTGAATGTACACTTAGTCACGGGTAGGCCTGTTCACACTAGCGCTGACAGGATATAAGCCTTACAGGAGCTCATAAGGTCTTGGTGTTGAATGTACACTCAGTCACGGGTAGGCCTGTTCACACTAGCGCTGACAGGATATGAGCCTTACAGAAGCTCGTAAGGTCTTGGTGTTGAATGTACACTTAGTCACGGGTAGGCTTGTTCATACTAGCGCTGACACGATATAAGCCTTACAGGAGCTCGTAAGGTCTTGGTGTTGATGTACACCTTTCAGTCACGGGTAGGCCTGGGCACACTAGCGCTGACACGATATAAGCCTTACAGGAGCTCGTAAGGTCTTGGTGTTGATGTACACCTTTCAGTCACGGGTAGGCCTGGGCACACTAGCGCGTACACGATACAGCCTTTACAGGAGCTCTTAAGGTCTTCGTATTGAATGTACACCTTTCAGTCACGGGTAGTCCTAGGCGCACTAGCGCTGACAAAAAATGGCCTTACATGAGCTCGTAAGGTCTTGGTGTTTGATGTACAACTTTCAGTCACGGGTAGGCCTGTGCACACTAACACTAAAACAATATGGCCTTACAGGAGCTCGTAAGGTTTTGGTGTTGAATATACACCTTTCAGTCACGGGTAGGCCTGGGCACACTAGCGCTAACACGATATAGACCTTACAGGAGCTCGTAAGGTCTTGGTGTTGAATGTACACTCAATCACGGGTAGGCGTGGGCACACTAGCGCTGACACGATATAAGCCTTACAGGAGCTCGTAAGGTCTTGGTGTTGAATGTACACTCAATCACGGGTAGGCCTGTTCACACTAGCGCTGACACGAAATGGCCTTACAGGAGCCCGTAACGTCTTGGTGTTTGATGTACACCTTTCAGTCACGGGTAGGCCTGAGCACACTAGCGCTGACACGAAATGGCCTTACAGGAGCCCGTAAGGTCTTGGTGTTTGATGTACACCTTTCAGTCACGGGTAGGCCTGGGCACACTAGTGCTACAACAATATGGCCTTACAGGAGCTCGTAAGGTCTTGGTGTTGGATGTACACCTTTCAGTCTCGGGTATGCCTGGATACACTAGCGCTGACACGATATAGAGCTTACATTAGCTCGAAAGTTCTTGGGCACGGGTAGTCTTGGGCGCACTAGGGCTGACACGATATGGCCTTACAGGAGTTCGCAAGTTCTTGGTGTTCTACGGGAGACGACAACAAATTCAATTCATGCATGACAATAATATTAAAAAATTTAAATCGATAAACTATTGCGATGCAGGAACGATAACAATAACAAATTGCGATATTAACGATTCAAGCATGTCACAAACAGTTCCTACAATCTCTTCACCCACGTGTTAAGACGAAGAGTCGACATTAATATTAAAATCGATAAACAATTGCGATGCAAGAGCGATAACAATCACAAATTGCAATATTAACGATTCAAGCATGCCACAAACAGTTCCTACAATCTCTTCACCCACGTGTTAAGACGAAGAGTCGACATTAATATAAAAATAGATAAACAATTGCGATGCAAGAGCGATAACAATCACAAATTGCAATATTAACGATTCAAGCATGTCACAATCAGTTCCTACAATCTCTTCACCCACGTGTTAAGACGAAGAGTCGACATTAATATTAAAATCGATAAACAATTGCGATGCAAGAACGATAACAATCACAAATTGCAATATTAACGATTCAAGCATGTCACAATCAGTTCCTACAATCTCTTCACCCACGTGTTAAGACGAAGAGTCGACATTAATATTAAAATCGATAAACAATTGCGATGCAAGAACGATAACAATCACAAATTGCAATATTAACGATTCAAGCATGTCACAAACAGTTCCTACAATCTCTTCACCCACGTGTTAAGACGAAGAGTCGACATTAATATAAAAATCGATAAACAATTGCGATGCAAGAACGATAACAATCACAAATTGCAATATTAACGATTCAAGCATGTCACAATCAGTTCCTACAATCTCTTCACCCACGTGTTAAGACGAAGAGTCGACATTAATATTAAAATCGATAAACAATTGCGATGCAAGAGCGATAACATTTATTAACGATTCAAGCATGTCACAAACAGTTCCTACAATCTCTTCACCCACGTGTTAAGACGAAGAGTCGACATTAATATTAAAATCGATAAACAATTGCGATGCAAGAGCGATAACAATCACAAATTGCAATATTAACGATTCAAGCATGTCACAATCAGTTCCTACAATCTCTTCACCCACGTGTTAAGACGAAGAGTCGACATTAATATTAAAATCGATAAACAATTGCGATGCAAGAACGATAACAATCACAAATTGCAATATTAACGATTCAAGCATGTCACAAACAGTTCCTACAATCTCTTCACCCACGTGTTAAGACGAAGAGTCGACATTAATATTAAAATCGATAAACAATTGCGATGCAAGAACGATAACAATCACAAATTGCAATATTAACTATTCAAGCATGTCACAAACAGTTCCTACAATCTCTTCACCCACGTGTTAAGACGAAGAGTCGACATTAATATTAAAATCGATAAACAATTGCGATGCAAGAACGATAACAATCACAAATTGCAATATTAACGATTCAAGCATGTCACAAACAGTTCCTACAATCTTTTCACCCACGTGTTAAGACGAAGAGTCGACATTAATATTAAAATCGATAAACAATTGCGATGCAAGAACGATAACAATCACAAATTGCAATATTAACTATTCAAGCATGCCACAAACAGTTCCTACAATTTCTTTTTTCTAATATTATAAAATTTAAAAAAAACAATTGCGATGAAATAATAATTACAGTAAATATGTCACGCTATTATCGATAAAAACATGACAAGAACATTTTCTACAATCTCATTACAATCTCGCGAAAAGTTTATTCGAATACCACATCATTACAAAAATCAAAATATTTACTGTGGGAGTCGACAAACCCAAACAAATCGGAGAATCACAGATGAAAGACTAATACATGCAGTTACTACACTTCCTTCGCCTATGTAAGCGAACAGTAAGTAATAGCAACAAGGGCTGCATAATAAATTTTAAATATTTGCATGATGACACCCAATTATAGTACACCACAAACGGTCACTATATTGGCTTTTTAACTCCAAAATTCTATATAAATACCATTTTATCGCTAAACCGTTTAGTAATAATCTCATTGTATCAAAAACAAGTAATTAAACAAAGTATTAAACAAAACTTGTTTAAAGCCTATTCCTACTCACGTCAACAAAGAATATTATTTTAGTTTTCTTTTTATTAAATTATTACAATTAATATAAATAAAGTAACATAACCTATGCGTTAAAACTGCCGTTCTACCACATAACCTATAACATAAAATCAGCTGTTTTATGAAATCATGTTATCACTTATTTTAAGCGAGACAGGACGAAATAACTATTTTGCATACCTTGCTGCTTTTGTTAAAAGTTTTTTCCCATATAAAACTAAAATGAACTCATTAAATTTAATTAATGAATGAATATTTGTAAATACTGTATAGCATCAAGTGTCATCTACTACACGTTTAATAAAATGCATTTGAACTTAAGAGGATGAATAAAAAGTATTTTATTAACGATTGATAATTTGAACAAGATAAAAATAAGGAGAGTGTGAACTAATAGAAAGAACTGAAAAATAATATCGTTGAAGTTCATCTATAGGGGGGGGGGGGGTGAGAGCTACGAATCACGAAACGAAACTTGTCCCATCGACCTGCAATTACAGTTTTCAAATAATTATGTTAAAAATCTAAGCGTCACCATGGAGTCGAGTAGCGTAACTAAGAAATATAATTAATTGCACCATCAGGCTCGCCATGCGTTTCGTCGACCGTTCGTCAGACTCTTGTGGACAAACATTAGAAATCATAGCATCTCTTTGGGGATGAAAAACATAAACCGTAACATATTTGGGCAGTCACGTTTGCACATTTTTCCACCCCTGTCTCCTTTGCTTTCATGGGATGAGAGATAAATATCTGCACTGCTTCAGCACTTAGGATGCGTTTACCACGAGTATCGTTAACCGTCTACATTATTCCCGTGGGAATTAAAACATTTACACGACCATCACTAGGGCTCCACAGGGATAAGTAACGTCCATTGCAGAATTCTTTGCCGTCACATGTTAAGAGTACTTCGCCGACATATCTCTATTACATTAGCGATATTACTATTTACGTTAAAACCATAAGTGGAGTATGAAAAAAAATCGCAAAATTGTTTATTCAATGAAGTTTCCATGTTGTGTATTTAATCAGTATTTCTCATTCTTTAATTAATTTTAAAACTCCTTCAAAGTCACTCTATAGTCAGCCTATATATAATTAATCTGACACAAATACAAAAATAAATTCATAACGGTTGAGCGTCCATGGAAATTAAAAGTTAAAATTGCGAAATGGTATTTATTGTGAGGTTTCGACGTCAAGGTGGAGATACATAATTAATCGGAAACCAATAAACAAGCTCAAATCGTTACGCAGCCACGGAGATTGGAGGCGCAAATCGCGAAATCGTGTCTATTGTGAGGTTTCCACGTAAAGTTGGAGATAAATTATTAATCTTAAAACCAATTCAAACGTTCAAATAGTTACGCCTCCATGGAGATTGGAGGCGCAAATCGCGAAATCGTGTCTATTGTGAGGTTTCCACGTAAAGTTGGAGATAAATTATTAATCTTAAAACCAATTCAAACGGTCAAATAGTTACGCCTCCATGGAGATTAGAGGCGCAAATCGCGAAATCGTGTCTATTGAGAGGTTTCGAAGGGAAGGTGGAGATACATAATTAATCGGAAACCAATAAACAAGTTCAAATTCTTACGCCTTCTTGGAAATTAAAAGCGCAAATCGTGAAATCGTGGGTATTTTGATGTTTCTACGTGAAGTTTTAGATACATAATTAATCAAAAACCAATAAACAAGTTCAAATCGTTACGCTTCCATGGACATTAGAGGCGCAAATCGCGATGTCGTGTGTACTGTGAGGTTTCCACGTGAAGTTGGAGATAAAATATTAATCTGGTACCAATAAAAAAGTTCAAATCGTTACGTCTCCATGGAGATTATAGGCGCAAATACCGTCTATTGTGAGGGTTCCACGTGAAGGTAGAGATACATAATAAAACTGAAACCAATAAACACGTTCAAATTGTTACGCCTCCATGGAGATTAGAGGCGCAAATCGCGAAATCGTCTCAATTGTGACGTTTACACGTGAAGTTGGAGATACATAATTGATCTGAAAGCAATAAACAAGTTCAAATCGTTACGCCTCCATGGAGATTGGAGGCGCAAATCGCGAAATCGTGTCTATTGTGAGGTTTCCACGTAAAGTTGGAGATAAATTATTAATCTTAAAACCAATTCAAACGTTCAAATAGTTACGCCTCCATGGAGATTAGAGGCGCAAATCGCGAAATCGTGTCTATTGTGAGGTTTCGAAGGGAAGGTGGAGATACATAATTAATCGGAAACCAATAAACAAGCTCAAATCGTTACGCAGCCATGGAGATTGGAGGCGCAAATCGCGAAATCGTGTCTATTGTGAGGTTTCCACGTAAAGTTGGAGATAAATTATTAATCTTAAAACCAATTCAAACGTTCAAATAGTTACGCCTCCATGGAGATTAGAGGCGCAAATCGCGAAATCGTGTCTATTGTGAGGTTTCGAAGGGAAGGTGGAGATACATAATTAATCAAAAACCAATAAACAAGTTCAAATCGTTACGCTTCCATGGACATTAGAGGCGCAAATCGCGATGTCGTGTGTACTGTGAGGTTTCCACGTGAAGTTGGAGATAAAATATTAATCTGGTACCAATAAAAAAGTTCAAATCGTTACGTCTCCATGGAGATTATAGGCGCAAATACCGTCTATTGTGAGGGTTCCACGTGAAGGTAGAGATACATAATAAAACTGAAACCAATAAACACGTTCAAATTGTTACGCCTCCATGGAGATTAGAGGCGCAAATCGCGAAATCGTCTCAATTGTGACGTTTACACGTGAAGTTGGAGATACATAATTGATCTGAAAGCAATAAACAAGTTCAAATCGTTACGCCTCCATGGAGATAAGAGGCGTAAATCGCGAAATCGTATCTACTGTGAAGTTTCCACGTGAAGTTGGAGATAAATTATTGATCTGAAGCCAATAAAAACGTACAAATCGTTACGCCTCCATGGAGATAAGAGGCGTAAATCGCGAAATCGTATCTACTGTGAGGTTTCCGCGTGAAGTTGGAGATAAATTATTGATCTGAAGCCAATAAAAACGTACAAATCATTACGCCGACATTGAGATTAGAGGCGTAAATCGCGGAATCGTCCCTATTGTGAGGTTTCCACGTGAGGCTGGAGATAAATTATGAATCTGGTACCAATAGGCAAGTTCAAATCGTTACACCTCCATGGAGATTAGAGGCGCAAATCACGAAATCGTGTCTATTGTGAGGGTTCCACGTGAAGTTGGAGATAAAATATTAATCTGGTACCAATAAAAACGTTCAAATCGTTACGCCTCCATGGAGATTAGAGACACAAATCGCGAAATCGTGTCTATTGTGAGGGTTCCACGTGAAGTTGGAGATAAATTATTGATCTGAAGCCAATAAAAACGTACAAATCATTACGCCTACATTGAGATTAGTAGCGTAAATCGCGGAATCGTCTCTATTGTGAGGTTTCCACGTGAAGTTGGAGATAAAATATTAATCTGGTACCAATAAAAACCTCCATGGAGATTAGAGACACAAATCGCGAAATCTTCTCTTTTGTGAGGTTTCCACATGAATTTGGAGATAAATTATTAATCTGGTACCAATAAACCAGTTCAAATCGTTACGCCTCCATGGAGATTAGAGGCGCAAATCGCGAAATCGTGTCTATTGTGAGGTTTCCACGTGAAGTTGGAGATAAAATATTAATCTGGTACCAATAAAAACGTTCAAATCGTTACGCCTCCATGGAGATTAGAGACACAAATCGCGAAATCTTCTCTTTTGTGAAGTTTCCACATGAATTTGGAGATAAATTATTAATCTGGTACCAATAAACAAGTTCAAATCGTTACGCCTCCATCGAGATTAGAGGCGCAAATCGCGAAATCGTGTCTATTGTGAGGTTTCCACGTGAAGTTGGAGATACAATATTAATCTGGTACCAATAAACAAGTTCAAATGGTTACGCCTCCATGGAGATTAGAGGCGCAAATCGCGGAATCGTATCTACTGTGAGGTTTCCACGTGAAGTTGGAGATAAATTATTGATCTGAAGCCAATAAAAACGTACAAATCATTACGCCTACATTGAGATTAGAAGCGTAAATCGCGGAATCGTCTCTATTGTGAGGTTTCCACGTGAAGTTGGAGATAAAATATTAATCTGGTACCAATAAAAACCTCCATGGAGATTAGAGACACAAATCGCGAAATCTTCTCTTTTGTGAGGTTTCCACATGAATTTGGAGATAAATTATTAATCTGGTACCAATAAACCAGTTCAAATCGTTACGCCTCCATGGAGATTAGAGGCGCAAATCGCGAAATCGTGTCTATTGTGAGGTTTCCACGTGAAGTTGGAGATAAAATATTAATCTGGTACCAATAAAAACGTTCAAATCGTTACGCCTCCATGGAGATTAGAGACACAAATCGCGAAATCTTCTCTTTTGTGAAGTTTCCACATGAATTTGGAGATAAATTATTAATCTGGTACCAATAAACAAGTTCAAATCGTTACGCCTCCATCGAGATTAGAGGCGCAAATCGCGAAATCGTGTCTATTGTGAGGTTTCCACGTGAAGTTGGAGATACAATATTAATCTGGCACCAATAAACAAGTTCAAATGGTTACGCCTCCATGGAGATTAGAGGCGCAAATCGCGGAATCGTATCTACTGTGAGGTTTCCACGTGAAGTTGGAGATAAATTATTGATCTGAAGCCAATAAAAACGTACAAATCGTTACGCCTCCATGGAGATAAGAGGCGTAAATCGCGAAATCGTATCTACTGTGAGGTTTCCGCGTGAAGTTGGAGATAAATTATTGATCTGAAGCCAATAGAAACGTACAAATCATTACGCCGACATTGAGATTAGAGGCGTAAATCGCGGAATCGTCCCTATTGTGAGGTTTCCACGTGAGGCTGGAGATAAATTATGAATCTGGTACCAATAGGCAAGTTCAAATCGTTACACCTCCTTGGAGATTAGAGGCGCAAATCACAAAATCGTGTTTATTGTGAGGGTTCCACGTGAAGTTGGAGATAAAATATTAATCTGGTACCAATAAAAACGTTCAAATCGTTACGCCTCCATGGAGATTAGAGACACAAATCGCGAAATAGTGTCTATTGTGAGGGTTCCACGTGAGGTTGGAGATAAATTATTGATCTGAAGCCAATAAAAACGTACAAATCATTACGCCTACATTGAGATTAGAAGCGTAAATCGCGGAATCGTCTCTATTGTGAGGTTTCCACGTGAAGTTGGAGATAAAATATTAATCTGGTACCAATAAAAACCTCCATGGAGATTAGAGACACAAATCGCGAAATCTTCTCTTTTGTGAGGTTTCCACATGAATTTGGAGATAAATTATTAATCTGGTACCAGTAAACCAGTTCAAATCGTTACGACTCCATGGAGATTAGAGGCGCAAATCGCGAAATCGTGTCTATTGTGAGGTTTCCACGTGAAGTTGGAGATAAAATATTAATCTGGTACCAATAAAAACGTTCAAATCGTTACGCCTCCATGGAGATTAGAGACACAAATCGCGAAATCTTCTCTTTTGTGAAGTTTCCACATGAATTTGGAGATAAATTATTAATCTGGTACCAATAAACCAGTTCAAATCGTTACGCCTCCATCGAGATTAGAGGCGCAAATCGCGAAATCGTGTCTATTGTGAGGTTTCCACGTGAAGTTGGAGATACAATATTAATCTGGTACCAATAAACAAGTTCAAATCGTTACGCCTCCATGGAGATTAGAGGCGCAAATCGTGGAATCGTCTCTATTGTGAGGTTTCCACGTGGAGTTGGAGATAAAATATTAATCTGGTACCGATAAAAACCTCCATGGAGATTAGAGACACAAATCGCGAAATCTTCTCTTTTGTGAGGTTTCCACATGAATTTGGAGATAAATTATTAATCTGGTACCAATAAACCAGTTCAAATCGTTACGCCTCCATGGAGATTAGAGGCGCAAATCGCGAAATCGTGTCTATTGTGAGGTTTCCACGTGAAGTTGGAGATACAATATTAATCTGGTACCAATAAACAAGTTCAAATGGTTACGCCTCCATGGAGATTAGAGGCGCAAATCGCGGAATCGTCTCTATTGTGAGGTTTCCACGTGAAGTTGGAGATAAAATATTAATCTGGTACCAATAAAAACGTTCAAATCGTTACGCCTCCATGGAGATTAGAGACACAAATCGCGAAATCTTCTCTTTTGTGAAGTTTCCACATGAATTTGGAGATAAATTATTAATCTGGTACCAATAAACAAGTTCAAATCGTTACGCCTCCATCGAGATTAGAGGCGCAAATCGCGAAATCGTGTCTATTGTGAGGTTTCCACGTGAAGTTGGAGATACAATATTAATCTGGCACCAATAAACAAGTTCAAATGGTTACGCCTCCATGGAGATTAGAGGCGCAAATCGCGGAATCGTATCTACTGTGAGGTTTCCACGTGAAGTTGGAGATAAATTATTGATCTGAAGCCAATAAAAACGTACAAATCGTTACGCCTCCATGGAGATAAGAGGCGTAAATCGCGAAATCGTATCTACTGTGAGGTTTCCGCGTGAAGTTGGAGATAAATTATTGATCTGAAGCCAATAAAAACGTACAAATCATTACGCCGACAATGAGATTAGAGGCGTAAATCGCGGAATCGTCCCTATTGTGAGGTTTCCACGTGAGGCTGGAGATAAATTATGAATCTGGTACCAATAGGCAAGTTCAAATCGTTACACCTCCATGGAGATTAGAGGCGCAAATCACGAAATCGTGTTTATTGTGAGGGTTCCACGTGAAGTTGGAGATAAAATATTAATCTGGTACCAATAAAAACGTTCAAATCGTTACGCCTCCATGGAGATTAGAGACACAAATCGCGAAATAGTGTCTATTGTGAGGGTTCCACGTGAGGTTGGAGATAAATTATTGATCTGAAGCCAATAAAAACGTACAAATCATTACGCCTACATTGAGATTAGAAGCGTAAATCGCGGAATCGTCTCTATTGTGAGGTTTCCACGTGAAGTTGGAGATAAAATATTAATCTGGTACCAATAAAAACCTCCATGGAGATTAGAGACACAAATCGCGAAATCTTCTCTTTTGTGAGGTTTCCACATGAATTTGGAGATAAATTATTAATCTGGTACCAATAAACCAGTTCAAATCGTTACGACTCCATGGAGATTAGAGGCGCAAATCGCGAAATCGTGTCTATTGTGAGGTTTCCACGTGAAGTTGGAGATAAAATATTAATCTGGTACCAATAAAAACGTTCAAATCGTTACGCCTCCATGGAGATTAGAGACACAAATCGCGAAATCTTCTCTTTTGTGAAGTTTCCACATGAATTTGGAGATAAATTATTAATCTGGTACCAATAAACCAGTTCAAATCGTTACGCCTCCATCGAGATTAGAGGCGCAAATCGCGAAATCGTGTCTATTGTGAGGTTTCCACGTGAAGTTGGAGATACAATATTAATCTGGTACCAATAAACAAGTTCAAATCGTTACGCCTCCATGGAGATTAGAGGCGCAAATCGTGGAATCGTCTCTATTGTGAGGTTTCCACGTGGAGTTGGAGATAAAATATTAATCTGGTACCGATAAAAACCTCCATGGAGATTAGAGACACAAATCGCGAAATCTTCTCTTTTGTGAGGTTTCCACATGAATTTGGAGATAAATTATTAATCTGGTACCAATAAACCAGTTCAAATCGTTACGCCTCCATGGAGATTAGAGGCGCAAATCGCGAAATCGTGTCTATTGTGAGGTTTCCACGTGAAGTTGGAGATACAATATTAATCTGGTACCAATAAACAAGTTCAAATCGTTACGCCTCCATGGAGATTAGAGGCGCAAATCGCGGAATCGTCTCTATTGTGAGGTTTCCACGTGTAGTTGGAGATAAAATATTAATCTGGTATCAATAAAAACGTTCAAATCGTTACGCCTCCATGGAGATTAGAGGCGCAAATCGGGAAAACGTCTCAATTGTGAGGTATACACCTGAAGGCGGAGATACATAATTAATAGGAAACCAATCAACAAGTTAAAATCATTACGTTCCTATGGAAATTAGTGGCGCAGATCGCGAAATCGGATTTATTGTGAGGTTATCACGTGAAGTTGGAGATAGATAATTAATCGAAAACCAATAAACAAGTTCAAATCATTACGCCTCCATGGAGATTAGAGGCAAAAATTAGTCGCGTGAGGTTTCGACGTGTAGGTGGAGATACATAATTAATTGTAAACCAATAAACAAGTTTAAATCGTGACGCCTCCATGGAGATTAGTGACACGAATCGCAATGTCGTGTGTATTGTGACGGGACCACATCTGACGTGAAGTAGAAGATATATAATAACTCCGAAACCAATAAACAGGTTCAAATTCTTACGCCTTCTTGGAAATTAGAAGCGCAAATCGTGAAATCGTGTGTATTTTGAGGTTTCCACGTGAAGTTTTATATACATAATTAATCAAAAACCAATAAACAAGTTCAAATCGTTACACCTCCATGGAGATTAGAGGCGGAAATAGCGAAATCGTATTTATTGTGAGGGTTCCACATTAGGTTGGATATACATAATGAATCTGAAACCAATAAACACGTTCAAATCGTTTTACCTCCATGGAGATTAGAGTCGAAAATCGCGATGTCGTGTTTACTGTGAGGTTTCTACGTTGGACGAATTATTAATCTGAAACCAATAAAAACGTTCAAATCGTTACGCCTCCATGGAGATAAGAGGCGCAAATCGCGAAATCGTGTCTATTGTGAGGGTTCCACGTTGGAGAAATTATTAATCTGAAACCAATAAAAACGTTCAAATAGTCATGCCTCCATGGAGATTAGTGGCGCAAATCGCAAAATCGGATCAATTCTGAGGTTACCACGTGAAGTTGGAGATACATAATTAATCGGAAACCAATAAACGAGTTCAAATCATTACGCCTCCATGGAAATTAGAAGCGCAAATCGTGAACGCGTTGTGTATTTTGAGGTTTCCACGTGAAGTTTTAGATACATAATTAATCAAAAACCAATAAACAAATTCAAATCGTTACGCCTCCGTGGAGATTAGAGGCGTATATCGCGGAATTATCTCTATTGTGAGGTTTCCACGTGAGGCTGGAGATAAATTATGAATCTGGTACCAATAGGCAAGTTCAAATCGTCACACCTCCATGGAGATTAGAGGCGCAAATCACGAAATCGTCTCAATTGTGACGTTTACACGTGAAGTTGGAGATAAATTATTAATCTGGTACCATTAACAACGTCAAATCGTTACGCCTCCATGGAGATTAGAGGCGCAAATCACGAAATCGTATCAATTGTGACGTTTACACGTGAAGTTGGAGATAAATTATTAATCTGGTACCAATAAAAACGTCAAATCGTTACGCCTCCATGGAGATTAGAGGCGCAAATCGCGAAATCGTGTATATTGTGACGGGACCACATGTCACTTGAAGTAGAAGATATATATATAATAACTCTGAAACCAAATAACACATTAGAAATCTACGTTTTTACACCATGCCGATTAGGAATACAAGTCGTGAAATAATTTGTAGAGTTTGTCTCCACGTGATTTACTTATCTGTCTCCATTGGTTTGATGTTAGGTAACGAATTAAAAATCATGATGTGTCCATGAGATTAGATTTTAAACAAAATTGTTTTAGTCGGCAAGCTTCGCCTTTCGCCATGTAAAACTGAAGAGTTGAAAAATAGCTGATTTATTTAGCTTCGCGTTTATGGGTAATTTAATGCTATATAAGGTACGTAACATAGAAGAACCCGTTATTGTCCGGGGTCGGTACACGTGGCCTTATCAATCTCACTTCCTGGCTTTAATTTCTCCTTTGAGTATTAATTTTTAAACATTTCTTAAATTTAAAGGTTAGCTATTCGTACTGTAGGAAACACACACATGTTCAAATAACACAATGGGTGGAAGGGGAGAGGAAGAAGAGATGGAGAGAGAAAGAGAGAGAGAGCGCATACATTACTGATCGTCAGAGTGAGTGGCTGTAACCATGGCAACGCGCTGTAATTATTAGGGGTAAAAAAGAAAGGCAAGCACAACAGAGCAGAGCGCTCTGCTTTATGTACAGTCAATACTGACTGCTCTGTGCCATAGTATTTCCAAGTCTCTTCGAATTTTTTTTTTTAATACAGGGATTTATTTTTTACGAGATTACTGTATGAAAGTAAAAAAGAACTTTTAAGGTACACTTTAAACGCCGGTTTTATAATTTTATTCCCCATTTTTGAACCATTTTCTTTCAGGGAGAAAATTTAATTGTCCATTTTTTTTAAATGTAGTAAACCATTTATATATATATATGTATATATATATATATATATATATATATATATATATATATATATATATATATGAATATCCATAAACTGTAAATAATACTTTCATAAATGCGAATTTGTATTTTATTATTCTTCATACATTGAAGCTTTTCACTGATTGGTAGTATCAGCATTATCAAAACCTGATAAGTTCCTTACAGCTCTATAACTACATCTTTGAGTCCGGATGTTGTCATAGAACTATAAGGTACATTTTGCAGGTTTTGATAATGCTGATACTGTCAATCTGCAAAAGCCTTAATATATAAAGAAAAAGAAAATACATATTTCTTGTTTATTAAAGTGTATATTAATGTGTTTATTTGTGTATATATCTTACAGGTTGCTGAGATAACATTTTTAATAACAACAACATATTATTCTAAACCAAAACTATTGCAGATAAAACTGTGACATGTAAAATGCTAATCATGTTTAAAGTAAAATATAGGTCTCTAAAATTATATTCATTAAAAAAATTTTTAATGTTATTTTCACAGTTGACATTTTTTTTAAAAGAATGTAACAAGGTAGTCTGTAGGAATGTAAATTCTCTTTGTGTTTAAAAAAAGCGTTTAAACAAACTTCAAGTCCCTACAAACTAATTCACTGCTACTTTTACTTGTGCACGACTGCTTAGGTCTAGACCAAAAACCAAGTCATAATGTCAGCCTTACCCATTTAGTTTTGTAACTCTATTTAAAAACAAGCATGGACCCAGACAAATTTTTTTCTTCGCCCAAGGATTTCGATTTTATTACTATTTTGTAGGTTTTTGGCCACGAGAAATCGATTGGCACCGGTCTCAACCCTGTGAAAATTTGGGATTCCTCTCCAGTGCTTCCTAGAGTTCCTATGTTATACTTATGGAACTAAGCGTGTGCCTGGACAAACATTTTTTGGGGATTTTATTTTTTAAATATTCTTGATAAATCGATTGGGGTCGGTTGCGACCTTGGGAAAATACGGGATTCTGCCATCAACTTCCCATATAGTTCCCACCCCTAACAAACCTTTTTTATCGTTGAAAGATTTTGATTTTTTAATTTGTTTGTGGGTTTTCGGCCACGGAAAATGGATTGGCACTGGTATCAACCTTGGGAGAATTCCGCCACAGTCGCCACTAGATTTTTCGTGTTATCCTAATGGAACTCTATTTTTACCTTATGTGGGAGCATCCGATTCCACACACACCCACAACGAAGTATGGAAAAAAGTTCTGAACAATCGTTCTAATGCTCGTCCAATCCCAACAGACAACTCAAACGATATGGTAGTTAATATGTACGATATGATATAGCCTAAATTGTGTTTATATTAAGTATTAAAATGTGTTTATTTTGTGTATATAAAACGTGTTTCTAATGCTCCTCCAACATTGTACCTAAATGATATTGAAGTTGTTATGTACGATATGATATATTGTGTACTAAAATGTGTTTATTTTGTGTACATAAAACGTGTTTCTAATGCTCCTCCAACATTGTACCCAAATGATATTGAAGTTGTTATGTACGATATGATATATTGTGTACTAAAATGTGTTTATTTTGTGTACATAAAACGTGTTTCTAATGCTCCTCCAACATTGTACCTAAATGATATTGAAGTTGTTATGTACGATATGATATATTGTGTACTAAAATGTGTTTATTTTGTGTACATAAAACGTGTTTCTAATGCTCCTCCAACATTGTACCTAAATGATATTGAAGTTGTTATGTACGATATGATATATTGTGTACTAAAATGTGTTTATTTTGTGTACATAAAACGTGTTTCTAATGCTCCTCCAACATTGTACCCAAATGATATTGAAGTTGTTATGTACGATATGATATATTGTGTACTAAAATGTGTTTATTTTGTGTACATAAAACGTGTTTCTAATGCTCCTCCAACATTGTACCCAAATGATATTGAAGTTGTTATGTACGATATGATATATTGTGTACTAAAATGTGTTTATTTTGTGTACATAAAACGTGTTTCTAATGCTCCTCCAACATTGTACCTAAATGATATTGAAGTTGTTATGTACGATATGATATATTGTGTACTAAAATGTGTTTATTTTGTGTACATAAAACGTGTTTCTAATGCTCCTCCAACATTGTACCCAAATGATATTGAAGTTGTTATGTACGATATGATATATTGTGTACTAAAATGTGTTTATTTTGTGTACATAAAACGTGTTTCTAATGCTCCTCCAACATTGTACCTAAATGATATTGAAGTTGTTATGTACGATATGATATATTGTGTACTAAAATGTGTTTATTTTGTGTACATAAAACGTGTTTCTAATGCTCCTCCAACATTGTACCCAAATGATATTGAAGTTGTTATGTACGATATGATATATTGTGTACTAAAATGTGTTTATTTTGTATATTTAAAATGTGTTTATATTGTGTATATAATAAATAAATATTTGTATTTTACTTAATTAACTGGTCTTATCCGAGCACAGCTCAGTCTCTCGGTACTATAACAAAAATTCTATGGATAACACAGCAATAGCCCTCTGAAAAAATTAGATTTGAGAAGTACTGACTGAATATAGACTAGGTTTATTCATTTAACCCTACACTGTTCTCACTGCTCTACCCAGCTCTCAATTTTTTTCAAACATTATTGTCATTGAATGTTTGTAGATTGGATGATTTTCTCTTATGGTAATTTTATTATTATTATTGGTTTTTTCTGTACGCATGGTGAACAAAACTTGAGAATAAATCATTGCTTTCGCATCATGGTATTTCTGTAATGCATACCTTACAGTATATAACTTCATGCAACACCTGTTTTTGTGTTTTAGATTATGTTGTAGAACAGCTGTTTTATACGTAGATTGTTACAAAACAGTTTAAATTGGTTAATAAATATAGCATTTTATTCAAATTTTGGTAAATCTTAATGCAAATATTTCAATATAACGATAATAACAAGTTATGTATTTTTCATACAATTTTATAAATAAAAACATTTTTAGTCCCCCTTATACTTGTTAGAGAACTGATTTAAATTGTTAGAAAATTTGTATTCAGTAAATACCTAATAAATGTCTTTTGTTCCCCGCATTATTTTATCACAACTACAATAAATATTGATCTTTATTAAGTACATTCCTCAAATAAAGATGTAAAAATTTAATGAAAAATATATATATTCATATTTTTGGCGATTTTTGTTGAAACCTTTGAGAAACTATTAGCTCTATTTTGTTATCACTTCTGTCGGGAGCCTCCCCCCCCCCCCCGAGAGCCAGTACCAAATTTTGTTAATTTTTTTTTAGTTGAGGACAAATGTGATAAATGTGTCAAATATTTTATTAAAATTTATAATTACCGAAATAATAACACTGAAATTGTAAAAGAACTTTTCATAGATTTATATGCTTAAAATTTATTATATATATATTGAATATGGTGATACCTTTTTTGTAATATAGTTAATGAATAAAAATATTTGAAATAAATACAATTAAATGTAATATAAATTTAAACTATTTTTTATTTTGAAATATTTCACACAAGCACAACACACACACACCCACATTCCCCCTTTCTTTTCTCTCTCTTTCAGATGTCCCCTGTCAACTCAAGCCCCAATTTACAACTGACAAAGAATCAAATACCCAAAACCCTCATTTTATTCTAAATATGAAGGAATACTATTTTAGGAAAGTCTATATATGTCATAATTTTTCAGTTGTATACAAGCAGCTCAAGAGACCAAAATAAAAATAAATTACTTGAAACAGATTTCCATACATTTGGCACTAAACATGATTTTTTATACCCTACAGCTTTTATTTATTCAAGTGAATGAAATAAACTTCTTCCATCACATACAAATCTGAACATCAGTTAATGTGATTAAACATTATGGAAAACTCTTTACCTCATTTAATACACAATTACCACATTTAGAATTAACAATTTGTAATGAATGACCAATAACCCTCTTTTAAATCTTTAGTACAAATCAGTTGATAAAGTTAATTTTCCCTCTGTCTAAAACTAGCCAATAATCTGAAAATTCTAATGCAGACATGTTTCTGTTACATGTACGCCATCTTCAACTTTTCCCTTTATTTTTATTATCAGATTTTGGATAACCCTGTAAACCAAAGCCCCTAGTGTAAAACACCTAAACTGTACTGCTGTCTTGTTGCCTATTCCTCTCGAATCAAATAAACTTTCTAAAAAGCCTATAGTTCAAAGGAATTTAACATTTGATTCAAAACCTCTTATGTTCAGAAATTTGGAGACAATCATCCGTTTAAATAAATTGTAAACTGATTATTAATATGCACAGAATATTTTTCAACTTTGCAACATAAAAGAGCTGCAACATAAGGTAATCACTGCAGTTTTACAACAAAGTAATATTATGGATATCGGTAAATTGATATTATATCATACTTACAAACAATCAAATTTCAAATATTTAACATAAGGTTTTTGAAATTTTAGTTTACAATGTAGAATCAATCGAAACTTAAGAAATGGGTTTAAACTTTCTAAATATAAGGTCTCATACTTTCATTATATTGGTTTAAATAAAACATAAGAGTTTAACCAAATCATTTTTTGTGATATTGGTTTGGAAGCTTCAATTCCAGGCTTCAATTGAATACTTGTAATTAATTATATTCATAAAAACTACAATAAGTACAGGAGTTGACACTTACCCCTGGTCTATCCTATCCACGGGATTAGGTCCTGGCATTTGTCCTGGCATCATCCCATGTCCTGGCATCGGACCCGGCATTGGTCCATGGCCGAATGGAGATCCTGGAGGAATTCCAAATTGGTGGCCACCGAAAGGCTGTCCCCCAGCACCAAAATGAGGATTACCTCCAACTGGAGGACCGCCTACAAATGGAGGACCAGAAGAATTAGGTCTTCCAACAAACTGAGGCCCGCCCCCAGACGGCGAACCAAAAGGTCCTGGGCCATTATAAGGAGGGCCCGCTGAGTTTGATGGGGGTGGGAAGCCCGAAGGTTGTGGGGGTCCGGGCCCAGGAGTAGAGGAACCTGAAGGTGCGGGAGAAGCAGTGTACTGTGGCGTACTTGATCCTGGTGGAGGTCCGCCAGAATAAGGAGGAGCTCCAGCTGGGGAACCAGCCCCAGCTGGAGGCCCCTGAAATGGAGGACCTTGATAACCCGTGGTGGGACCTGAGAAGTTTTGGCCTGGATTTGGAGTAAAACCTTGGGGCTCTGGGGGCGGCCCCTTCCAAGTCGCAGCAGGGTCCTCCAGTGTGGCTGGCAGCGTGATTGGTGGTGCTACACGACGGCTACAGCCTGAAAAATAAGTAAAATTAATAATTTTTTTTTTAATCAACAAAACTAAAAAATATTTCAGAAAATGAGATTAAAGTATTACAAGAAAATTAGTAATTAGAAAGGAAAAATACCTAAGATAAAGGCCAAAAGTTTTTATAGTTTTTTTTTTTTAATACGTCTTGCTCACATTTGTCTACAGTTCTTAACACTGGTTCTTTACCTGGCCTTTACCAGTTCTTAATATGAAATTAAAATTGTCTTGATTATTTTTCTCTAGTTATTCTGTTTAATAACAATCCTGTGATATATTCAGTAATTTTAATCCCACTTTTATTTTTCCAAAACTCTTAATGAAACAATAAAAAAAGGTAAATTTTGTAGGGCAATAACAAACCACATACAGAAAATGTTTGCACACATGAAAAAAACATTTTGTTGTTTACTATACTTCTGCATAACAACGACGATGAGGTTAATTATTCCTAACTTATTCAGTAAACGTCCTTTTCTCCAAAACTATAAGAAAATTAAAATAAACAAAAAATATGTTTATTTTTTTGTTTAAACTACCATCTTTTTTTACAATTCTGTTTAGTTTTAAAAGACCAACTAATGTCATATTCCCTCTGCTCGTATGTCTTGGCCTAAAATTTTATTTAATAGTAAACAATTTTACTTATTAATAAAATGAATTCGACTCTTTGTATGTAGCAATTTAAAATGAGGAATCTAATGGACTGCACAAGACAATATGCAACTATTTTTGGCAAAGCAACAAAACTTTTTGTATTATTATAAATGACAAAACATTCTAAACATGAAACAAGTACTACTAGAGTGTTCGAATATATAAGTGATGCTTAAAATTTGAAAATACTAGAGCATAACATAAATGTACCGAACAAAATTAAATAAACTCAAAGTTTCTTAATAAAACATAGCAATATATTATTACATCACCATATAACTATATTACAATATAGCTACAAGTATTTGGTTAGAATAGATTAAGTTATTAAAAATTCACAACTGTAATATTTAGGTTGCCTTTGAGATAACGAAATCGGTGAATAAGCACACAAAAACTGTATTAACTTAATGTTAAACATCGGAATTATATACAAAGTTTTTGAATTGGTCAAAATTTTAATAAAAAACTAAAACTGGTTTAAGTATTTATTTCTGCAGCCCCAACAAATTACATAATGTTTCACTAAACAAATTTATATGAATTTGTTCGGCTTTATTACAATAATATTATCTTAGCAAAATGTACACCATAGTTTAAGGAAATTTAACACATTTGCTATGGTGGTAGCCTATTGGCTATGCCTGTACCAACTTTAGGAGAGGCAGAAATTGTCTGCTACTTTTCTCAATTGTCTTTACATTCACTCAGAGCACAAGATGCATACGTTTCAGGGTGTCAGTTTTCTCTACATGTGTTCAGAAGTATTTAACCTTTTTTATTGCACAATATTTTTGTATTCATGTATTTATATTAATTTCTTTTATTTTGAACTATATAACAAAGTTAGGTCTACAGAGACTTTTATTTATTCTATATTTATTTGATTTCTTTATAGCTGCAATAATGGCTGTGACTTATAATTTTCCTCACTGATACCCATCTGATCCACGTGAAGATACCGTTATTGAGACAACTACAGAAAGCCTGACGAGACGATGAGACCGAGCTGGACCACATGGAGCTGGGTGGAGTAACTTTATCAGAGTGAGTCTGAACTTAATAAAGGCTTAAGTTTAAGCCCTTATGGATGTCTTATATTGAAATAGGCATTCGTGAAATTCCATTCGCCCAGGGAAATAAATGATGTCCACTATTAACACTGTAATAGTAACGGTTCTACTCTTGGGAGTAACCTACAGACTACCACACTTCAAACATCACTGGAGTCATGTATTTCATTCTCTGAATATTTGAAAGGAAATCACCTTAACTTATTCAAATCATATACACAACAATTTATATTTCTATAGCCGTATTTTTAAAACAATTAATTGGGGCAATTCAGTGCTGAGATACACTGTGGGCTACCAAAATTGAAATACATTTTTGGTTCTATAATTTTGAATTTTTTTTTAAATAGTCACACTTGTCTTATATTTAGAGAGACTTTTTCAAGCAGCATCAAATGTGTTAAACCTTATTTGGGAGCCAAGTTATTACATCCATCTTGGATGTATGTTATTTCTTTGCAATTTAACTACAACTGCTTATTAAGTCTAAGGAAATAAATACCAGAAATAAAACCACTTGCTATTTGATAGATACAAGAGGATCAAGGACGTGTCTATCCATTATACTACTAGTGCAGGAAGAAGAATAGGAAACAATAATGTCAACATGAAAACATCGTATTCTCGAGAGAAATCTGCTCTCTACTGGCTTAAGCAGGTATCTATCAATTATACTACTGGTGCAGGAAGAAGAGTAGGAAATGATAATGTCAACATGTAAGCATCGTATCCTCGAGGGAAATCCGCTCTCTATTGGCTCAAGCAACTGTCTATCAATTATACTACTGGTGCAGGAAGAAGAATAGGAAACGATAATGTCAACAAGAAAGCATCGTATCCTCAAGGGAAATTTGCTCTCTACTGGCTTAAGCAGGTATCTATCAATTATACTACTGGTGCAGGAAGAAGAGTAGGAAATGATAATGTCAACATGTAAGCATCGTATCCTCGAGGGAAATCCGCTCTCTATTGGCTCAAGCAACTGTCTATCAATTATACTACTGGTGCAGGAAGAAGAATAGGAAACGATAATGTCAACAAGAAAGCATCGTATCCTCAAGGGAAATTTGCTCTCTACTGGCTTAAGCAGGTATCTATCAATTATACTACTGGTGCAGGAAGAAGAGTAGGAAATGATAATGTCAACATATAAGCATTGTATCCTTGAGGGATATCCTCTCTCTATTGGCTCAAGCAAGTGTCTATCCATTATACTACTGGTGCAGGAAAAAGAATAGGAAATGATGTCAACATGAAAGCATCGTATCCTCGAGAGAAATCCGCTCTTTACTGGCTCAAGCAGGTGTCTATCCATTATACTACTGGTGCAGGAAGAAGAATCGGAAACGATAATGTCAACGTGAAAGCGTTGTATCCTCAAGGGAAATTCGCTCTCTACTGGCTCAAACAGGTGTCTATCCATTATACTACTGGCGCAGGAAGAAGAGTAGGAAAGAATAATATTATCTGTGATGGATCTAATCCTTGGTTCAGACCTACTCTCATCTGGGCTCAGGGAGGTGTCTATACATTACACTTTTAATGTCAGAAGTAATTAGGAAAGAATAAACATGTGGGCAGGATCTTATCGTTGAGTGGACATACTCTTTACTGACCCCACTGATGTCTATCCATCATATACCTAGTGCCAAAAGTCTAGGAAAGTAGATGAACATAAAGGATGGAACTAGGAGAAGTACACAATGGTCTCTGTTATTGAAAGTTGCCGTTAACCTAACTTGTACCTTGACAAAATCAGTTAATTCAAGGCAAGATTTTTTCTGGTTCAAAAAAATTATAAAATTTGTAGTCTTCATTCAAAAAAGTAGACTTATTCAATACAATATATGAGTAACAATAGGGGATAAAAAAACGATGGTGTTAGAACAAGAACTGGACTTCTATTATGTCCAAAACTCTCCTGTATTTTGGTTTTCTGTGATTGGTATGGATACAAATAATATTAATTCATAAAGTTCAATCTAAACTCAACCAGGGACTTATCTTCCACTACTACTTGCTTTTAAAAAACTGATGAGTTTACAGAAATTGTAGAACATTGATACAGAATATTATTAAACACTATAGTGTTGGAAGGGATGGTATAAAAGAGATAGGTAATTTTGCTATTATATTGGAAAAACTTTAAACTCGGGTTAAACCATCCAAAAACTGTGTTCTGTGTGGATATATGAAGTTTGAAGGAAATCCAGTACCTTATATAAAAAAGAGGCTTTGGGGGGAGGGGGTTCAGGCATCTCCCAAAATATATGAAATTTTTATTTTTTTAATTCACATTTTAGTAAATGTTATTAAAGAATATACCGAAATCATAAAGTACGTTATTAACCATGGTAAAATTTTAATAATACTGATATAAGACATAAATTGCATTACTGTATTTTGTTTTAAAACAACTTATAATTTCATAAAAAATAATTCATTTTTAATTTTTTGTATTAATTTTTATCTCAAAAATTTATGAATGAATTATTATTTCTGAATCTTATAACGTGAAAACTAATTTCCCTTATTAATTAGACCCTAGTTTACTTTAAAAAAAACCACAACTTACAAACATTTATGTTTTTTTATTCCATTTTCACATGAGCTACTAGTTTTCACTAAAAACTTGTAAATATTTTACAAACTTGCCTATAGTAGCACTTATATGGGACACATCTCCCGGAAAGGCCGTCCTCAACAAATATAAATAAGTGCCATTATAGGCAAGTTTGTAAAATATTTACAAGTGTTTTAGTACAAACATTTCTTAGCAAATGTATTTCCAACTTAGCCAGTACATTGTTCAATGCTGTGAGTAATGGAAAAGACTACCTGCTCATCAAAAAAGCATCGGAAATTCTTAAAACATACAAACACCACAAAAACTGACCCCATCGAATACTAAACAAACAAAAATATTCACAATCAAACATTATATTCGAAAACTTAATAAAAAACTACTCTGAGAACAACACGTCACAGATTTCCAAAACACCACAGATACACAATAACATAACACACATGAGCAAGTCTTGACCGTGACTCACAGCATTGAAAAATACACTGACCAAGAGTGAACTGCATCTACTGAGAAATATCAGTAAGTAGTGGTTTTTGTCATGTGAACTAATAAATACGTTTTATGCAAAAACTTTAAGATGTACAACCCAACAGCTCCAAATTATATATATTATTTACAGTTATATGCAACATTATATAAGTAAAAACAAGTCTCCTAAATAATCAAAAGGGAAATTAAAACTTTTTATTTTTAGTCAAATATTATCACATTTCTATATACACCAGTAAGCTGAAGCAGAATAATATTCTTAATGACAAGTATATTTTTGTAAATTTCATTAATAATAAATAACATTTGTGATTCTTTAATTATTACATAACTCAACTGATTTGTATGACTAATGCTACATAAATACTTTACAAATGTGCTTTAAAAATCTTGAGCTGCATAAACAAATCTACTTATCTACATTATTTCTTTTAGATGTCATACATAATATAGAAAAAATTTAATCAAACATAAACAAAACCAACTCTTGGATTACATAAGAATCCAATACTTATCAATTCTTCTAATTAATAGACCGATAAATGTCAACTTAAATAAGCTGTAGCAATTATTAAGCTTTAAATTTTTTATGTGTTCATAAAAATCTTTGTTAAAGAGTTACAACAACCTCGAATTAAAACCAACAACTGTAATAGAAAAACTACTAAAAGATTAGGTTTATGTTATTAAATATTAATATATATGAAGGAGGTGTATTAGAAAACTGAGATTCTACTAAAGGGTCTTAATTCTAAACTAAAAACCAATTATGAAAAAATTTGATGAAATACTTGAAAATAAAAATAGGTTACAATATATATATATATATATATATATATATATATATATATATATATATATATATATATATATATATATATGTGTGTGTGTGTCAATTCCTACTGAGGTCAACAGAGAACAATTTTATTTTAATTATTTTTTATTTTATAATTAAAATTAATATAAATATATATATAGTCACCTATATGTATGACCTGAACACAATATTAAGTGGCAAAATAGAAAGAGAATTTCCCTGTAATTTTCCTCTCTATACACTATATATGGTGGATTATTATTTTTGTTTGTTACTATTTATTAGCTTTTTTTGTTTTTAATTTTTGAAGCTGATGGTGGTCTATAATTTCTCATTCTACCTATCCCTTGTAATTCTTCATTATTGCAAGGAACTTTTCTCTTAATATTTCATATACATCTTTAAGTTTTAGACTTTTGTGTATGGGAAAGGTAGCTCAGTGCCAAGTGTTGGATTTCAAACATGAAGTTATTCAGCTCGAATCCGACAGAGACATCAACTTTTTTAAATTTAAATAATGGTTAAATATTTTTTTAAAACTGTATCAACATCAATTGTCCTCCACTACAAATTGAAACAAATGTATTTGAACTTGATTGGATTTACAAAAACGTATTTTATTTGCGATTGAAAATTTGTACAATATATATATATATATATATATATATATATATATATATATATATATATATATATATATATATCAGAAGATTGTGAGCTAATAGAAGGAATTGAATAAGAGGTGGTTACAAATAGCCACTTCTTTATTAAAAGACAAGATAGTAAATGTCAGTCATTTTTTTTTTTATTATTTTAGTTTTTATCACTTTTACATTAGTTTATGACTATCTGAACTTTACATTTTTTTAATTTGTAAAAACTTACTGAAACAAAACGTTTTTGATCGCTTAGTGGCGATCTTCATCAGTGTCAATAATAGAAAATACAACAGCATACAAAACTAATAACAACTTACAATACAAAATACAACACGACACCAACAACAAAGTTAAACTACAAGCCCCAGGCATATACAAATTAAACTGCAACAAGTGCAACAAATTCTACATTGGGCAAACAGGTTGCAGCTTCAAACAAAGTGTCGAGGAACACCAACTCAGCATTTAAATCACATAAAAGAAACAGGGCACAAATACACAGACATTTACCATAACCTAGAGATCTCACATATCAACAAAAAAGGACCACATCTCAACACACTAGAACAATATGAAATTTACGAACACACAAAATACAAACCTATTAAACGAATAAACCCAATACAAATCACACATACTCTTTGATGCTATCAAAAACCTGCCTTTGAAACTGTCACCGCTTAACCTAACAACTCCAAGCAGACGACACTGATGAAGATCGCCTTATAGTGATCAAAAATGTTCCGTCTCAGTAAGTTCTTACAAATTTAAAAAATTTAAAGTTCAGATAGTCATAAACTAATGTAAAAGTAATAATTACGTTCAACCGAACGAAATGGACTACAAAATTCAAGGTTTAGTTTTTACTTTGGTACTTCTACCACTATTCACATACTTAGTCTTAAACCTAGGTATCACCTAGACCTCATTCACCTAGTTGAGTTTATTTGCTTCGAGTAAGTGATATGCCCGTACAATACCATAAATGTCCCCTCTTTCTAGTAACAGAGGATCAATAAAGCCTTTCCTTAATCCTAGATAAATTTATCTATCATTTTCCTTCCTACTAGAATGTGTAACGGTAGACACCTCTTTTAACCAAGACATAGGATAGGTCCACTCCAGATACACTTGATCCCATATCTCTCATATCTATACCAATGAGTTCTATGTCCCTACTTATATTCACTGCCCTTTTCGCCCAAAATCTGTATGCCCTAAAATGTATTGTTACCATGGAAACCAAATTTTTCATTGAAAAATCAAAAAACCTAAAAATAAGAGGTATGGATATTTATTTATAATTTTCCCTACACATAGTCCACAAGTACAAACTTTTAATATACGCAAATACAGTGAAAAGTGTTAAAAATAACTTATAACATCATAAATCAGCACACAAACACCCTCTCGCTGTTTGTATTTTATTCCCTATGCTTATTATATTAAATATAAGTTATAAAATATAACAAATGCATTCACTGGTACTAATATTTTGGCACTAGATTGATGATAAATGTATTGATATTCTGATAAATTTTTGAACACATTTAACATGTCTCACTCTTGTAGATACAGGCATGCATATAGACGTTAAACATGTAAGTACAGCATTTGGTTTGTTATTTATTATCTTTAAAGTAATTAATTACTTATTATATTTTCTTTTCTATGAAATTAAATGTACTTTTGCGACTACTGACTTACATTTAAATTTAGAGGAAATAACGACAGTGGTTGATCAATCTATAATACATTGAAGAGATTTTCACTCAAAATTATTCTTGAGTACTTTACAAAAACCACAAGCTTACAACCGCAGTTAAAAAAATGTTAGTTTTTTTAAATTTTTTAATATTAGGAGTTTTGGCATTTACCGGAAAAACATTTGTTATACAGTAACGCTAGATATTTCCCAATATTTTAAATTAATTTTACTGGTTGCTAAAGGTAACAACAAAAGTTGGTTTAGATTGATTCGAAATTTTGTAAAATATTTTATTATCTTGACCTTTACTAAAAAAATATAAATAATAACTTGTTCGCTTATTTATTTGTACTGTACTAATATTATTTCAGTAATTATTATTCTAAAAGTTTATTTATAATTCAATATATTTATCATTAAAATAGGAATTCCTCATTTAAACAACAAATTTACTGAAACAGATTTCTAATGATTACGGTGCCCATTAATCCGCCACGGATATATATATATATATATATATATATATATATATATATATATATATATATATATATATATATATATATATATATATATATGTTATAATATATGTGTGCTATTGGTTTAACCTCGTCGATGCTAGATGAGATTCTACTGACATGTCGTAACTGCGATTTTATGCTCTACAGTTTAAATTTGATAAACTGGAGGTAATATAATATTAAACTGCTAATATTTGGAGTACACTCAGATAGCTTGACTAAGGCTACAAAAATTTTAAATCAGATATCACAAATTTCAAGGCCAGACACTGTCCATTTACAGAACTACAGCAAAATGTATCTAAATAAAAATTTCAGTAAGTTTATTGATTTAAGTCAAATTTTATATCATAAGAATGGTGAATTATTTATGTGTTCATGAGTGTAAAACCTATCCTAACCATATGATTCTAGTCCACTACTATAAATGAATTATTCAGTATCATTCACACTATACAAAAATATTCACAAATACCAAATGTTTAAAACAAATTACTATATCAAAACCAATTTATTACCAAAAAGGATATAAAATTTATAAAGCAATTCACAAGGAATAATTATTACCTATTACTAGAATCTGAATATTAACTTTCACACATTACTCAACAGTATGTTTGTTTTGTATTGATATTGAAATTAATAATCTCATGTTATAAGAAAAAAATGATGAGAAAATATTCTAGTTTGTTCTAATAAAAAAAGAATCAATGTTGCAAACCTTTAACACCAGTTGAGAATACAATAACTAACTGTCATATAAAACATAACCTCTCTTCACAAACACTCCTTATCAAGTATCTATTGAATTATGTTATAAGAAAATACTATACGCTTAATTAAATACAGCTTCAAACTATTCGATTGATAGGTTTGGTTATTTAAAAAGTGAAAATTAAGTTTTCTAAAAAAATCTGCTGAAATGCAAAAGATGGTATCCACTTGTGCGTCAACTTACGTCAATTGCAGAGGAATAATTTAGAATTTTTTTCATACTGTGATTGTTATAAAGAAATTCTGTTTATTACTTAACTAAATTGTAAATAAGCAACAGATTATGAAAAATTTGCGAACAAAAAAATAATAAATTTCCTAATAACATAAGCTAACTCGTTGTTGATTAAAATGTTATCATTAGGAAACCTTTTGGTAATTTCATAAAAAAAACATCATTTTTTAACAAATTCATTTGTTTGTAAGTTGAGGTTATGTTTGTATTTTCAAACTTTAATCACTATTTATAGTTCGGGAAATTTAAACTCCTTTTTCTTGTTTATTGGAAATATTAAGTTGTACCCGTCTTTGACAAGTATTACTGAAGTTTAAACACCTGAAGTTGTAATTTATATAATTATTCACATATTGCTTGTTACCATTACGGGGTAGAAAACATTTTCCAAAACAAAAATTAACATCATAGCATTCTACCAAAGCAGATGAAGAAATATTATCATTCAACTGACACCTAAGACTGTACACCTAACTTGTAGACTTGTACTCTTAAGGTTTATAAGCCTCGTAATGTCAGCCCTATTAAGCTACAATTTCATTTGTTAGGAAAATTCTAATAACAAGAATAGGTGAGAAATAATAAGTCCTCTTTAGAAAAACCAGGATAGGAATAAGTCCTCTGCCCAGGATAGGATATTCTCTCCTGTCTTCTCCTAAAAAGGAAGATTTAAGTCCTTCAGTAGTTCAACCTCTAATTCATCATATGCCTGTATAAATTTTGGGTATGTATTCTATCAGGGCATGATATGTTTTGTAAATCAAATAAATAACTTTTTATCTTGAAATATAAAAAATGCTTATTAAAAAAATTTGTATTAAAACCTACATAAGGATTAGACAAACTAATCTCCAAAACAGATCTAGACCTCTTAAAGTAGAGCAACAAGGAATCTATAAATCTGTTTAGCAACAAACGCAATCTAACATCTGTGTTTCAAACAAAACTACTAATACTTGTTAAACCAATTCAAGTTAACCTATATCAACTAGAAATAAACTAAAAGAAGTTCATTGTGTAGGAAATAAATACCTGAAAAATGATGTTTAGCACAGAAATGCTTCGCAAGAACCACCAAATAAAGAAATGATTATCATAACATGGGAGTAGGCTACGCATTTTTAAAAAAACAATTGTAAAAATTAAAAATAAATATTTTTAAAAAATCTTCAAATGTAATGAACAAATAATAAGAGCTGGACACAAAACTTTTCCAAATAGAATCGTAGACCTAAAAATGTAACTAACAGGTTAGGCATAATCAAACCTAACCTAACTTTTTGAGACACCATTATCAGTGGTTTCTATTGTTACCTAAAATACTGACATATTCTTCACTATAAATTTAAAATATATGATTTTAAATTATATAAACATACTTGTTATTTGAAATAGGAACGTTTTTGTAAAGTTTTTCAAATAATTTTAGATTCATGGGACTGTATAAATATGAACATCAAGTGTCAAACATTTAATTAAATTTAATCGTAACTATAATCAAAGGAGTGTATTTTTAAAGTAATTAATTTAATTTAATTTACATTTTTTATTTCGTTGACCTCCGCGTCCTTGTCTCATTCTGTGATTGTCAAAACACGCGAAAATCGAATGTTTTGGTTGTCTGCCTTTCTGGCCACATTAGTCAAGCAGCACTGCATGATCACGCCTAACACGCGGCACTATACGACACTACACAGTTCACACAGTCAAAAAATCTATTTAAAATATTATTTAATTTAAAAGTCCATATATTTAAAGTTTTACTCATTCTGAAAAAAATCAACAAGACCCTTGTTGGGTATTCCTCTTTTCTAAATAAAATCAACTTCTCAAGAAACGAAGCAAGTAAACACGGCTTTAGTCAATGTCAAAACTAAAAGGTTTAAGAGTCAATAATTTGTACTAAAAACTGAGATTTAAATGAAAACTACTAGTATTATAAACTCTAAGTAAATAAGTTATTTTCAATTATCTTCAATCTGTTTGTTTGTTCACAAATACTTATATGGAATAGTTTTAAATAGGAACCTAATTGACTTCAGCTATACTACAATAATTTCCCAATCCACACAATAAATGCACAGATCCAACTTCATACATTAAAAAATGTTTAACTTTCTCTTATACTAATAAACTATAAGTATACATACTAAATAAACAAGAAACATACCTTTTACCATTATATCACTG
Source organism: Prosapia bicincta (assembly GCA_036971475.1). NCBI lineage: Eukaryota > Metazoa > Arthropoda > Insecta > Hemiptera > Cercopidae > Prosapia > Prosapia bicincta. Next base: position 283,136,569 of record JBAIZL010000005.1, on the reverse strand, counting down.
CGTCAAATGTTTATAACCAATGACAACTGATAAATAATAAATCGCGAATTTAAAACTCTGTCAAAATACCGGCACCATTTTTCTTTTAAAACTAAACTCACTACATTACGATTTTCAAAACTAAATGAATAATAAACACGAAGTAAACGCCCACCTTTTGTGCTTAATATGAGGGCAGTGATAAGAGTGTAAGCGAACTTGATGACGGTAGAATGTCAACTAATTTTCTTCTTTGGACGTCTGCAAAAATTAACCTGTGAGAAGCCGCCAATCGCTGCCATTTTTACAGAGCGACGCGACCAGTCAGCAGCGAGCATGCTGTGTCACACATTCTACACACTAACACAATGTTTTCACTGTCATCCGAACTATAACAATACATAACACTATACATTCCTTCGTCACTAGGAACTATTACGAACTTCACTATACACTATTCAATCATTAACAAAATTTTTTCTGTTAACATAATGAAGACACAGTCAACGTTAGTTGACAGTGTCACCCCAAAAAATCAATAAAAGTTCCACCCTTGGCCTTCCCACCACCCCCTAACACTATCATTACTAGGCACAATGTAATTGAACTGAGAGCCCTAAAAATCTGGGTAGAGCCCCGAAGCGAGCACCAAGTAAAAGATGGAACAGCAAGTCAAGTGTTCATGTGGCGTGAACGTACCGCTTCGCTTGTTTGTTGCCTTTCTGTTCTGATGTGAAAACAATGACAGGAGGGGAGTACAGTAGTCTCAAACAAAGAGTACTACCTGTAACTACGTCTATCAACTCCAATGAACTTTCTATACTACGGTTGACAGGACTTGACAGTTTTGTGAGGAGACAAATTACAATGAAATTTAAATTTTCAACAAGGGTATTCAACAAGATTTAAGCACTTTTATTTATTAATTAACAAAATTCTTCAAATTTACAAGGACACATGATGCTTTGGAAATAATTTAATTAATAAGTTTAATTTTACGTATGTACTGAAACTATATTGTTTCAGGATTGCTCGAATTCAGTGATACATATAGTAAATAAACGGACGTATTTTTGAGTTTGTTTCAAGTTTTAAATATAATTTAATAATTAAATAAATTATTTATATTTGAATAAATTAAATTGATTTGTGGAAAGTCAATCTTCAAAACCTTGTAAAACCAGTACTATTTTAAAATTGTACCATAATAAAGTTAACTTCTCTTGGGCTTCAGGGCAGTAACATCTCTTAAAACGTTACATAAAACCAAGGAACTATTAAATTTAACCTACAATTTTAAATTTAAAAAAAAACTAGTATATTTACAATTTTTTTAAATTACTCGTACATGTATACCGTTATTTTAAATTTTTTTCAAAATAACTACTGAGACTGACAGATTATTTCAGTTTTTCTGATATTTTAGAGTCACACTATCTATAAATTCTAGAATTTTGTCGTCCACTATGTCGGTGAAACTGAATCAAATAATGAGATAAATATGTTATTTTTGTTTATTCAATTATTATAACATTAAAAAAATTCTACTGTGCTTTAAACAAGTTGCTGTTTATAATGAGTCTATTTTTATTGAGAGCACCTCCACAAAATTTGCAAGCTTTGTTGACTAGGACTGTTTAGCAAATTTTTGTGAAATTTAATTTTATTAGTTGGAAAATCTTAAACTTACTATTTTTCATAGCTAAACTACATCTTATTTTTAAATTAAATAGTAACTAAATAAATAATTTAGAAATTTCTTCACCATAATGTTGATTCTATTAAACTATTGCTTTTCAAAATAACTATTGTTATTCATTTAACGGTAATTATTATAATATATTACTACATTTAAGTTCCGTTTTAAAATTGTCTAATGAATTATTATTTTCCTAATTTTTTTATTAAGGTTATGTTTTCATATTCTATTTTAGCACAATATGTAAAAATGTAGGTATTATAGGCTAGATTTATATAATCTGTATATGTCATACAACCAGTTGTTTTTTCAATAATCCTTATTCATCTTCTCTTTTATTTCGACTCCTTCAATAACCTCTACTTTTTCTGTTACTTTTCAAGTGAAAACTTTTGCAGCTGTACTATGAACTTTTTTATGGAAGAAGACCGAGTCTTTTCAAGCGTAAAGATTCTGTAGTGACAGTTTCTCTGATCAGCTGATTTTCGCAGTTCACCAACATGCTTTCGTACAACAGACTTTCCTCTCTATTTAGAGGTTATGTTAAAACATTTCAAATGCAATTTGGTATATTTGATGTAAAATTTCGCAAATGATTGAATTAACAAGTTCATTATAAGCTATAGTTCGACGGTTATTTTATATAATATATTAAAAAATTTAATTTTAAAAAGGACATATATCAATTTGTTGTCATAAATAATGATATATTTCTTTAAAATGTTTGTTAGAAGAAACAATAGGCGTATTGTAGAAGCCTCCATAAGCTGATATTATTAAACGTAGAAGCTAAAATAAAATTAAAGTATACAAAACAGGTGTCTACTATATTCATTAGTCTTTAAGTTGTTTTTTTTTTTTAATTTTCATTATTGTTTAGTAACGTGTTTTCATTTTTACAGTTATTACCGTTGCCTTTTCACCCACTGTTCTTATTAGTTGAATAACTGTCACCAGTAAGTTCTAAGGAAAATTATTCCTCTATGGAAAGTGAAGTAACTAATAAAAAGGAAAATTAGATTACAGGATAGCCTCGATTATCCGAAGTAATGGGGGCCGAGGAAACTCGGATAATCAAAAATTCGTATGATAAACTGGTGAAGTAAATAAAAACGTGGACAAAGATGTGAAACAAACATACGTATTATCAAATGAAAAAATGACGTAAAAATAAAATAAAATATTAATTGAAAATGTACTTTTGCTTCGCTGCTATAGTAGCATGTGAGAACCAAAACGTATATACGTACTGTATATTCTTTTTATTTAAATTCCTTCTATTAGCTCACTCTCCTGATATATATATATATATATATATATATATATATATATATATATATATATATATATATATATGTTTAATAAAACCACTTTCATACAAGAATAAAACCTTTTTTTTTAATTTTATTACAAAGTTTAAGCTTTTCGCCGATTAGCAGTATCGGCATTATCAAAACTAACTTAGCATACTTCTAACTTATTCTGTTCCTACATTAAGAAGGAACAGTCATTATTCTGTTCCTCAGTCTTAATGTAGGAACAGAATAAGTTAGAAGTATGCTAAGTTAGTTTTGATAATGCCGATAATGCTAATCGGCGAAAAGCTTAAACTTTGTAATAAAATTAAAAAAAAGGTTTTATTCTTGTATGAAAGTGGTTTTAATAAACATATACATTTTATCAAGAAAAATTTCATCCTAAAAATACAATATATATATATAATAAATTAAAAATATTTGAAAAAGAAGAATGCTTTTATTGCCAAGCTTTTCGCCGATAAAACAGTACCAGCATCTTCAGGAAAATAATTATCTAACAAAATCTAGATTTTGTTATATAGATTAAAACAAATTATGATCTAATTAATAATTATAATTATAGGCATAATCTATAATAATAATATTATTATAGATTTTGATAGATATTTATTTTCCTGAAAATGCTGGTACTGTTTTATCGGCGAAAAGCTTTGAATAATATATATGCAATAAATATATGCAATAAAAGTATTGTTTATATCTATAGGTATCTTGTTTTTGAAATATATTTTATTTATTAACTATATTACAAGAAAACATATCACCATATTATATATATATATATATATATATATATATATATATATATATATATATATATATATATCTTTTGTACAAATTTTCAATTGTTAATAAAATACGTTTTATTTATTCAATCAAGTTCCAATATTTTTTTTAAAATCTATACTGGATGACAATCGATGTTAATAAAGTGTTTTCAAATATTTATTCAATAACTAAATTATAAAAATTTGGTTGTCAAACCGGATTCGAACTATGAATCTTCATGTTCAAAGTTTAGCGCACTCTGGCACTGCGCCAACTTTCCAATACCAAGAACTGATTTCTCAAAGACCTATATGAATTTTTTCCCTCATCAGGTTGAGGTCGAAACCTCCATTGTACAAACCTTAACTGTTGTCATGGTTACCATAAAATATCACTAAATAGTGCTTAAAGGTTAAAAAAAGAATCAAATAAACAAAATGGAAATAAGGAAACAATGATAAACGTTTTCTTTCTCAACCTCAGTAGGAATTTACTTTTTTTTAATATTTATTATATTACTTGTTTACTATTTCGGTTAACCCGGAACTCGGTTAGTAGAGGCTCGTGTAACTGAATATTTACTGAACTGTGGTTTGCTCTGTGATTTATAAAGTACGAACCAGGGCCGTAACTGCCATTGGGGCAACCGGGGCAGAGCCCCGGGGACCCCGACTAAGGGGGGCCCCGCAGGGGCCCCCGTTTGTTTGGCCGTGCGCCGTGCATAGATTTTAACGATGAAAATAAAAATATGTGTTTAATTATTCCTCATTTTGTACTTTAATAATTTAAGAACACTTCTAAACATTCTGAATAAATCTTTAAAATGTAATAAGTGAAGTGGTATAGGTATAGAGTGTATGTTAAGCTACGTTCTTACTTTGTGTCTCAAGAGATTTAAAACTAATAAAATTGAAACGGTAAAATAAAATTACTATTAATAATATAAATCTTTTGATAATAACATCATATTTGTAAAAAGACAAATTACCTTTAAGATTGTTCGGCTATACTGTAGGTTTGTAATCGCCTTATACTGCCGATAAGCAATATAACGCGATTACAGACCTACAGTGTCTCAGTGTAGCCAACAATATAATTAACATTATAGTATATTTTTTTATGAAAACAGTAAAGGTTTTATATTGATGGTACGTGCAAAATGATTTAGCTTAAAAAAGGTGATTTCAAATTTTTTTTGTATTAGTCAACTAAAATAGCAATATGTAGGTACAAGAAATTTCAGTCATGGAATGCATTAAAATGCGTTTTCAAAGGGTTAAATATAAAAAATATTCCGGGGGAGGGGGAAGATCCCCATTCCGCTGGGGGATAAACCCCCGGTAGGGGGTCCCCAGACCACGTTTGCCCCGGGGCCCCCAACATCGTAGTTACGCCCCTGGTATGAACAATGACTGAAGTAAATTTGTTACCATCGTATGAATAAGCGAACGCCGCATATTACTAATGGTGGTGCCGAAGTAAGTTTGCCGCCCCTCCCTACAAAGTTACATACTGTTTTTGAAACGAATATAATCTGTTTAACATATTTAAGAGTGGATTCTATTTACTCATCGGTGCTTGGGCCCAATAGGTTTATTAGCTATTTTTTACTTTTTTATAATAATTTAATATCAATATTTTTTCAATTCATACTATTAGTTCACACTCTCCCTATATACGTATATAGTTTGTATAAATTTTCAAACGTTAATAAAATACTTTTTATTCATTTGCTCAAAGTTCAAATACATTTGTTTAAACTTGTAGATGACACCTGATGTTAATACAGTTTCAAATATTAATCCATTAACTAAATTTAATTAATTTCAGTTTAATGTGGGAAAAAAACCTTTCACAAAAGGGACAAGGTATGCAATATAGTTAAATAGTACCATTTGGCTTAAAATAAGTGTTAACATATGATTTCATAAAACAGCTGACTTTATATTATAGGTTATGTGCTACAACAGCTTTTTCAACGCATAGGTCATGTTACTTTATTTATAATAATTGTAATTAATGTAATAAAAAGCAATTAAAATAATTTTTTCTTTGTTGACCAAAATAAGAATAGACTTAATTTTGTTATATATCACATGTTACTAACTCAGTTATTAGGGAATTTAAATTATGTTTTCACAAACTTCAAGTCCGCTACTTACCGTCTTTTTTCAGAACTCTGCATTAATTGAAGGTATTTCTAGATTTGAAGGGTTTGATTCTGTTTCCGTCTGGTTATTATGTTTATTTAAGAGTCTGGATCTTGCTACTCCTAGACCGGGACGTATCCAGTGGTCTTGGTGTCCGGACAGCTCGACACTTTCAGGCCTACACATTTTTTAATACATGTAATAATCTTTAGAATCTATCGGAATCTTATTTAGTAATAAAATGTAGTTATTATGAGATCAGTACTCGATATCTAAAAACTGTATCCACAGTTGAAATTTATATCCAACTAGTTGCTATTGTTGATTTACTTGTAGGAAAGTTTAAAAAAACATTTTGTTTAGTTTTTTTCAATTCTCTCTATTAGTTCACACACACACGCAGAGACACACACACGCAGACACACACACACACACGCATAAACACACGGACGCATACACACGCGCGTGCGCGCTCACACACACACAAGCGCGCGCCCGCGCGCACGCACGCACGCACACGCGCACGCACACACACACACATATATATATTTATATATCTTGTTCTAATTTTCAATCGTTATTAAAATACTTTTTATTCATCCACTTACGTTCAAATACATTTTTTTAAACTTGTAGTGGATGACATTTCATGTTATTACAGTTAATTAAATTTAATAATGAATTAATTTTAGTTTTATATAATGGAAAAAACTTTTCGCGAAAGGGGACAGGTTTGCAATATATTTATTTCATCCCATTTTGCCAAAAATAAGTGATAACATATGATTGTATAAAACAGCTGATTTTATGTTATGGGTTATGATGTAGAACAGCTGTTTTAACGGATGGGTTACGATACGTAATTTGTATTAATTGTAATTATTTAATAAAAAGTAACTAAAATAACATTTTTTTGTTGACCCAAGTAGCAATTGACTTTAAAAGTTTTTGTTGTATTACTTTTTTTTAAATAAAATAGTAGTCTACAAATATTTGAACAAAATATATTTTTGTCAAGTTTTCTCTTAGGGAAGGGCAGGGCTTATTTAGTCCAACACGTCCCTCGTTGGACTCCCGAAATTCAATCCTGGGACCGTCCATGCTCCTAGGGTGTATAAACTATGTATGTGTGTCATGATGATAGCCTACAAATATTATTTGGCCAAGATGGCCTGTAGTAATTAGATATATTTATCCAAACATGTTGGTCACTCTGTATGGGACTCTTAGCCCTTAAGCCCTTATTGCGCAAGACAGCTGTGGAATATTGAATTATCAAAAGATAACCTAATGTGTTTAGCTTTTGAAAGTTTAATTGTCTTTAAAAATTTATTTCCCTTGTCTTTAATTTTAATATGAAAAAGCTCTTATTACAAAAAATCATACAAATACGACTTTAATTAACATCTATTAAAAGCATAAACAACTGATTTATTCCGCACCTTTAAAATGAGCTAAAATTTGAGGAGTTTAAACAAATCACATTTTACTCATAACTAACACAAATACCATCTACAATACCCTTTTTAACCTTATGTACATCATAAACACATTAAAGGTTTCAAACTCATTTCAAAACAAATTATGTAAACAAAAATGTTTAAAGTCGTTTCCTACTTTGTTCAACAGAGAAGAGTTTTATTTTAGTTAAATAACATAACCTATGCGTTGAAAAAGCTGTTCCACCGCATAACCTATAACACAAAATCAGTTGTTTTATAAAATCATAAGTTATCACTTATTATTAGCCAAATGGGACGAAGTAACTATATTGCATACCTTGCCCCTTCAGTGAAAGGTTTTTCTCTTATATAAAACGATAATCAGAATTTTAAATTTAATTAATGAATTAATATTGGAAAAAAACTGTATTAAAATCTAGTGTTATACACTACAGGTTAAAAAAAAATTCATTTGGAACTTAAGAGGAAGAACAAAAAGTATTTTATTAATAATAGAAAATTTGAACATTACACACACACACACACATACATATATATATATATATATATATTTAATAAATTTAAAATATTTCAAACACAAGAATACTTTTAATGAATATATTTATTCAAAGCTTTTCGCCGATAAAAAAGTATCAGCATCTTCAGGAAAAATAATTATCTAATGTAGAAGCCATATATATTTATATAAATCCACTCAGCTCGCCGTCTACAACCCTGTTCAGTATGCCTGAGGACGACGGCACAGCCAGCCGTTGAAAGTTAGCTCGCATAAATACCAAGTAAGATTCTTGTTTAAGTACATAAGTGATATATATATATATATATTTAATAAATTTAAAATATTTCAAACACAAGAATACTTTTAATGAATATATTTATTCAAGAATAAATATATATATTTAGAATAAATATATTCATTAAAAGTATTCTTGTGTTTGAAATATTTTAAATTTATTAACTATATATACAAGAAAACATATCACCATATTTAATATATATATATATATATATATATATATATATATATATATATATATATATATATATATATATATATATATATATAGAGAGAGAGAGAGAGAGAGAGAGAGAGAGAGAGAGAGAGAAGAGTGTAAACTAATAGAAGGAATTGAATAACGCACAGTTATTATTTTATTTTATAATAAAGAGCTTAGAAAAACTACACCAACGAGTGCAATGTCTTACTTACATTGTAACAAGTTTTGATATTTTCAAATTCTAAATATTAACAATACAAAACCCGATGTATACACTGGAACAATATATCTTTTAATCTAATATAACAAAATAAAAAACAAAAATAAAATTCATTAACTCTCTATTCACTAGAGAGAGAGCTAAGGAAGAAAAAATCTGAAAGAAGAACCTTGGCTGGCATAGAGAGACATCTGCCTACTAGATTTCCTCCTAGAGAGAGGTAAAAGAGAAGATACTGGAGGACGAATCTTGCAGTCATATACATACCCACGATATTTCATTGTAGAGAGAGGTAAGAGAGAAGAATCTGGTGGACGAATATTGGTGGCATGAGAAACATCTACCCACTAGATTCCCTTGTAGAGAGAGGTAAGAGAGAAGAATCTGAAAGACAAATCTTGGCTGGCATATGGAGACATATACCCACGATATTTCATTGTAGAGAGATGTAAGAGAGAAGAATCTGGTGGACGAATATTGGTGGCATGAGAAACATCTACCCACTAGATTCCCTTGTAGAGAGAGGTAAGAGAGAAGAATCTGAAAGACAAATCTTGGCTGGCATATGGAGACATATACCCACGATATTTCATTGTAGAGAGAGGTAAGAGAGAAGAATCTGGTGGACGAATATTGGTGGCATGAGAAACATCTACCCACTAGATTCCCTTGTAGAGAGAGGTAAGAGAGAAGAATCTGAAAGACAAATCTTGGCTGGCATATGGAGACATATACCCACGATATTTCATTGTAGAGAGAGGTAAGAGAGAAGAATCTGGTGGACGAATATTGGTGGCATGAGAAACATCTACCCACTAGATTCCCTTGTAGAGAGAGGTAAGAGAGAAGAATCTGAAAGACAAATTTTGGCTGGCATATGGAGACATATACCCACGATATTTCATTGTAGAGAGAGGTAAGAGAGAAGAATCTGGTGGACGAATATTGGTGGCATGAGAAACATCTACCCACTAGATTCCCTTGTAGAGAGAGGTAAGAGAGAAGAATCTGAAAGACAAATCTTGGCTGGCATATGGAGACATATACCCACTAGATTTCCTCCTAAAGAGAGGTAAGGGAGAAGAATCTGGTGGACGAATATTGGTGGCATGAGAAACATCTACCCACTAGATTCCCTTGTAGAGAGAGGTAAGAGAGAAGAATCTGAAAGAGAAATCTTGGCTGGCATATGGAGACATATACCCACTAGATTTCCTCCTAAAGAGAGGTAAGGGAGAAGAATCTGGTGGACGAATATTGGTGGCATAGAGAAACATCTACCCACTAGATTTCCTTGTAGAGAGAGGTAAGAGAGAAGAATCTGAAAGACAAATCTTGGCTGGCATATGGAGACATATACCCACTAGATTTCCTCCTAAAGAGAGGTAAGGGAGAAGAATCTGGTGGACGAATATTGGTGGCATAGAGAAACATCTACCCACTAGATTTCCTTGTAGAGAGAGGTAAGGGAGAAGAAACTGAAAGAAGAATTCTTAACTGGCCTAGAGAGACATCTACCCACTCCATTTCCTCCTAGAGGGAAGTACGGGAAAAGAATCTGGAGGACCAGTCTTGCAGAAATAGACATACCCTCTTTCTCTTGTAGAAAGAGGTGAGGGAGAAGAATCTGCAGGACGAATGTTGCAGACATAGACATACCCACGAGATTCCCTTGTAGAGAGAGATAAAGCAGAAGAATCTGAAAGACAAATCTTGGCTGGCCTAGAGAGACATGTACCTACTAGATTTCCTCCTAATAGAGGGTAAGGGGGAAGAACCCAGTAGACGGCTCTTGGCTGGGATAGAGGTATATTTACCCAATATATTCCCTTAGGCGAGGAAAAACAATATTGGCGGTGGTAGAGACAAATTTACCAACCAGATTTCATTGCAGGGAAAGGTGATGAAGAAATAAAACATACTTGCGAAAAATACATACAGAAATGTTACTGCCTTATGTGGAGAGGTTTTCTGATGTAAGCCTGCCAGTAGTATTTACGAAAGATAGTTTAAATGTAGCCAAGATTAAAGAAGTTTCATACTGATTCCCTTTACCTTAAAGTACAGAAAATATTGGTTCGATAGAGAGGGTTGCACAACCATTAAAGACCTACTCTCTACTGGAGTAAATATACATAGGTGTTGGAAGGATGGTTGGAGTGTAGGAAGGGATAACGAAAGTCACAAAAAATCTTTTTACGTAAAAGTACAGAAAATTATGTCTGAATAGGGAGGGTTGCATTTCCATTGTAGACCTACTCTCTACTGGGGTAAATATACATAGGTGTTGAAAGGATGGTTGGAGTGTAGGAAGGGATAAGGAAAGTGACAAAAAATCTTTTTACGTAAAAGTACAGAAAATTATGTCTGAGTAGGGAGGGTTGCATTTCCATTGTAGACCTACTCTCTACTGGAGTAAATATACATAGGTGTTGAAAGGATGGTTGGAGTGTAGGAAGGGATAAGGAAAGTCACAAAAAATCTTTTTACGTAAAAGTACAGAAAATTATGTCTGAGTAGGGAGGGTTGCATTTCCATTGTAGACCTACTCTCTACTGGAGTAAATATACATAGGTGTTGAAAGGATGGTTGGAGTGTAGGAAGGGATAAGGAAAGTGACAAAAAATCTTTTTACGTAAAAGTACAGAAAATTATGTCTGAGTAGGGAGGGTTGCATTTCCATTGTAGACCTACTCTCTACTTGGGTAAATATTCAAAGGCGTTGGAAGGATAGGGTGAAATGTAGGAAGAAGTAAGGATGGAATTATAATTCTCCTTACCTGAAACATAGAAAATTGTGACTCGAATAGAGAGGGTTGCATATCCTTTGTAGACCTACTCTTTACTAAAATATATACACAAATGTGTTGGAAGGATTGTTGCACTGTAAGAAGTAGTAGGAAGGGATATAGTAATTCTATTTACTTGGAAAGATAGAAAACTATGACTCGAGTAGAGAGGGTTGCATCTCCCTTGTAGACCTACTCTTTACTAAAATATATACACAAATGTGTTGGGAAGGATTGTTGCACTGTAAGAAGTAGTAGGAAGGGATATAGTAATTCTATTTACTTGGAAAGATAGAAAACTATGACTCGAGTAGAGAGGGTTGCATCTCCATTGTAGACCTACTCTTTACTAAAATATATACACAAATGTGTTGGAAGGATTGTTGCACTGTAAGAAGTAGTAGGAAGGGATATAGTAATTCTATTTACTTGGAAAGATAGAAAACTATGACTCGAGTAGAGAGGGTTGCATCTCCATTGTAGACCTACTCTTTACTAAAATATATACACAAATGTGTTGGAAGGATTGTTGCACTGTAAGAAGTAGTAGGAAGGGATATAGTAATTCTATTTACTTGGAAAGATAGAAGATTATGACTCGAGTAGAGAGGGTTGCATCTCCATTGTAGACCTACTCTTTACTAAAATATATACACAAATGTGTTGGAAGGATTGTTGCACTGTAAGAAGTAGTAGGAAGGGATATAGTAATTCTATTTACTTGGAAAGATAGAAAACTATGACTCGAGTAGAGAGGGTTGCATCTCCATTGTAGACCTACTCTTTACTAAAATATATACACAAATGTGTTGGAAGGATTGTTGCACTGTAAGAAGTAGTAGGAAGGGATATAGTAATTCTATTTACTTGGAAAGATAGAAGATTATGACTCGAGTAGAGAGGGTTGCATCTCCATTGTAGACCTACTCTTTACTAAAATATATACACAAATGTGTTGGAAGGATTGTTGCACTGTAAGAAGTAGTAGGAAGGGATATAGTAATTCTATTTACTTGGAAAGATAGAAAACTATGACTCGAGTAGAGAGGGTTGCATCTCCATTGTAGACCTACTCTTTACTAAAATATATACACAAATGTGTTGGAAGGATTGTTGCACTGTAAGAAGTAGTAGGAAGGGATATAGTAATTCTATTTACTTGGAAAGATAGAAAACTATGACTCGAGTAGAGAGGGTTGCATCTCCATTGTAGACCTACTCTTTACTAAAATATATACACAAATGTGTTGGAAGGATTGTTGCACTGTAAGAAGTAGTAGGAAGGGATATAGTAATTCTATTTACTTGGAAAGATAGAAAAATATGACTCGAGTAGAGAGGGTTGCATCTCCATTGTAGACCTACTCTTTACTAGAGTATATACACAAATGTGTTGGAAGGATTGTTGCACTGTAAGAAGTAGTAGGAAGGGATATAGTAATTCTATTTACTTGGAAAGATAGAAAACTATGACTCGAGTAGAGAGGGTTGCATCTCCATTGTAGACCTACTCTTTACTAGAGTATATACACAAATGTGTTGGAAGGATTGTTGCACTGTAAGAAGTAGTAGGAAGGGATATAGTAATTCTATTTACTTGGAAAGATAGAAAAATATGACTCGAGTAGAGAGGGTTGCATCTCCATTGTAGACCTACTCTTTACTAAAATATATACACAAATGTGTTGGAAGGATTGTTGCACTGTAAGAAGTAGTAGGAAGGGATATAGTAATTCTATTTACTTGGAAAGATAGAAAACTATGACTCGAGTAGAGAGGGTTGCATCTCCATTGTAGACCTACTCTTTACTAGAGTATATACACAAATGTGTTGGAAGGATTGTTGCACTGTAAGAAGTAGTAGGAAGGGATATAGTAATTCTATTTACTTGGAAAGATAGAAAAATATGACTCGAGTAGAGAGGGTTGCATCTCCATTGTAGACCTACTCTTTACTAAAATATATACACAAATGTGTTGGAAGGATTGCTGCACTGTAAGAAGTAGTAGGAAGGGATATAGTAATTCTATTTACTTGGAAAGATAGAAAACTATGACTCGAGTAGAGAGGGTTGCATCTCCATTGTAGACCTACTCTTTACTAAAATATATACACAAATGTGTTGGAAGGATTGTTGCACTGTAAGAAGTAGTAGGAAGGGATATAGTAATTCTATTTACTTGGAAAGATAGAAAACTATGACTCGAGTAGAGAGGGTTGCATCTCCATTGTAGACCTACTCTTTACTAGAGTATATACACAAATGTGTTGGAAGGATTGTTGCACTGTAAGAAGTAGTAGGAAGGGATATAGTAATTCTATTTACTTGGAAAGATAGAAAACTATGACTCGAGTAGAGAGGGTTGCATCTCCATTGTAGACCTACTCTTTACTAAAATATATACACAAATGTGTTGGAAGGATTGTTGCACTGTAAGAAGTAGTAGGAAGGGATATAGTAATTCTATTTACTTGGAAAGATAGAAAACTATGACTCGAGTAGAGAGGGTTGCATCTCCATTGTAGACCTACTCTTTACTAGAGTATATACACAAATGTGTTGGAAGGATTGTTGCACTGTAGGAAGTAGTAGGAAGGGATATCATAATCCTCTTTACTTGGAAACATAGAAAATTATGACCCGAGTAGAGAGGGTTGGATATATATTGTAGAACTACTCTTTACTAAAATATATACACAAATGTGTTGGAAGGATTGTTGCACTGTAAGAAGTAGTAGGAAGGGATATAGTAATTCTATTTACTTGGAAAGATAGAAAACTATGACTCGAGTAGAGAGGGTTGCATCTCCATTGTAGACCTACTCTTTACTAGAGTATATACACAAATGTGTTGGAAGGATCGTTGCACTGTAAGAAGTAGTAGGAAGGGATATAATAATTCTATTTACTTGGAAAGATAGAAGATTATGACTCGAGTAGAGAGGGCTGCATATCCATTGTAGACCTACTCTTTACTAGAGTATATACACAAATGTGTTGGAAGGATTGTTGCACTGTAAGAAGTAGTAGGAAGGGATATAATAATTCTCTTTACTTGGAAACATAGAAAATTATGACTCGATTAGAGAAGGTAGCATATCCATTATAGACCTACTCTTTAATGGAGTAAATATAAATATGTGTTTAAAGGATAGTTGGAGTGTACCTAGGAGTAAGGATGATTATAATATTTCTCTTTATGTTAATGTACAGAAAATTATGGTTTGAGTAGAGTGAGTTGCATATCCATTATAGACCTACTCTTTACTAGAGTAAATATTCAAATGTGTTTCAAGGATAGTCGGAGTCTACCAAGGAGTAAGGATGATTATAATATTTCTCTTTATGTTAATGTACAGAAAATTATAGTTTGAGTAGAGAGAGTTGCATATCCATTATAGACCTACTCTTTACTGGAGTAAATATTCAAATGTGTTTCAAGGATAGTCGGAGTGTACCAAGGACAAATAAGGAATCTAATATTTCTTTTTACGTTAATGTACAGAAAATTATGGTTTGAGTAGAGAGAGTTGCATATCCATTATAGACTTACTCTTTACTGGAGTAAATATACAAATGTGTTTCAAAGATAGTTGGAGTGTACCAAGGAGTAAGGATGATTATAATATTTCTCCTTATGTTAATGTACAGAAAATTATGGTTTGAGTAGAGTGAGTTGCATATCCATTATAGACCTACTCTTTACTGGAGTAAATATTCAAATGTGTTTCAAGGATAGTCGGAGTGTACCAAGGACAAATAAGGAATCTAATATTTCTTTTTACGTTAATGTACAGAAAATTATAGTTTGAGTAGAGAGAGTTGCATATCCATTATAGACCTACTCTTTACTGGAGTAAATATTCAAATGTGTTTCAAGGATAGTCGGAGTGTACCAAGGACAAATAAGGAATCTAATATTTCTTTTTACGTTAATGTACAGAAAATTATGGTTTGAGTAGAGAGAGTTGCATATCCATTATAGACTTACTCTTTACTGGAGTAAATATACGAATGAGTTTAAAGGATAGTTGGAGTGTACCAAGGAGTAAGGATGATTATAATATTTCTCTTTACGTTGATGTACAGAAAATTATGGTTTGAGTAGAGAGAGTTGCATATCCATTATAGACTTACTCTTTACTGGAGTAAATATACGAATGAGTTTAAAGGATAGTTGGAGTGTACCAAGGAGTAAGGATGATTATAATATGCCTCTTTGCGTTAATGTACAGAAAATTATGGTTTGAGTAGAGAGAGTTGCATATCCATTATAGACTTACTCTTTACTGGAGTAAATATACGAATGAGTTTAAAGGATAGTTGGAGTGTACCAAGGAGTAAGGATGATTATAATATTTCTCTTTACGTTGATGTACAGAAAATTATGGTTTGAGTAGAGAGAGTTGCATATCCATTATAGACTTACTCTTTACTGGAGTAAATATACGAATGAGTTTAAAGGATAGTTGGAGTGTACCAAGGAGTAAGGATGATTATAATATGCCTCTTTGCGTTAATGTACAGAAAATTATGGTTTGAGTAGAGAGAGTTGCATATCCATTATAGACCTACACCCTTCTAGCATAGGGCCTATAAATACAAAAGTGTTGTAAGGATAGTTGAATTGTAATAAGGAGTAAGGATAGTTATATTAATTCTATTAACTAGAAAGTATAGACACTAATGGCTGGAGTAGAGAGGGTTTCATTACAAAATTAGACTTACTCTCTACTGGAGTAAATATACAAAGTTTTTGGAAAAGTTGTATGAGTGTCGGAAGGAGTAAGGAGGGTTTTAATAGTCCACTTTACTTGAAAGTATAGAAAATAACGGCTTGAGTAGAGAGGGTTTCATTACAAATTTAGACTTACTCTCTTTTGGAGTAAATATACAAAGGTTTTGAAAGGATTGTATAAGTGTAATAAGGAGTGCGCCGGGATATAATAATTATCTTTATTTGAATGTATAGAAAATATTGGTTCGAGTAGAGAGAGGTTCATTACAAGTATAGACCTACTTTCTACTGGAGTAAATATACAAAGGTTTTAGAAGGATTTTTGGATTGTAGGAAGTAGTAAGGATGGTTATAATAACTCTCTTTATCTGAAAGTATAGAATATAATGGTTCGAGTAGAGAGGGTTGCATATCCAATCGGTCTATAGAGGTGTCTACTCGCTTGACAGATACGCTACAGGAGATTCCCTCATCAATTCTAAGATGTTGCCTGTTTGACGTATAGCACTTTGTTACCTCCACGGATATGTATGTTGCAGTTAGCAATTCGACGTGAAGTTGATGACATTCAGGTATGTATTACGTAACCAACTATTAAACTATCAAAGGTTCTTGCTTAGTTAAAAGAGGTTTTACATTTGTACTCTCTGAATTAAATTCGTCCTTATTTCAATTTTGATGATTTACAAAATTTTGAAATATTTTTAATTTTCTCCCATAAGTAACCTGGAACGAAACTCTTAGACTTGAGAAACTTTATAAAAACTTGTGTTAATTTATAAAAGTATCCATTGTAAATGTCCTTTCATTTTCCATTACCATTTTTTTTTATCGTCGGATACGTCGAATGGAGCATTAAGTTTCGTTAAACGCTGACAAGTTTTAGGTTATTTTTATAATTTACTGAAGTTTTCCTCTATTTCTTAATTCTTTAAACGTATGATTTTCTTGAATTTTATAGTCATTACGTTCGGTGAATCTTATTAATCACTTAAACAATATATTATGACTATCCGAACTTTGAATTTAATAAATTGGTTTTAACAAATTTACTAAATTCAAAGTTCGGATAGTCATAAACTATTGTTTAAGTGATTAGTATGATTTTCATCATTATACGGTCATTTGTATTTAAAACGCGGCACTTTTATTTTTTAAAATTATTTTTATGACACTGAATTTTTAAACATTAGTGGAATATTTATGACAGAAAATAAAAACAATATGAATTGTGCCCTGGGTCAATAAAAGTAATAAAATAATAAGTTAATAGAGTACAAACTTTGTGTTAAAACAGTAATTACAGTACTCCATTTTAATTTATTAAAAATATATACAAAAAATGCTGATAAAACTTATTTATGGGAATAAAATAAATGAGATTAAAATTTGACATCTTAAAGCTAAAGTGGCTAAAATCTTGGGACGGTTTATCTGCTTCTAAATAATAATAAATATATTTAGTAATTATTTTACAAATTTCCATAAAGTTTACCATTTTTATATAAAAATATTTCCGACTTTATTTACACTGGAGGAAAGAATTCTAGCGTAAAACGTGTTATTCTCGAAACTTGGTAGAAGTGGCAACAGCGAGTTGTTGGTGCGCATCTAAGGATGTCACGTGCAGTGTTGCCAAGTGTAACCACGCCATACAACTCAAGGCTCCAGCCTTGTTGGGTTGTTCATCGACTGGCTCTGCTTTGGACACTTCATTCACTCGGTGTAATAATGGAGGAGGGGGGTTTCCACATGCCCTGCAACGAGCATTCTAACAATAAAGCAGCAATTACAAATTTTTCGTTTGATCGAAATCACATATAAATCATACAATATCTTAAAAACAGTTTGACCTTTTAAAAATCTAATGATTGATTTCACAATAATGTTTGGCTTTACATGTTTTTAACTTTAAAATAACTGATTTAAATGTTTAGATAAATATAAAGTGTGAAAACACTCTAAAATAAAACTTATAAACAATGCTCAGAACACGATTTGTGAACAAAAAATATTAAATTATTTAAACATAATACGTTTCTATTACTAGTAATGATGAATTAAACCAAAACTTATGCCATTATTTTTGTATAAGAGTTTTTTAAACTATAAATTAAAAAAAAATCCTATGGTAAACAAAATTGAAAAGGCTAAATTAAACAGAACTACAATTAGTTTATTTTTAAAATGTCCAAAGACTATGTTTAAACAGAAAATAACTTTCCATTCTGCCATTACATTACAATTTGTAGCCCATTTTAACCAAATTAATAAAACATTAAAAATCTTGTTTTGGATGGTGTACATACTGAATGAAAATTTTGCTTACAAGTAAGCATGTACAAGCTAATATATTTTTAAAATTTAAAGATATTTGGTCTTAGCAGGTATATCTTTATTACAAAAACCTAATTTTGAGATAATAATGTATCATCTTAATATTTAATTTTATATTTTGAGAGCATGGCAGCACCACCTAGCTATTATAAGTGTAACTAAAGTTCAATAAGAACAATATTAGTACAGATTAGTAACTAGCTGACCCTGCAAACTAACTTTGTATCACCTAAAAGTCAATGAATGGCATAGCTAAACTTAATTTAGTATTTTATTAACATAATAATAGCTGAACTTATTACTATAAGTCAGTCAATCAAGAAAAGTGTGACAATAAAAGTTCTTGATTGAATGTTTTTTATTGAAGTGCACTCAGATATACAATATTTTTTGTATATTGTTTGAAATGTGTTGGAAAATAATTTTAGATTGTTGAGTGTTGCCTAGCAACCAAAATTTATAATGAATTCAATAAAATGTCTTAAGATAAGATAGAAAGTCATATTTTATTATATTTTGGCACTTAAAAATTACATGTTGGAGATTATATCACCAGAAACCTTCCCAGGAAGGTACTTGACAATTTCTTTAAGTTTCATGGCAACCAGATCAGTGGTTTAGTAATGCATTAGGCTCATACATACATTCATATATATATTTCTCTGAACTTTATTTCTATATTAGTGCCATATTCATATATCAAATAGTTCTTACTCTCAATTTTCTTCTAACAATTCAATATATTCTTGTTACATTTCAGTTACTACATTGTTCTTTTGTATTTGGTACACAAAATTTGTATCAAACCAAAGGAATGAATTTTGCCCATATAAATCAGAACTTTTACATTTAAACTTATATTTAATAACTTACAATTTTAGTATAGTTATGAAAACTTACTGAGCCATGATTTTTATCATCACCAGTATATTGTTATACTGATCATCAAGGACAACAAAATTCCCTAAACATTATTAATAAAAATGTCTTAAATATAGATGCTTTAGTGCAGCAAAAAATATTCATGGAGCTGTGTTGCATATTTGGGTTTTAATAGCAAACATACTTGCATTCAAAACTATTATCAAAGTTTTTCAACTTTTACTTTTGTTTAAAATTTTTGGAGACCCTTAATTATTAAAAGTCCAATTACCTAATTAAATTCAATATTAAGATAGCAGACAATATTTATTTATTCAATAATTTTGTTTTGAAATGAATATATCATAAACCCATAATGTTAAATTTATCTTTTTCCGAATTTTGTAGTTCATTACATTCGGTGAATCTCAATTAATCACTTAAACAATAGCTTATGACTATCTGAACTTTAAATTTTGTAAATTTGTTAAAACTTACCGAGACAGAACATTTTCAATCGCTATGTGACCATATCTCAATACACTAGAACAATATGAAATTTACAGACACACAAAGTACAAACATATTAAACGAACAAACATTACAAATCACACATACTCTTTGATACTATGGAAAACCTGCCTTTAAAACCGTCACCGCTTGACTCATCTCCAAGCAGAAGACACTGATGAAGATCGCCACATAGTGCCACATTCTGTCTCAGTAAGTTTTAACAAATTTACAAAATTTAAAGTTCAGATAGTCATAAACTATTGTTTAAGTGATTAATTATCCTTCCCATATAATGGAATACATTGTTATATCCAATATAATACAATAATCGTCATACGGCAAATTTCAATGCAGTAGAATCATGATTACCCTGGTAATAGGGGGGAGGAGTCATGCGGATAAATAAAACCTATAGTAGTATAAATGACTATAAATCAAAGTTTAAACTTTTAATAGACAAATTTGAAATAACTGTCCTAACTTGAGTTTTCATTTCCCTTAAATTATTCAAGTAAAAATTTTCCTTCAGCAATCAGTACTCAATCAACTGCTTTCATTGGTGAATTTTTTTCCTCTTTAATACCAAAACTGACATCATTGACTCTTGTGTAGTAGTACTAGTAGTCCCATAATGAGCTGCTTCGTCACTATCACTCGGCCATTAACACACCCTTGTTAACTTTTTTTTGTATCCAACAATATTGTCTTTATCAATGTTAAGTGAAATCTGAAAATGATGAAGTCACCTCAAAAAAAGGTCCTACATCTTTATCATATTCTTGATTTTTGTTTACTAAAATCTTAATATTTTTGCAAGCCAAATCTTAATGTACTGTAAGAATGACATCTTTTTGACCATTCCAAATTTATAGGAAATTTTTTCATTGACAATAATGTTGTAGTGGAAAACATTTTGTACACCCTCGTTTCGAACAGAAAATCAAGCCTTTATACATTGACTGTATAAAAAATTCATGTTTGGTGACAAATCGTAATTGACAGAGCACCGATACTTCAATCTTCTGTTACATTCGAGGCAATTTCTATCTATTTGAAAGAAAATGATAAGTAGGTATATCGAAGGAATATTTATATCAATAGGGAATGCAAAGGAAATGAGTCGGGCTTCCAAGAAATGTTTACAGCCATCCATATGCAAAGGAGACGAGTCTGGCTTCCAAGAAATGTTCATATAAAATAAACTTATTCAATGCATTTTTAATTTTAATGTTAGGGTTCATCAAAACTCCCATTTTTTCTAATGCACAGGAACGTACTTCCGTGTAATCCAAAGTAGTCTCGGTCCCATGTACTTCGAATTATCGAAACTCGACTGTAATTATTTCAAATTATACTGTATATTAGAAATAGGAATATTAATAATATACTTCTCTTCTAACCATAATTGTAGTAGAAATAATAGACTCCAGGCCTATGTCAGCACTATTTTATGATTTACTTAAATCTTCTAATATTACCAAAGGAGATTTATGTAATTATCTTTTATCAATAGCTAATATTCTTAAAACTATGAAGACTAGTGTGTATAAACTAAAATTATATACTTAACAATTTTAAATGATGACTCTAAAATCAGAGGTTTAAGACCGTCAAAGGTCTTAAAAGATACAAAAACATGCCAGTACAAACTTATTGAGTAAAAAAGTCTTTTATTGATTCATTTAAAAACTGTCATCACATATCAGGCAGTCAGACATCCGTGATTATTTTTAAAATCATTAAACCATTATAAAATCGTTAGTCTTTGTATAGTTAAGTGAACTTGTGGATGTTTTATTTTAACCTAGTATGAACAAAAAAGTTTTTCAGCAATAATTTTTTTTCTTTCTTATAAATTTTATGTGCTTGTGCGTGGACTTTTATTAATATGTATGGAAATACAGTAATTGGATACAAACAAATATGGAAGGGAAGATTTTAACAGTACTTTAAATTAACCTTGATTTATTGCTTGGGTTTTTACACCACCTATATTTAAATACAATGTGAAGAACTAAGACTATTTAATTAGAGTTTTCTCTAACTAATTATTGGGAGATTTATAATATAACTGAAATTAGAAAATATGAGAGTAAATATGAATAAATTTTCTAAACCAAATAGTCAGTGTTATTAGCATTCAGTGCATTACGCAAGTCTTTTTACAGCTCTTTCAAAAATAAAATTTTTATTAGAAGAAACTGAACGACACAGAGACCGGACTAAGCTAAACTAGCTGCATAATTAGACTGGGTAGAAATAAACTAATGTCATAGATGACAGGACTGAACTGTACAGTAATTATTAGTGAACTTTGCCAATTATAAAATTGTACTATTTGGTGAATGCAGGATTATACATTTTTATAAACAAATATTCTTTTTTTCAAGAGACACTTTTTGAAAAGCTGATATAACAGCCTTTATTACAGTGAAACCTGTCTTAGACGGACCCGGTGTTAGGCGGAATCCCGTCTATCGCGGACAACTTTAAAAGTCCCGATTGTCGCCTATTTAATTTACCTGGTTAATAACCTCCATAAGCTGGAAACTGTCTAACGCGGAAGCGGAATAAGCAAAAGGATGAGTGATACGTATTTACTACGTCTTAGTTCTGTATAAGCCGGAAAATCTGATCATATACATGCTGTAAAATATAAAGTTACAATGACTTCCGTTTGGATAAAATACAGTTTATAATATATTTTTTTACCATAACAAAATTCACAGATAGGTCTGCTTAATTGTAACGGATCGTATTTATTTCTGAGAACTCTGTCACAACGTTAAGGATTGCTGATATGCACAAGATAACGCAATGAATGGTTTACAAACATCCACGACCAGACATATTGAAAGGCGAGAGACCACTTCATTCTAAAAGGCAAAAAACATGCGCAAATAGAAGAAATTGAAGACGGACCAGTCGTAGAAAACAAAATAAAAACATTTGGCGAGGCTTTAATGAAAATTTGTGAGTTAGAAGATTTCGCGATACGTATTAACAGCCCAGAAATGCGTCACCATTTGTTACAACTAAAAGCAATAACTGAAACACAAGCAAGTAAAAAAAGGTTAGTTTAACCTTTTAAAACAAAAGTCAATGCTAGATTTTTTCAAGCTTAATTGATTTTCTTTTATTTTTACATAAGCCTACTATGTACAGTATTTAGCCTAAGAGGAAAAATACAGTTTTTAATAAATTGCATAACTAATTTATAAATTTTGTTGACAAGAGTATAAGTGTTTTAGTTTTATAGTTTTCTATAAAAAATGTTTTGTGGAGAATGATAAAAGGATGCTGCATTAAAAGGTAAGATTTTTATTATGTAATGTAGGTTTTAACATTTTCTGTAATGTGCATAGCCAACACCACCTAGAAAACAAGGTTTGCGAGTTGTGACGTCACAGGCTACGGGCAGTCAATCAAGATAACCGATATTACAGTTGAATGACGTTTTATTTAGACGTTAAAATGTGATAGTTTTCTTGTGATTTAAATACACTTGCTTTATATGTTGAAGTGTTATCTTTGTAGGAAATAAACAGTCAGTACTTAATCGGAAATAAATAATTAAATTAAATACTCTATTAGAACAAATGTAGACACGATGACAATTAATTGTCCGTTATCTATGTGGTGTTGGTACAGCGCCATACAGCTGATTAGTAGAAATAATAGTCTTATAGCTAAGAATCCCCACGGCCTACCCTCACCCCAACGCTAAAAATAGACTCGGCAAACGTTTTGTGATGTTACCATCATACAGTACACTACTACTGTATAAGCCGGAAACCTTTCTTAGAAGGAAAAAAATGCTGGTACCAATAGATTCGGGCTTAAACAGGTTTCATTGTATTATTAATTATTTTAAAATTGAATATTAATAATATTTACTCAACAAATAATTATGGTTTACTGAAAATTTGTTTTATATTTATTACAACATTAACACAGACTGGAGTGTTTTTGTTCAAAAATTATTAAACAATTGCGGAAGGAAGTAGAGGTAAAACATAAAAACCAGTACTGACAAAAGCGAGCAACATGGAGAGTAATGTGAACCAAAGAACCGATTAAAAATAATAATATAATATACGAAACAATAATTAATTATTGATCATATAAACAGTTGATTCTGGGTATATTATAGTTGCTTGCAGTGATCATCTTGAATTCACTAATTAAATTATAAGTAATTATTACGTAACTGAGCAAATACTTTTGAAGTTACTTGATGAGGTGTTTCGAAACAATCGTTTCATTGATGAAGTCAACCTGTTTCGAAACACATCAACAAGTACGTACAAAGACATTCAATCAGTTACGCAATAATTACTCATAACATATTTTACAGCAACTACCTAATAGCTGAAACACTTTAAAACAGTGATTCCCTAAGGTGCACCAAGGATCACTATCAGGGGCAAGCTAGAAAATTTGAATGTTTAATTGATAATTCTACAGGCTCATCTTTGAAGAAAAAATCTCAATATTTTTGGTGTGGAGTTGAAAATTAATATCCAGTTTTAAGCAAAAAAGCATTGAGAGCTATTATACTTTTTACTAATAGCCTACTTACCTCTGTGATTGCGGTTTATCCACTGGTGACTTAATATAACTAAACTTAACATTGAAAAGGAATTAAGGGTTGTTTTATTAAAAATAACACCAAGATATGATGAACTGATCAGGGACAACAGGCTTAAAAGAAAAAATGAACCATTTTATTTGTGACAGTACACAATGTTGTAGTTAAAAGTAAAATAGTTCAACTAGTTTTTCAAAGAGTAGAGCTGCTATGCTACACAATTCTCTTCTGTTTTGGTCTACTGTTCTGTTATTTTTTACTCAAGGAATAGATTTGTTTAATACAAGGTAAAATTCTTGTGGTGATTTATATCCAGTACCTAAGGCATACCTAAACCATATGGCTATTGGCTATACCAGTATGTGCTTGTATTGTATCAAGTACAGTAGTAAGAAAATATGAATTGTTAAAAGTTGACTTAAAACTAGGGATGTTCAATATTTTCTGTCACTGTGACTTGTCACTTGTGGTACCAGTGACAAAATATGGAAAATGCCAATTGAAGTGAAAATAGATCGATTGGAGGCTCACAGCGCGTGACTCAAAGCTATAGACCCTCTGCGGCCAGCGTATCTTCAAAGAGCTAAACAATTTAATGACTGACTGGACTTCGACTGTTGTTACAGCTGAGTTCACGGAGCCGAACATCGTGCAGTGTTGTTAACTGAAGAAAAAAGGGAGTTGTGTCAACTGTGATTAGGCAAGACATAGCAGTCGCTGGCTGGAATGTTACTGATATTTTACCGCAGCTGTCATTGGCTCTACTCTCACCGATCAGAATACAGCGTAGTTGACTGAAAGCGGGAGGGTTGCCTCCGTTGTAATTGGGCAAAACGTTGCAGTCACTCTACTTATTTACATTGTGTGTAGGTGGACGATTTTGCCAGGTTTCACGAGTAACAATGTTATATACAGTAGATGATATTTTGCACTCGGTAGTTTGTTTTTAATTTTGTAGGAGTTTATTTTTAAATAAAATGAACCTTCAGGAAAAGAAAAAAGCGAGGTGTGGAATCATTTCACCAGCATGGTATGCCTGCCTGTTATTGGCACACACAGAACTTTTTCAGTAAAATTCACTGATCCAAGCCTGGCGCTGTCACTAAAATCATCGATCTGTTAGCAACTGGATCGACCATCACTACTTAAAACTTTACTACCAACAAAATGATAGCAAACTTTCTGCCAGGACACTGCCAAAAAATAGTTTTACCTTAAGGGAATCATGGGTAAAAAAAGTTTGGGAACCAATTATCTAATGGTATATCAAAACAAAATCTATAGTGAATTTGAAAAGCATACAACTTTTAATATGTACATAGATACAGCATTAATCAAAACATATCCTAGGGCTTCACGATCAGTCAAAATGTTAGTATTTAACTGCTTATTAGAAAAAGAATAAGTAATTGGTATATACGTTTTTGAAAAATAAACATTAACAATTTCCATAAAACTGAGTTTATACAACAAATAAAAATTGATCTTTTGACAACAACGTGCTGTAATCTTTTGCAAAGTGTCAAGTTTTGCCTTGGGTAAACCATTTAATGTGTTCAATGTTTTAATATTACAAAGTGTTGAATTAATTTATTGTTAATTTCAATATTTAAACATTTAGTTGAAATAATCACAAAATTACAAATAATTTTATTAGCCTAGAGACTAATTACAATTTTTTTTTAATGAATTACCTCATTATACAGTTAATTTATATGTGTATTTGACTGGAAGCGTAAGGTGTACCACCAAAATCTCCCTACAACCTACTAAGACCTTGGCCTGTTGAGAACTGCATTTAGTTTTACTTTAGAATGAGTTCCTATAACTGCATTGGCAGGCCGCCTATGGAATTTGGCTAGGTAATGGGGGTAACATGAGTAGTAAAGGTCAGTGTTGATGATCATCACAAAGAGGCCTCCTAAACCTACACCAGGAATCACAAGTCTTGGGGCTCCTCAGGGTTAATCCCTCTGCTATACGATAGGCCTGGCACCCGCATGATGAATCCATGGAATGATAAGAAGTTCCTCTATTTACCTGAATCAACCTACCCTTTCCTAATAACTGAATTAGTTTCTCTCTTCCTATGAAATTACTAGTCACTTAATAGAAATAATAGTTGCGAAATAATATTATATAGGATAGAAAATAGATTATATTCTTCTAATTCTGAAAGTGCAAATTTAATTAATATTATTTAAGACATGTAATGTAATGTCTACTTAAGAAATATAAAACTCGAAAATTAAACTGACATTTTGTCTAAATACATTCATTTTTTTGTGTAATACATTTTTTAAATTATATTTGTGTATTGCATAAAAATATTCAATGTAAATACTTATACCTGAAAACAAATAATAAATTAGTAATCAGTAGGAATTTCTAGAGAAATCTATTTCTTAGTGTCGGCTTAATTTAATTTTCACTACACAAATTCTATCACACAAATGTTACACAAGGGAAATACTACTGACAATATTAAGGTAAAATAAAAACAGACTTTTACAGTATATAAGCTATACTTCATATATACAAATAAAAAATTACCCTTTATAGTGATTTTGAATAAAAATATTTAAAGGTGGAATATTTGCAGTTCCTTTTGTTTCAACATTCCTCATCATCTTCATCAGGTTCGTCTTCACTTGTTATATCTAAATCTTCCATCTGTGATTCACACTTAGGACATTTACATGAGAAAAGATAGTGTTTCCTGTGGTACAAAACAAAACATTCTCTTAGCATACTCAATGACACTAAAATTTTATATTAAGATTGGTTAGAGTTTGGAAAAGGGCGATTTGATGAAGATTGAAAGAGAAAACAATACAATAAACAGATATAGGTTTATATATAAATGTCAGTAAACATCATAGTATGACGAGAGAAATAAATAATGACGTATATAGTAGAAATAAAGTGATAAATTACCTAACAATTTAGAAAATTAGCTAAATATTTAAATAATTTTGTACCTTATTTTCATTTATTATACTAAACCAAAGATATTACAAATATAATAAATTATTGAATTAATCACTTTAACATTAGTTTATGACTATCCAAACTTTGAATTTTGTAAAAACTTATTGAGACAGAACGTTTTTGATCGCTATGTGGCGATCTTCATCATTGTCTCCTGCTTGGAGATGTTGGGTTAAGTGGTGATGGTTTTAAAGGCAGGTTTCGATAGTATCAAAGAGTATGTGTGATTTGTAGTGTGTTTGTTCGTTTAATATGTTTGTACTTTGTTTTTGTCTGTAAATTTTATATTGTTCTAGTGTGTTGAGATGTGGTACTTTTTTATTGATGTGTAAGATTTACCATTAGAATCGACGATTCCTGGAATCGAGAATCGGAATCGGTCCATCCCTAATTGAAACGCATCACCAAATAAGTTCATAAGTATTCATTTAGTTAAGCAACAATTACTTATAATTTAATCAGTGAGTTCAAGATGATTACAACAAGCAACTCATGTTTATTGTGTCAATAGTTGTAATGCTCTTGAAGTTGTTATAACCAAGTCTACTTTACATTATATGCAATTAACTTGAATTTCCTTCGATATTAAATGGGAATGGCTTAAAAACAAAGTAAAAATCGTTTCTAGAGCCTACTTTCATCTTCAGACTTAGTCTAAGCTCAATGGAAAATACCTCCTAACATGCCCGAAGGTCTGTAATAATCTAGAAATTCATAAAAAATATGCCAACTTTCTTGTAACAGAAGAAAACAATAAACTGTAATCTTTTCCAGCAAAAAACAATAGTGTTCATAGATCCTGAAGCAATTATAGTCTTTGAATGTCTAATTATCTTTTAAAATCTGTCTTTCGGGCTATTATAACAGAAATGTTTTTTATTTTACAACCAATAAGTTGCAATAAGTCACAGATCTAACAAGAATAAATAACACTGTAATAACCAGCAAATATATTTGTACCTCCATATCAGCGGGTAATGGGGTCCAAAATAACCGCTGATAATAAGGACAAGGTGTGTTATCTGCGTCAACACAAATACGTGAATTGCATAGGTGCATTATATACTATATATTCTTAAAAATGTTACAGTACAGTAGATAAGTATTGTTATTTACAGTAGGGGCTATTTGTTTTTGTTATACAACCTCGCAATGCACACAAACGATTTCCTTTCATCCTCAATCATATCGAAAATGTTCACCTTTTCCTTAATGAAACAACACTTCGGCTTCTCTTATACTTAGCATTATTAGACGCTTCAATACTGATACGCTTTGTGGTCATTGTTGCTGAACAGAAGAATATTTACAGGTTAATTATCCAATCAGTGTACTACTAACACAAACAAGTGCAGCGAATATGCAAATGTAACTGGCAGGAGCAGACTGAAGATGTTTCAGAGGAAATCAGTAAGGCTGTGGAATCCAATGACTCAACAATCAACAAAGAAATAATTTAGGGTCCTTTATATAAACAATACAGTACTGTATACGTAAAAACATACTGACTTAGAGATGGGTTTACGAATGGTCGAACATCAACTATTCCTAGATTCTCAGTGAGACGCTATACCGCGGGTAATTAAAACCACGGATACCGATACCGCTGATACGGAGGCACAACTGCAATTTTTACCATAGTACTGATATAAAGAGAAATAAATCATAAAAAACGATGATTATAAACACAAATATATTTTACAAACCTGAGAATTTTATTGCGAGTGTGTCTACTCCTCTCTAAAATACAGTCTTCTAAGTAACTAATTGTGATTTCCTCTCCTTCAACAATGTCACGATTAGCAATTATAGACAGAGTGTAATCATTGTATAGAAAATATGGAGTACAGTTGGGATCACAGCTGTGATTAATACACCTCTGTAATCTATATAATCCTGAGCCTTCATTATTCAAAAAGGTACCAACCACTAGAAAAAAAAATGAAAATATGATTATACTCCGACCAATTTTTAAAAAATATATGATCAAATTTGAATTAAGATTTCATATACCTTCTTCCATTTCGTCATAAATATTAGCCGTCAATTGATCAAACATTTCTTTTTCCTCGTGTGGTAATGGCAGCTTGGATACATTTTTAATCCAGTAACTGAATACACTAGTACCCACGCCCTGGCCATTTGTACCAACTAAAGCCAGCAACGAACAAAATCCTTCTGGTGTTAACCACTGAAACAAAACTGTATAACTAAATTGTATTTATGTAACTATCATAGCAACTGTTTAAATACCACTCTGAACAAACAATACGGTGAATAATTTTGTATTTTAAAAAGTTATAAACGTACATCTAATTTGATTTAATCTATTTCAAAGTACTGTCCTTGGCTGGCAATACACTTATCCCAAGGATGAATATATAACTGGAAACATTTCTTGAAGGCTTTTTTTGGAAGGGTGTTTAGCTGCTCGGCCATCTCAATGTCAGGAATGGTGTCAAAACGTTTCCTTTAAGCACAGTTTTAACTTTTAGGAAGAGCCAGAACTCACATGGTCCTTCTGTTGAGTATGGCGGATGTGGACAGACAGGAACACTTTTTTCGGCCAAAAACCTGTGAATGAGAAGCGAGGTGTGACAAGGCACATTGTCGTGATGAAGAAAAAAGCCATTCGCCCATTTTTCTGGTCTCTTTATTTGTTAGTCGTATCACAAACGTTGCAGTACGCTTTTATAAAATTAAGAGTTTACAGTTGTTCCCCTAGGAACGAACTCTGATAGCACTTCGCCCTCACTATCGAGAAAAACAATGTGCATAACATTGATGTTCGATTTTGACTGACATGCCTTTTTAGGGTGAGGAGATGCACTTGTTTTCCATTGGAACTCTGTATTTTGGTCTCAGGATCATATCCATAGACCAAACTTTCATCTCTAGTTACAATTTTGGCCATGAAGTCCGAATCTGCTGGAAGACAATCCTTCCACTCTGTGCAACTGACACGATTTTCTTTCTGCTCATTACTCAAAAATCTAGGAACAAATTTTGCACTCACTCTGTCTCACTTGCAAATTATCAGTTAAAATGCTTTGAACAGAACCATATGAGATGTTAAGATCTTCCGATAGCTCTCGAATAGTTATTTGCCTGTTTGAAGGAACAATCGTTTCTACTTTTTGCACATTGTCATCAGTTTTTGAGGTTAATGAACGTCTCTAACGCTGCTTGTCTTCAATCGACTCATTTCCGCCTTTAAATCGCTCATGTCACTTGTAAACCGTCTTTATAGTTACCACATTATCGCTATACACAGATTTTAACATTTTGTGAGCTTCTTTGGCATTCTTTTGCAACTTACAACACAACTTAATGTCAATGCGTTATTCGAAATCCATGATGTGCGAAAGACACGATAAACACAACCTCACTCTAGCGGTTCTGGCAGTCGACTGACAAGCTCCAGTGCCTTCAAGGTTTTTACTGCCTGTCTCAACAGATCAAGCTACTAGTCAAATTACATTATATGGATGTAGCATTAGCAGTTGCCGTTATAAAAAATTATTCACCATATTTTTTTATCACCCCTTGTAATTGGGCCTCTGTAAGTATTTAAAAGTTTAAATCTATTTCTATTACCCAATAAGTTACAAAATATTTAAATAATAAAAAATACTAGAATCAAATGAGACCTTATTAATTTAAATAAATCAAAATTGTCTATATTTTAAAGTTTCATATTTAAAAAAATGAACAAAAAATGTAGGTATATTTCCTAAAATAAAAATATGTTAAAATTAATGGTTTATGTAAAAAAAAAAATAATATAATGTTATTATATACTAATGATAATGGGATTCAGGAGTTACATTAATTTAGTACAGTATTTACATTTTAAACCCTATAGTTGGCCATCTGTATGAGTTAGTTTAATTATACTGATTGATCAACTTATACGGTTTTACTATATTTCAGAAATTTTAAATGACGATTCTGTTAAGAAACACATCAAGCTAAATATACAAGAAGTAAGGAAAGGAGCTAATGACGGCAATGTAAAAGAAGATCTACCAATTAAACAAATTTTGACATTCTAGACTTTAATATGCCACAATACTATAATGTAAAATTCTATAAAGTAATGTTAATGGTACAATAGTAATGCAAGCGATGGTAAATACTGCCATTAGGAGATGCTGTGATCTGTTTAAATAATGGCATAAAGGGTTATTAAAAATAACATTCTGTTAGCTAGAGAAGGAAATACAAATGTTTGGAATTAAACTGACAGTATATATAGAAAAAATTATCAGAAATAAAAGCAATAGAATAATGAAAACATTATACCATTTTAATAGGTTTTACTAATAACAATGGAACAAGATATAACATATTGAGTCAACGAAACCATACTTACTTGTTGGGCTCTGTGGACAGGTAGACTGACTGCGAGTAAGTTACGCAATGTTTCTAACTGTTGGCAATACTGTTCTCCAAGAAGTCTGTGAGATATTTCTTCCTCTTCATTACGTGATTTATGGCAAAACTAAAACAGAATACTTAATATTTTGAAATATATTTAAAATATACAAACTAACTAAAGCAACAAGTTATATAGTGATTAAAAAAGTAAAAGGTGGAAATTTTGAAAGTGGTATTGGTAGCCAAGGGCGATTTGCAGCATTGAATGGTGTATATTAATCCGCCAAGTAAATCTTGAAATTTAGATATCACGGATGTTTAGTGGAACATGCATTTATGATAAAAGACTTTTATAAGAACAACGACATGTGGAGGCCGCAAGTAGAGATTTGTATCGTTAATTTCATTTATGACACCATGATCACGATCCATCAGCATTAAAACCTGGATATGTAATTTTAAAGAAACTGGTTTGCTAATAAAAAAAGAAACCTTGAGGCCATCGTAGAACCTCAATTTGTCCAATAAATAGTCCACCATATGTCAATAAATCAAGTGTTAAAAAAACATGAATTAAGGACTTGCACTGCCATGCATCAAGTTGCAGATAATTCAGGAACTGAAACCCAATGATCACAAGCGGAAGTGAAATAATGCTTCAAGGGAACAAGTTTATTTAAAATTTCTGGATGTTAGACAAAGCCCACTACCATCTCAATGGATCTGTCAACAAACAAAATTTTAGATACTGGGCAATCCTAAGGAGTTGCAGCATCCACGTCTTATGAATTCAAGTAATATAAACTACTTAAAAATACCTGTTTCTAAAAGTCAGCTGTTTAAAATCAAGACAGTCACTTAAAGAATACACAATAATTTCGCATAAAGTATTTGGATCTATACTAATAATACCCATATATTATTACTCAATTTATTCTACATACACAAATAAATAAGTTTGTTTGAATATTTTTATAACTTTGAAATATCATAATACCTGCATAAACGTGTTAAACGCTTCATCTTTATTTTCAGCCTGTTCTACAATTGCTATGATCCGAGCCACCAACATGATACTGGTAGTTTCTGGTGGATAATGAATCAGCCTATAATATATCATAAATTATAATTAAGTATAATCATTTCAAATATCTCAAAATTATTTACTAACTTATTAGTATTTATGCAGTTTTTTATTAGAAAGGAAATGAATATTAGACAAAAATGTGGTATTATTATTGTGATTGATTATTCTAATTTAACAATGCTTATTAACACTTTCAGCACGGTGGCGATCTCATCAAAACTTTTGTCTGTTTTTCGTTAACTTCCACCTCTGACGGCAGTGGAACGCTATGCGGGTTACAGAGCTTGTCGCAGCATCTAATTATCGAGCCTGTTGTTTTCATCTCAATATTTTTATTTCTAACATATACATGTTTATAGGGGAGATCAGAACATTGTATTAGACACTAAAATATTGTTTTATTTATTGGGTCTCAATTAAAAAAAAAAGAAATACAAATGATAAATTACTGTAGGACAAATAATAAAACACATTAGAAAAAGACAGAGAAAAAAGATAATTTACATACAAAACTAAAGACCCTACTACTAAAATAAGCACTCAACGTTTAACTCGGAATGTTTGTTTCTGTTCGATAATGTAAACGGAGATATAGATAATACATATATCACGTCCGAGACTATTTATAGCCGAGATTAGCTGACATTTGTTTACTACAATCTCATGTTGACACATTAGGTTTTCGGGCGTCCAAGCATTTTGCCAATGACTCAAATTTACAATAGTCTGTTCTCACCTCGAGTTGGTTCATTCACTCTAATAGGACAGTTATCGTTTATTCTTGCGTTAGTTCAGAAAGCTTGGTTAATTTTTATGATCAAGCCGTGTTCAAAACTAAAAAATCATTAAACATCAAACTAAAAAAAAAACATTAAAATATAAAACTTAAACCAAATTAAATCTGTTCATAAAACTCCCTGAAGCATTGTTTCTGTTGAAGCATCAACAGTTAACTTGGGATGGTCGGATTTAAAAACGACTCAGGCACAATGTTCTCCAAACTCTTCTGAAGCACTGACGTAAAAATCAAATCTTTATAAAACACGTATCGACATTAGAGAAGTTTTAATTAGCCTGGGAGTGAGCGTGCCAGTGAGCTCGCCGTCTCTAAGAAAATATGCTGGGAGCGCACCGGCCAGCTCTCTGTGCCTCGTAAGGGAACCCAGAGAGTGCCAGTACGCTAGCCATGCTGAACGTGTTAATTGAGTTTTATTGATTTGCACATTTTTTTTAACAAGCTTGGTTATCATTCAATTGACAAAATATAAATACCATATAAATCCTGTAATTCTCGTTAAAAATATAGAAAATATTCAGAATAAATTCTTAAGGTTACAAAAAATTTGTAAACAAAACATAGTTTGAAGAAAGTGATCAGAGTAATAGGATTGTTACTTATTACCTAGTAAGATAACGTTAATATTAAAATTAATGTTAAGAATCAATGTAAATGCTCAAAGAGGGTAACTACTCTTATCGGCCGATCTTTGTCCTTTACAAGGTTCGGTGCAAGACAGTTCTACTCAAGAGAATATATCCACATCTCTCTTGTCAGGCTCGTGGTGATGTAGTTTCGTGAGTTCTAAGTTAGACTCGGTCTCATGTTCTCTCGTCACAGTCGACGTAACGTAGTTTTGTTTTGTCTCTCTCCCGTTACATGACGTAGTTTCATGAGTTCTACTCAAGCCGTCGATCGAATGGCATCCCTCCCAATATTTATCGTGACTAGTGATGTAAAATTCCCGGGAATTTATACTTGGCGAAAATTCCGAGGAAATATTGCTGGGAATATAAATTCATAAATTCCTAGAAATTTATGAGAAGTTATGATTTTTCCTTAAACATATACAGTAGGTTAGTGGAAACCCAAATATTTAAAAAAAAATCCTTAAAACTATCAATTAATATGAACATATAAATCAATTTATAAAGAGTTATATTTAAAAATAAAAATTGATGAGGTGTACCTTCTTAATTAAAAAAATAAAAATTATTTAAGTCTTAAGTCCCACATATAAATTTTAAAAAATTTTTATATTTGTTGTTCATTATAACAGTAAACTGGCTGCGTTCACCTTTAAATGTTATTGATTATCACACGATTGCTTGGTGGATCACTATCATGTTTTCTAGTATCAAAGAAAATGATTAAAATTTTAAACCTATTACAAATTCTTGTATATTTGTTATAAAATAGTGCAAAATACTCCCAAATTACTAATAGGTCATTTTAACTTATTAAACCAAACCTTAAATCCAAAATATTTACCATTCTCATTTTCTTCCTCATTCATTCCTAGCCTTAATTCCTCTTCCTCCTCATCCTGGCCTTCCATAATTTCCAAATCAGTGTTTTCTGTGCGGATCTTCCCAAAGCTTTAGATCTACTTTTAGGCGTTCTAGGCTGCATGAGCTTTCAGTTGTGTGCTAGATAAGTCAGTTTAGCAGCTTTTTCTGAAGTAAGAATGTTCCTTTTCTTGATATGGATCTAAGAGAAAGTACTGAATGTCTTTTTCATGGCTGCAGAGGTGACTGGATCGCCCAAGATTCATATGGCTACATCTGCCAGCTCACAGGTTCCCCGGAGAGTCCACTATAACAATGGACTTACTTAGATTTTGGTGGGTGACGTCGTTCTATCAAACCCTTCCCATAAGAACTTTCTGGCCCATAAGCCTTCTTTGTTCCTATAATCGGCCAAATTTTCTCGTAAACAAAACTGATTGCATCCAAAAGCTGGTCAGCTTTTAAACTGCTGCCCTGAACTTTAGGGTCTAGCAAATTTGCAGCCATGTGAATTGGTCCAATGGCTAAGTCTTTTCTTTCTGTGAATTTTGTCAGCCCTCTCTTTTCTTCTGCTTTAAAAAGGGGAGACAGTGGTAGCTTTCTTTTTAGAACTGTTTCTAGTTCATGTAACTTCCTCACCAGACGATGTACTTGCGGTCTGCTTGACTCAATTGAAGTTATTAAGTGTACGACTGGGTTCATGAGCGGTACCTTGCTCTCAACTCTTGGCCAAAACATTGCATCATCTAACAGCCTTCTTTTTAAAGCTGGTTCAGGATCAGCCTTTTCATTCACAGCTAAGGTTTTTAGTACAACTTCGTTCGCTTGCACACTTTTCAAACAGAACAGATGGCTTCCCATCTTGTTTTTCCTGGTAACTTGAGAGACAACCCGTCTTTAGGGTTTTCTTCTTTGGTAATTTTATTAAAAAGTGCTTTTAAAACATTGTTTTTAAATTTTTTACTATTTTAATGACACTTGCTAAAAATTGTCGAGCAGTTTCACATCCCATGTTAGAACAAAGGAAGTGTACTTAACTTGAGTATTCTTCAAAATTTATACAATCAGTTTTTTTGAGCTTATAATGAAATTGATTTTGGGTCTGGGGCGCATAATCAACGGAGTCCGCTATCAAAATTTTAATCGCGGTTAAAATAAAAGTTTTTGCCATGGTATATCACAATATTTTTGATTATATGGCTTGGTTATTGATCATTTAGAACCAATTATGGTTCCAAAACAGTTTTAAGACAAAATAAAACCCATTTTAATGACTTTATTCCCATAAACTCATTCTATAAATTCCCTCGTTTTGGGAACTTATAAAGCCTTCGGTAAGTTCTCTGGAAATATTCCCATTTATAAGTTCCCTTCCTACTGGGAATATTCCCGGCTCCCATCACTAGTCGTGACCTAGTTTTCTTTCGTTTCTCTCCCATTACGCTATATGATGCAGTTTTTCTTTCTCCGTGTGGCGAAAACATTATTGTAACAGTGACTATTTTGAGTTATATGTGACCTATTTTGTTTAGTTAGGTATGTTTAGTGCACGACTGGGTACACATAAAACTCGTCGCCATCCATCTAAAAGACATCAGAGACGTTTCAAGATTCAGGTATGTGCACTTTTATGTTCAACATTTATTGTGTATTGTAAGTTATATGACATCATTTGTGCTTTTACTGCTAGAAATTTAGTATGATTTTATCTCAATGACCCTCTGGAAAATCTAATTGAAATCATACATTCTGTTAGATATTTTGGTAATACGTGTATACAAACATACACGGACATACAAACGAATTTAAACATACTCCACACATTAAAACAAAGTAAATAAAAAAAACTAACAACTTTAGAAAAATACAAAATATACAAACACTACTCAACAGATAAAGAAAACATATTAAACTATCACACACATTTTGAGGCCAACTACCTTTTCCATTACATAGCGCACAACCAAAATAACCCAGTCATAAATCCATCCTGACAACCTATGTACCTAACGTGTATGCCGCCAGTAGAGGCTATGCTTCGTAAAAGGAACGATTGTTTCAAAAGGTGTCGGCAAGTAAGCCCTATATATTCACTTAGTTAAGTATTTTTTAATTATAAATTTATATTTTGATAAATCTATCTTTAAAATAATTATTTCTATAGCAACTTTATTATTTGGTACAGTTTTAACTAATGTACTATTTTTATTTACTGGGTTCAATATAATATTAAAATTAAATTTTCTTGTGTTGAAATTTAACTGGGTATTCATTTATCTATTGCTACTAGATGTTCATTAAAGTTATATTCTTGCACTAAATGAATGTAATTTGGGTTTTAATGTCTGTTTATATTTTTTATTAATGAAATAAAAACACTAAATTATTAATTATTTTGAGTCTGGTGTTAATTTGTATGTGGGTGTTCTTTATTTGAAATATACTCCTAGTTTAATTCGTGTTTTGTTAAAACACTTTATAATTTTGCTAAAATTAATAAACATGAAATGCTTATAGACATGATCCATTTTAGACAACTTTATTTTCAAAATAACGTTTTGCGTGGTCTTCATCTTTGTTGCTTATTCCGGCACGTATTACCAAAATATGTAACGGAATGTATGATTTCAATTAGATTTTCCAGAGGACCATTGAGATGAAATCATACTAAATTTCTGGTAGCGGTAAAAGCACAAATGATGTCATATACATTTACAATATACAATAAATGTTGAACATTAAAGTGCACATACCTGAATCCTGAAACGTCC
The DNA here is from genome assembly GCA_036971475.1 of Prosapia bicincta. Lineage (NCBI taxonomy): Eukaryota > Metazoa > Arthropoda > Insecta > Hemiptera > Cercopidae > Prosapia > Prosapia bicincta. The sequence continues at coordinate 283,098,627 of JBAIZL010000005.1, read as the reverse complement.
CTGGCGTCTTTTAGATGGATGATGACGAGTTTTATGGGCACCCAGTTGCGCACTAAACATACCTGACCAAACAAAAGAGTTTACATATAACTCAAAATAATCACCGTTCAATAACGTCACACATTTCGAGGCCAACTTCCTTTTCCATTACATTGAGCACAACCAAAATAACCCAGCCCTTTCACAGTCATAAATCCATCCTGACAACCTTTGTAACCTAACGCGATGCCGCCAGTATAGGCTTTGCTTCATAAAAGGAATGATTGTTTAAAAACGCGTCAGCAAATAAGCCCTATGCATTCACTTGATGAAGTATTTTTTAATTATAGTTTAATCAGTGAATTCAAGATGATTACATCAAGCAACGTTAAAATATAAAAGTTTTGAATGAACAATAGATAAAATATGTTTTATACAAACAATAAACAATAGAATAATGGAAGGGAAGAGAGAGACAGAGAATGAAAAAATAAAAAAGTTATGATAATTATAAAAAAAACATTAAAAAAAGAAGCACACTTATATTTAAAAATAAAAATTGTAAATAATATATTTTTAAGCATTTATTTACCGAGATTGAACTTTATTTTTTATGTGCGTAAGTTGATAAAAGTGTATCGGTGATATTTGATTTTCCACACATGAAACAAATTATGTAATAAATATGGTCCATAAATAAAAATAATTTATACTAATATAAAGGTTATCAAAATATTGTCGAGGAAGAAAGGTTATTATTGTGATTATATCCCATGTTCGTACAAGGAGTGTAGAGGATTTATTGTTTATAGGAAGAGCGGCTTTACAGAGGTCTAAAATCTTACTTTCATGAAACACACACACGTATATACCCATACATATAGAGGATTTATTGTGTATATCCTCTAAATCATAGTTTCAGCACAAATTGTTTATACATTATATTTTTTAAAGTTATCTCATAGTTTCAATAACAAAAAAATCAATTAAAATAGTTCAATACTTACTTCCATGTTTCTACTAGATCGTTCAATGGATGATCTTTACCGTAGCATAGGATTTTATGATATTGTTGAATGGCCAGTTGTTGACAGTTTAAAGAACAATACTGAACCTAAAAATGGAGGCGGTATAAAGGTGTTACAAATTGTCATATATGTGAATAAGATTTTATCTACAACATTGAAATATTTAGTGTAAAACTACAATGTAATTATACAATAAATTAAAATTTACACAAACATCAAATATTGTAAGTATTATATGAGGACATGGCGTTTTGCTGGATTCAAACATAACCCTCCCATCATCAGTAATCAAAGATGACTGTTATAAGTTGCCATTATCAAAAATTATGCTGATATTTAGATAAAATTTTCATTTCTATCTATTTTTAGCTGTAGCAACACTGTTTTTGGCTAGGTGCCAACTGATGATGTTTCCATTGCAATGCAACTTCATCCCAACAATTTCGTCATCTGAGTGTTTTTAGCGCTGTTTACAGTAACTTGACACATTCATCTCATGTAAAAAAAAGGAATTAGCTTGTGAACAGTTTCATACGATTATTTTTGTATGGATCAATGTGTATAAACCCAAAAATGAAAATAGTATTCTGAAACATTTTGTCTCATCAAGTTAAAAAAAATATTCTATTATTATTTTAATATATATTCTATACTAATCTTCAAGATAAATGTTTAAACCAAAAAGTTCAAAGTAATCAAACTAGCATTTTATATTTATTATAATATTATCACTCATTCCTTGATTGTTTAATATCATACTTGATGCGTTTAGGGATATTTCCATCTACATACAGTATTTTCAATCAAGTATTGTTTCAAGCAAATGGGCACATTACAAAATGTATATATTTTGATGAAGTTAGTAATAGCTGATAAATAGTACTAATACATACTTCAACACGTTCGCTGCGGCGAGCGCTAATGTGCCCTTGGCATGGCATGGCATTTGCAGTGGACGTGCATGCATTACTTTTGGCAGTAATCTATTGTGTTTAGCCTGGCAGTAGTGAGTTGTGATTATGGTAGGTTGTTCGTGATGTTCCAGTGTTTAGTTTGGTTGTGGTTTATAATTTTTTTAACGGATCAAATGTTAGTAAAGGAAAACGAATGTGCTGGCCCTTCCGACCGTAAGTGGTGTTTGTTTGAAGATGAACTAATCGATGTAGAACAACTTACAGTTAGTGAAATTCATTGGATTGCATTTGAATGTAGCAAGAAAGATTTCTGGTCTAATGATGATAGCGAAAAAAGTACAATAGAGGAAGAATTTGGCTCCGACTTTGAAGAGCTAATTGAACAGTGTAGTCAGGATGCTTTACTTGAAAATGCTGTAGAAATTGTGACATGTCTACGAGTTGTGTAAATAGTCCTGTTGTAAATGATGAAAACATTGATGTCAGTGAAAATTTATATGACTCGCATTCTACTTAGCACAAATCTCTTAGCTTAGAAAAATATACCTCCTATTGAATTAATGCCGACACGTTCAGTAAGAGGCTGCTAGCATTTTCCAAGAAAATGTCCATCAGGTCCTAATGGAAAAAATGCAGAATGTACAAAATCTCGGGAAGGACACAATCTATAAATGCTCATCTTACCCTTTAGGTCCCGGATTGTGCTTAGAACAATGTTTCAAGGCATACCATGAGAGGAACCAACTACCATAAGATACTATAGATATTCTCTATCTTGTGTCAACTTCAATAAATCAACGAACGTTATTCATGTTATAGATTGTATGTATTAATATAGCTTCAATTTCATTTATACACATTTTCTGTATACTCCCTTTTGTTCTCCTTTACTTTTTTAAATAAAAAGTATAAATATTTTTCAAACTATGAAAAAAATTTAAATCATACTTATGTTCTTGTTGCAAAATAATTCAAGTTTCTAAGCCATTTTGTAATAGAATAACAGTGTTTTGTGTATTATCAAGCATAATAAACCCATGGACTCACAGAGGCACCCGACACATACTTCAAGTAAACTATGCATTATATGCGGCAGGCGCACATGTGAGTCCAAGGCTGAAACATTCTAAATAACATTGAAAAAATAATAAAAACAGGTTTTTATGGTTTAGAATTTTAAAAACCAAACAAAAAAAATTGTTTGCATTAATGATGACCCATTGAAGATATTGCAGCATCAAATGAGTTAAACATCCTACAAGTAAAAAACCAATATTACTGAATTCAATTTTTTAAAATTAATGACAATTTCTGACTTGAAACATTAACTGCTGATGATAGTTTGTCATCATTGCAAATCCATTGAGCAGATGATGATAAAGTGTTGTTACTTTCTTTTTTTTATAATGACCTTTCCATCAAGTCTAGCATGAAACGATGGCAGTTGCCTTGTGCCTATCAAACCATGGGAAATTTTGAAAGTATCATATATTTTTTACCACTCAATTCTACATTTGATTTTGTAATGGAGTTGCATAAGAATTACTAATGCTTATATGTTTATTATTTTCATGAAAACTAATTAAAAGTATTTTAAAATGGTTTATTATTTTAAAACATACCTTTTATTTTTTAATTTTATTTTACTCTATAATACTAGAGGTTTTCAACTAGAAATTTTATCATGTAGATTTATCAAACTACTATCCAATAAAGCTTTATAACTTAAAAATACATTTTGTGCAGTTTGAAACAAAGCTCGACAATTGCGTCAAACCTGACCGGGAAAAGACTGAACAGTATTCATGCTCTAAAGCATTACAAAAATATAGTTATAGAAATATTCAATACAAAATTAACTAAACCGTTAAGCGATTGCCAGCTTCATAGGCCGATGTGATAAAGATTAACACTCTTAACATGTAAAGTAATAATTTTCTTAAACAAAATTTATGATTATTGAAATTATAAATGTGATCAAAATTTAAAACTTCTAATAGTCAATGTAACTAAAATTTTCATCTAAGGAAAAACATTTTTTTCAAAGAATTAGGAAATTAAAATTGTTAAATTGGACAACACAAATTTAATTACATTTCTTTAGCTTTCTATTACTTACTCCACAATGTAGACACTGAGTGTGTTTTGATTTATCAGTTGGACATTGGTCTTGGTATGGAATGTCAATTTCTCTGGATACAAGTCTTCTAACATTTTCCAATGTACTTTCAAGAGGCCTATAAAATACATAGATTATTGTTTCTTGTTTTAAATTAATTTTCAAATTTGAGGTCATAATTATTGAAAATATAACTAATATGATATCTATTTACTGAAACCAAACATTTCAGTAAATGTACTAGGTAATTATTATCACTGCCTAGGAAAGTTAAATACATTTTGTTTTAATAAATTGAATAAAAATGTACTTTAAACATAAATTTGTATAAATGTAATATTGCAGTTTCAAATTTTAAAATTTGTCGAACATCATGAACAAAAAAGCCCACAAATAATATTTTGTCGAAATAATAAAATTGTAGAGAAAATGAATCTCCCACAGCATTAGGACATAAAATGAAAAAAACTTCTCTAAACATATTGAAATATCAGTTGAGATACTTTTTTCAAAGAACTGCTTTCTGACAAATTGGCAAATGTACAAACATTTGTTCTATAATATTAGTTTATTTCTAGTGTAAATGTCATAAATTTTAACTAAAAAATAACAATGACTACATTGTAACTATTGCTTCAATTTAATTGAATTTTGTTAACCCTTTGATTAGCATTCATATACCAGTACGTGAGAATGCGCTATGGCCGGCGGGAGCATTCCTATATATGTATGTTCTACCATTTCTCTCAGATTAGCATTGTCTTATGTTTACAATTTTTTCCCTGTGTATTGAGCTGTATTCTAGGTTAAATATCTTCAACTATCTACACAATAAATACTGGTACATGTCAACATTCTTTTGTATTTTAAAGTCAATGGTTTTTCCCATGTATTTACAGATCATTTTGAAGTTCGTGCAGTATTTTACATTGAACAAGTGTTTTACAAAAAAAAAGATCAACAGACAATTTTTAGCAAAGAAATTGTCAGTAAACGTAAGGTAAAGGTTGATTAACATGAGAAAATAAGTAGATTTAAAAATATCAACAAATATTACTATATAACTTAAAAAATAAAGGCAAAAATTAGAAAAAAATAGTATGAAGTTGTTTTTTTATCAGTATTTACTATTCATATTATCAATGTAATGTATGAATTATTACTCATTCAACTCAGGCCCGCCATTAAACTATTAACAGTCACTAGAGCAATTATGTTAATTTTAAAAAGAATGTTAGCTTTGCATTATAAATAACACCCTATTAATTAAAAATATTGTTGTTTATTTGTATATGGATGCATTACCTTAAACAATGATCACATGCTTTATAACCATATTCTTTATTCCAGGCAAACTGGCAACAAACTAATGGGATTTCTTCAAATATAGTGTCTCCATTTTTAAAATTCCGAGTAGCAAATATACCCTGTCCCTGAAAAAAATTAAAGTTGTGAAATTTGAATTTTAACGCTGAGATATTTGAACTAAATTAATTTAAAACTTTTGATTTGAATTAAATACAAAATCATCAAATTTCACAAGACATACTCTAACTTAAAATATTAAATATAGTAACTCATTTGATTTCAATCAAATTATTTTTTGATTAAAATTTTTCACTGCTTTGTTATTCTCACCTGAATGCTAATTATTAAACAGTGTGTTCTATTAAACAATTACACTTTTTTGAATTAGGAATCCGTATCCCTTGAAAAGTTGGAGATACAGGTAACAGAATAGTTTGCAATTATAGATTTTGAACTAGTGGTGAAAATTTCTGAGATGTCATAAAAACATGTTGTTGATTTTGGAAAAACCAATATTGGAATGTTACATGTCAAATTGAAAGCTTTCAAGATTGAAGAGAATGACACCAATTTAAACTATCTAGCTCCATTAGTATCTGATAACATCTTTTAAAGGTGAAATTGTGTAGTCAAAATTTTGGTATTTATTTCCCGTACCCACAGCAAACAAAATTATACTGGGTGTTGCAGAAAGTCATTAGAAATATGAAAAATATAATAAAAACTTCCAATCATGCCCCAAAAATTAACACTTCAATTCCACACTGCTTTGCGCAGTAAGTTCTATTGTCTTTGGCCCAAAGTTAGAAATTAAATGTGTGTAAATGTTCAATGCAATATTTTCTATTTTGTGAGTGGAATAGAGTCTGTAAGTGTTTGTTTTGTCCTTTCAAGTAATTTTGGAACTTTTTAACATAAAAAAATAAGATGTGTGTGAAAGTTTTATAATTCTATAAAGTTTGAGTGTCTGAAGAAACATCGTGCTAATAGTGTATTGTCAAAGTTGATTTTTTAGTAGGTGGCTGCTAGAATGCACAATTAATGATTTTTTTTTCAAAATTTGGTATATTTTGAAAGTTAACAGCAAGTTTAATTACATTTTGAGGTATTTTGCTAGTTACTGCGTCAAAAGAATAAAGCCAACATAATGAATTAGTAACGTTTTACATGTGCCGTGAAGGGTGGGAATTGCTATTTTTCAAAATTTTTGGAGCATGAAAGTTTTCATAATTTTTTTTTGTATTCCTGATGACTTTTTGCATCGCCAAGTATAATTGTTTTGCTAAAATCGATTATGTGGGAACATGAAGTAAATACAAAAACTTTCAACATAATAGTGTGTACACTAAATTTTGTCAATTCTCTTCCAAACAGTGAGATCCTCATGAATTTTGTTGTCCATGGCAATCAGAGTAACTTTTCAATGATGAACATCGCTTAGTGTGATGAAAAACCCATATCTTAGTAAGATTTGTTTAAAAATTTACTTCCTTTATAAGTTTGGCAGTCATATTTTATAAAGTCAAATAAAATCTATCCTAACTGGATAGTTTATAGCTATATTGTAACGTAATTTACCAATTTTTCATTTCATACCCAAGTTGTTAATATAAAATACGAAAATTTCAATTTCTTTAAAATCTAGATTGAAGCTATGATAAACTGATACACAAGAGAAAATAAACCACTAATTGTTTAAAACCAGCTAAGACAATTTAAGTAATTGTGTAAAATAAATTGACAAAAAAATCTGTTCAAAAAGAATTATTTATATATGAAACATTAAGTGTCTGATAGGTAATATGCATTCAAGTATTTACAGCTGAATTCCCACATGGTAGAACTAACCTTAAAATTATCAATTAGCCTGACTTCAAATCCTACATTACTTCCCATGTTAATGTTGAGGATATAACAATTTACAATCTAATTTTCTATGTAAGAATCTACAATATTTTTCACTTGTATTTTGTAAAAATTACTTTATTCCACTCCAGCCACTTTAAACACCGGCTTCGGATAGGTTTTGGAATAATCTAATTTTTGACATAAAGGTAAAAAGGAACAGCCAAAGAAACTACTTCAGTTCAGTTATCAGGAATACTAGTATTAACTTTATACATCAACGCCAACTATGAGATTGAAATTCATATTTCTTTGTATTGGTTTTATGGAGTTCCCAGAGTAATAAATTGATATTCCTACATTCCTAAATTGATAATAAATTATATTCCTACATAATTGTGTAATAGGTAAAAATTTTAACTCACTAATTAAATTATAATAGAAATTTGCTTATATCATTGAACATTCTGTGGAATAAGATAGGTAAAGTTGAATCAGACTGTTCCTACGCCGGAACTGTTGATGACAGCTTATGTTACTTTAAGGAGCAGTTTATGGGAACGGAAAACAGCCCTAATGTTGAGCTTATTAAATTTAAATTGCTCATACTAACGCGGTTTGTTTATGAGTTTTAAAGGTATAATATGGATACATTTAAACGTACAGTTTTAAACTTCAAGTATAATTTTTTTCACATTGTACCTTATTAAGGGGAATAAACAGATGTTATATGTGTGTGAGTGTGTTTTTTAAACTTTGCAACACTTTTTTCTTGTATTCACTGATCTCTTACACTTTATTGCACTTAAACAAGAATCTTATTATATATATAAATATAAAATACGTTTTCTTGTTTAATAATTTAAAACAACATAGGTTATTCAAATACAAGAATATTTATTAATTAACATTTATATATACAATTAATAAATATTCTTGTATTTGAATAACCTATGTTGTTTTAATATATATATATATATATATATATATATATATGTGTGTGTGTGTGTGTGTGTGTGTGTGTGTGTGTGTGTGTATGCGATACGACTTTTGAAAGCTTTAATTATGTGTCCTCATTTTCGGCATCTTATGAGACTCAAAAGATGCTCGGAAATAAGGAGACTGCAGCGGCCAGAATGTCCGATGCAAAGAATCTGGGTAATTGTACAGAATACCAGAATCAAACCTAACCGGGTTAAATAATTGACTAAATTTATATATAAAAATTTTAAAACATCATAATAATAATAATATTAAAACTAGGGTAAATAATAGTAAAATGAAGAAAATTAGAAATAACTTTAGACTTAAAAAACATAAATTATAAGCAATAAGAAAAATTATCACTTCAAAGTGGATAGCCTAAATTATGTAAACAAAAAAAGACGGTAATTGTGTAGTATAACAAACTAGGCCTAGATGCCGGCTATTAAAATAATTGTACTTAAAAATAATCAGGAATAAAGAATGTAAATTAAGATGTGAGGAAAGTAAATTAGGCCTAGCTAGGGAAAATAGTATTTATGTAAAAGTAAAGATTAAATGTTAAAGTGTAATAGCCTAAGAAATTAGGTTATAATAGAAGAAGTCATATTTGATTTCGGAAAAATCCGCTTAGGGCATTGATTATAAATCTTGTCACTACGAAACGAAAGCGCTACAGTCGAACTTTGGATTAAGAATGTTAAAAAGTTAATTAAATTAAATGAGAAGAAATAAAGTCAAATATGTTATTAAATAAAAGGTAAAAATGCAAAGGACACATCAGAATACAGAAACGCCTTTTATAAAAAGGGAAACTAATCTTAGTTCAGAATTTCCGAACAAACAAAGTCAATTGCCATGGCAACGGCTTTCTGATTGGTCAAAAGTTGAAAAATGGATACTGGGACGTGGGAATTTTGAAATTGGAGAAGGAGGCCTCACAAAACGACGCTATCCAAGATCAGAATGCATTAGGCTCTCAAAGCGAGCAGACGTGTTTTTGTACCATGCGATCAGGACAAGAAAAAATGTGCTAAAAACAGAGTAAAAAGTGCTACGATGTGATCAGGGGAAGGAAGATATATATGAGCAAGGGCTCATATATACCCAGAACAAAATTTCGACCACCAAAATGCAAAATTAAAGAAAATAAGAAGATTGACCGAAATTATGGAGAGACGCCTACCTACCAAGACCCTTGAAGCTGTAACAGGACCGACAGATGACAACATTAATGAAGATAAAAAGATTTCTACAGTACAAGGTTATATAATCAATTTAATTATTCTTTTTTAAATAACATTTTACTTCAAATTATATTAACTTAATTTCAAAATTAAATAAGATGGGAATAACCTAAGGGACTGATTAGTCAACTCTCTTAGGTTACCCAAATTTAAGTAATAAAGATTCAAAATTGACTTTCCATTCCCATCGCTGTGGGAATGTATGGATTAAGTATAAAGATGTATATCTTATATGGCTTTTTCTAAGTGAATTTCTAATGAATAACTTCCAAAGAAGTTAATTGTTCAAGGCCTAGCCTAAAGGCATTACATAATAATATTAAGTGTTTGAAAAAGAATCAGATTTTAAAATATGTTAAATTTAACTCTACTAATCAAAATTATATACAAAATTAATTATGGTAACTTTGATAATTTAAATTATATGTAAAATTAATGATAATAAGAAAATTTAAAAACAGAAGGAGATAATAATGTTTAGTTAAATGGCAAGTTGTATGAAATTTTGAAAAAATAATTAGTCAAGAAAATCCTGTGAAATTAAATAAAAACAATAATAATTAATTTGAACCTTGGAACAAATAAATAAAAATGTATATTTTCCAATTAGCTGTGTTTTCATTCTAGATAAGATAAGTTCACTAGGTATCCAGGTATAGTCTTTAAATCACAAGTGTCTCTCAAAGATTCCACTACCCGAAAAGGAGCTTGAACAGGGCTTATCGGAGGCTAATTGGTTTTATCAAAAATTCAGGGGTTGGTTCCTCTGAGAGGTTTATTCCTTGAGGCACAGGTCTATGAAATTAGGTTCGTAGTCAATGGATAAACCATTACTTTCTTACTGACTTAGCAATTGAGGAAGAGAAATAAACAACGGCAAAGGTTATAAAAAGTAAGTCGGCAAGAAGACGTAATAGAAATAACAAGTAAGATCCTTGTTTAATTACAATTGTCTTTTGTCTACTGTGGTGAGCAACACTACAGTAATCATTAATACAAGCAACCTAAATGGCAAAATCAATGACTACATAATAAATAATAATATAGTACAACTAAATACAGACCCAACAGAATAATATCACAAAACCATCAAACAACTAATTAATACATCTAAATACATTATCAACAAAAACAAAAAATCCCATCTAAAACAAATTCACCCTAAAGTACCTACCCTCCGCGCTCTTCACAAACCCAACGTTCCCATCCGAGCCATCATCAACTACCAGAATTCCCCTGCACTTAAATTAGCAAAATACATGGACAAAATAATCAGACAATCCATAAACTTAAACACACATAAAAAACAGAACAAACCTCATAAATAAAATAAAAGACATAAACATACCACACAATTCAACACTATCACTCGACATAACAAATTTGTACACCAACATACCCATACCCGAAACGCTCAACATCCTAGAAACCCAATTAATACAGAACAACATACCTAAAATTCACGTTACCGAAATCATAAACATCCTCCAAATCATCACCGAACAAAACTATTTCACCCACAATTCAAACTTCTATTCATAACCAGATGGCCTACCCATGGGAAGTCCTATCAGTAGTGTCCTAAGCAAAATTTTTCTACAGAGAAAACACCAAGATACTCACAAACAATACACACGCACACAAAATTATTTACTGGCACAGATACGTCGATGATATCATAACACTATACAGAGGCAACCCCCGTCAATGTGAAAAACTTCTCACCTACACTAATAAAATACACCCAAAAATCCACTTCACTTTAGAAATTGAAACCAACCGATCCCTAAACTTCCTCGACCTAACCATAACAAAAAGCCACACACAAAAACACAGCTTCAACGTTTACAGGAAACCCATAACGACAGATACACTTATCCACAACACCTCAAACCACCCTATCCAACACAATGCCTTCAGATCCATGCTCCATAGACTTAAAGAAGTCCCAATGACCACAAACAACATAAACGAAGAACTAGGCACAATTAAATATTTAGCATACACAAATGGATACAACACCACAATAATAGACAAACTATAGTACAAAATAGAAAAAAAAACACTAAAATTAACACTACAGACAGGGAAAACAAATACATCACATTACCATTCATAAACAAAACAACAAATAAAATAGCCTGCAAATTTCAAAAAATAGGTTACAAAATAGCATACAAAACCAATAACAAGTTACAATACAACAAGTAACAAAATACAACACAACACCAACAACAAAGATAAACTACAAGCACCAGGCGTATACAAACTGAACTGCGACGAATGTAACAACTTCTACATTGGACAAACAGGTTACAGGTTTAAACAAAGAGTCGAAGAACACAAACAGAACACCAACTCAACATTTTACAATCACTTAAAAGAAACAGGACACAAATACACAGACATTTATCATAAATTAGAAATCCTAAACATCAACAAAAAAGGACCACATCTCAACACACTAGAACAATATGAAATTTACAGACACACAAAAACACAAAATACAAACATATTAAACGAACAAACAATAAAAATCACACATACTCTTTGATACTATCGAAAACCTACCTTTAAAACCGTCACCGCTTGACCCAACATCTCCACGCAGAAGACACCGATGAAGATCGGCACATAGCGATCAAAAACGTTCTGTCTCAGTAAGTTTTAACAACCCGGCAAGCTGGCCTGAGCAACCGGGCGGGTCCACAGGTGGCGGATAGTGGGATGGCCTACAGAAATGTAGGTTACCTGTGAATAAGGATTCCGGAAGGTTTCTGAATATGCAGGCCTGGACCAAGGCTATGGTTCAAAGGTGAGGAATTATCCCTCCTCGTCAGTCAACCGGTTAGGCTTGGTAGAAATAACCGAGTGCTCTGACCGGGGAGACTGGGGTAGTTGGGAATTAAGTCCTCACAATGCTACTCTCACCTCCCGGGTGAACCAAGGGCAATGCGACAGTGAAGTAGGGGCGGGAAACTGCCCAAACGACACAGTTGTAAAAAAGAGAGTAAAGCAGGCTGTTCATCTGAGCAGTTAATAATGTCCTGAACTTGGGGTGTGCTTCAAGGTCAGTGACTGAATACCCAATCCAAGGTGGAAGGCATCGTGCCGAAGGATGAATGGCTGCAGGGTATAAAATGCAGTCCCAAACGATCCCCTTGAGGAACCAGACAAAACCTCATTGTATGTTGTCTTGCCAGGGCAGTGGGGGCTCTGCTCTGGTCGACCGTTATTTCCCCCATACTCGTGGGACTTTAATGGACCAAGTAAGTATAAGAATTAATTTCGAGACTGCACAGACAGTGGGAGCCAATGAGACGGCAAACCATGAGTCTGTAGCAGATGTGTCAACGGCAACCATCACTGGGGGTGCGGGGGCGGCTGTCAAGCTGCCGACTGCAGAAACCGGTGAAGTGGCTGTAGAGTTGAGCTCAATGTCTAGTCCTGGGGCTGCTCTGTGGACCCAGGCGACTGCAAATTAAGCAGAACAATGATCAAGATCCTCCAAGTGAACCTACAGCATAGCAGGGCGGCGAGTGCTGTCGTGTGTAGGATGCTGGACAGGGGAGAGGTGGACTTGGTGCTCATCCAGGAACCATGGATTTCTGGAGGAAAAATATGCGGGCTGGCGACATCTGGAGGTAAGTTGTTGTATGATAAGGACTCCGGTGTTCCCAGGACGTGTATCCTGGTTAGGAGGGGGTTGTGTGCTTTTGTACTAACGAACTTCTGTTGCAGGGATTTGTTAGCAGTGACGGTGGAGCTGCGGGTGGAGGGGGGGATGAAGAGGCTGAACCTGGCCACGGCATATCTCCCCTTTGACTGCGCGGGGGCTCTGCCAACACAAGAGCTGAGGAGCCTGGTCGAGCACTGCGAGGCTGTGGATGAGGAGCTGCTGGTGGGGATGGATGCTAACTCCCATCACACTTCGTGGGGTAGTACAGGTACAAATACTAGAGGTGAGGAACTTTTAGCTTATCTTAGCTCTAAGAATCTACTAGTCCTAAATCAGGGGGAAGAGCCGACGTTTGTCACTAGGGCCAGACAGGAGGTCCTGGACATTACGGTGGCATCGAACCAGATGGCTAGGTATGTACTAAATTGGCATGTGTCGGATGAACCATCTTCTTCTGATCACAGACATATTAGGTATGATATCTCTCTAAATCCAGCCATGCTTCGCCCAACCAGGGATCCAAGAAGAACAGACTGGGACTCCTACAGGAGGGACCTGGGTGTTCGGATTGAGGAGGCTGGATTGGAGTATGGTGGAAGGAGAGAGCTAGAAGACTCTGCCACATTGGTTGGCGAGGCTATAATAGAATCCTTTACCGATAACTGCCCTCTCAGTGAGGGGAGGAAAGTAGGGGATCCGTCATGGTAAAACAAGAAGCTAGCCAAACTTCGGAAAACCACCAGGAGACTCTTTAATAGAGCAAAAAAGAACGGGGAGTGGGACCTGTATAGGAAAACACTAACCGAATACAACAGGGCAATTAGAGAAGCGCGCAGGAAGTCCTGGAAGGAGTTTTGTCATGAGATTGACAAAACTCGGGAAGGGGCACGACTGTATAAAGTGCTCTCTAAGGACCCAGTTAACCCGGTGGGGATGCTAAGAACCCCACTGGGAAATATAACAAAAACGGCAGGGGAAACTGTGGAAGAATTAATCAGGACACATTTCCCTTCCAGTACCCTGAGGAAACTTGGGGGAGCAGACACTGAACCGGTTACCAAACTCTCCACAAGACGTGGTAAGAGGGAGGACTGGGAAGTGGCAAGGAGGATAGTAACTCCACAAAGGGTAAGATGGGCTATTGGCACTTTTAAACCCTACAAATCTCCAGGTCCAGATGGGATCTATCCTGTGCTGCTGCAGCAGGGAATGGATATGCTGGTGCTGGTACTTACTAAATTATACAGGCTAAGCATTGCTCTAGGGCATGTGCCGGCAGCCTGGAAATCTAGTAAGGTGGTCTTTATACCTAAGCCCACCGGTAACCAATCGGAAGGGAAAGGATACAGACCTATCACACTCATGTCCTTTGTTCTCAAGGGACTTGAAAAACTGGTTGATAGGCATATTAGGGGGGGGGGTGCTTCGGCTATCAAACCACTGCATTGGAACCAGTATGCTTACCAACCGGGGAAATCTTGCGAGGGAGCTCTCCATCAAGTGGTTGGTAGGATTGAGCAAATGATCGCTAAGAAAGGTTGTGCCATAGGTGCCTTCCTCGACATTGAAGGGGCTTTCAATAACCCCTCAGTGGAGACGATGGTAAGTGGTGCAAGACGTCATGGAGTGGATGCGACCACGTGTGGTTGGATAAGTTCCATGTTAACAAACAGAAGCATTTCTGTAGAGGTGGCAGGGGAGGTCAGAAGGGCGGAGACAAGTCTGGGCTGTGCACAGGGGGGGGGGTTCTCTCTCCTCTGTTGTGGTGCCTAGTGGTTGACAACCTTATTGAACTCCTGAATGAACAGGGGTACTTCTGTCTAGGATATGCGGACGACATAGTTGTCCTGATCCTGGGCAGATTTCCTGATACAGTCCTTGAGGTAATCAGAAATCCTCTACGACTGATTGAAGAGTGGTGTAAAAAGGAGAACCTTAGGGTAAATCCAAAAAAGACTGCTCTCATTAACTTCACCAGACAGCGAAAAGATCTGACGACCAGGATGCCCCGCTTGTTTGGTGAATACCTTGAGTTTGTGGGGGAGGTGAAGTACCTGGGAGTTACTCTGGACAGGAAACTCACCTGGAATCCACATCTTGAGAGGACAGTTAACAGGGCCAAAAGGGCACTGATGACTGTGAGAAGAATGGTGGGTAAGAAATGGGGACTGAAGCCATCAATGATGCACTGGATGTATCTGAGGGTGATAAGACCTATGATTACCTATGGAGCTCTGGTGTGGTGGACAAAGGCCAACCAGACACAGACAAGAGCTAAACTGAGCTCTATCCAGAGATTGGCCTGTCTGTGCACACTGGGAGCGATATCAACTACACCAGGTGCAGCAATGGAAGTAATGCTTAACCTCCCTCCCCTTGAGCTTGTCCTTAAGGGAGAGGCGAGGCTAGCGGCATGGAGATTGCGCAACTCGAGCAACTGGGCTAACCTCCCAGATGTCTCGGGACATATGAGTATCAAGTGCGTGGTCAAAGAACCCGTCTTGGAAATGGGCAGCAACCACATTACTCGAATGTTTGCACCTGACCAGGTCCACCAAACTGTGATGGAATGGTCAGGGACATTAACATCGGGAGCTCAGATCTGGTACACAGATGGCTCCAAGATGGACTTCGGCACTGGAGCGGGGGTGTATTGTAAAAACCCAAGGGTAGAACTAGTTTTTTCCTTGGGGAGGCATACCTCTGTCTTTCAGGCCGAAGTATATGCTATAAATGCCTGTCTGGGAGAGATAGCGAGAAGGGAAACACATGGGGCCCGGATTGCTATTTTCTCCGACAGTCAGGCAGCAATTAAGGCACTAAACGGACACTTGGTCACCTCGGCCATAGCCAGGGAGTGCCTAATTAACCTACAAGCTCTGGCAAGGCACAATCAAGTCAAGATTGGTTGGGTGCCAGGGCATAGGGGAATACTTGGAAATGAAGCCGCAGATGCGCTGGCCAGGGAGGGGTCCTCGACTCCCCTGATTGGACCGGAACCTGCGGTGGGTATTTCCAAATCCATGGTCAGGATGACAGTGCGAAGGTGGATGGCTGAAAGACACTGTGAGCACTGGATCAGGGCCGAAGGGATGAGGCACAGTAAGCTGACCCTTAGGAGACCTTCCTTGGGGCTGCAGAAGAGTCTCATCTATTTGTCTAGGCAGGAATTAAGGATAGCCACAGGACTACTCACGGGACACTGTGGACTAAGGAAACATTTGCATAAAATGGGTATCTACAAGGATGAACCAGTGTGCAGATTGTGTGGGCAGGAACAGGAGACTGCCACACACATTATTTACAGATGTGGAGTACTTGCTGAGAGGCGCTTCAACCTCTTTGGTGATGGAACGGCTTTGGTGGATGCTGAAGGTAAAACTCTAGTCAGGAAACTCCTAAACCTGGTAAGAGGGAAGGGGTTATTTGACTAGATCAGGGAGGTAAGTACAATATACCTTAAGGTAGCAGTGCTTCGGGCAATTCAAACCCGCTCCCAAGTTAAAAAAAAAAAAAAAAAAAAAAAAAAAAGTTTTAACAAATTTACTAAATTTAAAGTTCGGATAGTCATAAACTATTGTTTAAGTGATTAATAAGATTCACCGAACGTAATGGACTACAAAATTCAAGAATATATTGTTGAGGATAGCCGTTTCGGGAGATGTGCCCGATTGTCAAGTTGACAGTTTGAGTTAACAATGGGACACATCTCCTGATATGGCAGACCTCAACAATGTAAAGTAAGTACACTTTTGGTATTAACTTGGCAAAAAAACACTACTTACTGATTTTTTCGGTAAAAAAATATCAGTAAGTAGTGTTTTCTTTTCCAAATTAATACCGAAAGTATAAATATAGAAAAACCTCAAGTTGTACAACACAAAAACTGCAAGTTAAAAAGTAAGTGCTACTATAGTAAGGTGTAACAATTTATAAGTATTTTTAGTTAACCCATACTTAGTTCAGAAACATTTTTTTTGTAAAAAGTTTTTATTTTAGTAGCTGATTTAACTATTTCAATTTCTAGGTTTTGGGATTAATAAAAATATTACATTATTTTAATAGTATTAGTGATAAAAATACTATACTACCAATTTTTGTTTGTTATTATTATTAATGTGTATCTGAAAAATATTTTTTTTTAATGTTCATAAATATAGTTCAAGATTAAATAGGACTATAAATTTCATAAGAATACTTTTATAACAGAACTTCCATCTCAGAAAATGAGAATTACTTATGGTAAAAACAACTCTAGAATATATTTATAGAGTAAAATGTTTGAATTGTAGGTACACTCAAAATTATAATTAAGTGATACTTAACTAAGTGAGTACGTGAGGACTTACTTGCTGACGCGTTTTGAAACAATCGTTCCTTTTACAAAGCCAAGCCTCTACTAGGTACAAAAAAAAACTTTAAGAAAAACTCGAGATATACAAACACTACGCAACAGATAAAGAAAAGATATTAAAAGATCACACACATTTTGAAGCCAACACCCGGTTCCATTACATAGCACACAACCAACTTTACCCACCCCCTTTACACTCATAAATCTCATCTCAACAACCTTTGTACCTAGCACAATGCTGCTAGTAGAGACCTTGCTTCATAAAAGGAACGATTAAATCAAAACGCGTTTGCAAGGTCAGCTTCGTAAATGAAACAATTGTTTAAAATAGCGTCAGCAAGTAAGTTCAAAAGTATTCACTTAGTTACACAATAATTACTTATAGTAAAATGTTCGTGTGCCTTCAAACATACCCTCTGACCTTGTTCAAAATGTAGAGTACAAGTAAAGATTAAGTTGCTTAACCATGAGCAATAAAATTGGTTGGAGCATTTCTCAAAGTTATGAATTTCCAAGAAGGAGCAAAATGATGAAAAACATCTTAAAGAGGAGTAAAAAATGCGTCAAAATTTAATAAGTTTGGCCTTTTTAAGAATCGGCAGCATACATTTCTGGTAAGAAACCTGCTAAGAAGACCTGGTATAATTTATTTTGCTAAAATCGATTATGTGGGCACGAGAAATAAATAGCTGGTATATGGCTTGTATTGAAGAGGGAGCAATTAGATTGTTACAGGGTAAAGAGTTGTTGGCAAAATTTGAACATTGTGAGAATGGACACTTGTGAATGACTTTGTATTCTTTTTATAATGCCCTGTTTTGGAAATGTACTACTAGACTGTGTTTGAAAAACGTCGGTTTGCTTGTTAATACCTAGTTCGGTAACATCATGGAGTTTTGGCCCAGTTAACCTGCCAATAAGAAAAATATTTTGTAAGTTGTATATTTTGTCATTAAAGAGTTATATTTCATTCTGAAAAGGTGGTTTATATACATTTCACCATTGGTGTAAGCTGATAATTATATCAACCTACATTCCCTATAGGTGTGCGGTCGGTATATTACCAAAGTTTCGCAATTTTGTTACTATATTTTAAAATCTTCTTCATAACTTCTTTGGGAAATTTTATAAATCGTCAACTTGATATGCCTTTTAAATTTATCTGTATGCACTTTCAGGAAATTTAATTTAATTTCAATCCAAGGGCTAAACTTCACAAGGGACATGGAAGAAGTTTTATAAAAAATAAAAGACATACGCCAAACTCAAAAGTTAATCATTTATTGACTCATACGCATTGTAAGTTAGAGTTTGTAGAAGCAACACTCACTGATGATGATGACTTTGTCATTGAAACGTGTATGAGTCAATAAATGATTAATTTGTGAGTTTTGTGTATGTCTTTTATTTGATATCAAAATCTTGTTGCTGTTCAAAAAAATGTCTTTATTTGTCTTGTTTGTAGTCTTGTTATATGTCTTTTATTTATATGTCTTTTATTTGTTTTTTTAACATAACATCACAAGCTAAGCTCAAATAATAGTTGTAAGAAAATTTATGTCAAAACTTTCCACAATCTATCCAAGTAGATTATAAATATCAGATGTCCTTTAAAACCTAATATCATAAATAATAATAGATATATTTTATTAATAACATACCTATTATAACTTCATCTTCTCATCTTATTCTTTTTTTGGTTGTATCCAGTTCTTACTCAAGCTACCTCACAATCTGAATATTCACTAACCTTCTTTAATTCCAACTTTCTCCTCAGGGAATAAAGAGTCAGCTCTTTATTGCTCTTTTTTCTTGAACAATTGGGACATTGTCCTAGCAAGAATTTGGAAACTGTTTGGGAAAAATTGAAAAGAGAATTAACTTCACTGGTGAAAATAAAAATGTCTTCAATAGACACACACAAACATTTGTGCGTGCGCACACACACACAGATACATAAAACACACACACACACACACACACACACAAGTATTAGAGACATTATTAGAGGTGAATAGTATTTGATATGAGAAACTCTGCAACAGTGAACTAGTCTTTTACCAATGATGGTATATTTGTCAGGAATACAGATAAATGTTAACAACAGATAGTAACATAATTTACTCACATTTATTTCCTGCAGGACACTTCTTCATTATTTGCTCAAATCACAGATCTTCTTTTCTTCTTTTGATGTCATAAACCAAACCAGTTTCCTATATCACAATGAGAAAAAAACACTAAAACTAAAATTGCTTAAAACTAAAAGAGCCCATTCGATGATGTAGAAAATGTTGAATCACTTGAAACTCTTTCATTTTTGAAGATTTTGAAGAAAACATTCATACTTCCTGTTAATTTAAACAGAAAGACCTAAAAACCTGAAACAAATGCATCCTAATACAAACATTAAAGAAAACATGTACATAAAATATTTCAAAATTAAACATCCTAACAACCCTAAAAATCCTTACAAAAGTGTCATAAAATGACAAAGGGCACTAAATTCACCCCCCAAAATCTATAGAACCTTACCTCAAATGCAGCCTTACAAGAGGACTTACGCTTGCAGCATCCAGGTAGTGTAAAGTGTAACACTTGGCTATTTGTCAAGTGTGTGTATATGTTAGTGGTGCTAGACGTCACAGAAGTAACTTCTGCTTATTCTAGTATGTGTGCGATGACAGCTCAGATCAGATTATACCCACCCTTCTACTGAGCTCTAAGAGTAGGTGGACTGAAAGAGAAAGTACAAGTTAGCTAAATAAAGCTTAAAAACTATCTTGCTCCATTTCAAACACAACAAAGCCAATAGATTATAAAATTCTTGAATTTTATGTGCCAATCTTCATCAGTGTCCTCAGAAGATCACTGAAGACACTGATGAAGATCGGCACATAGCGATCGAAAACATTCTGTCTCAGTAAGTTTTAACAAATTTACTAAATTCAAAGTTCGGATTGTCATAAACTATTGTTTAAGTGATTAATAAGATTATAAAAGTGTGAATTGATCTAAAAAAAAAAAAAAAAAACAGATGTCCTTGCATAGTCAAGAAAAAATTATACTAAAACAAACATGATTGTTTTAAGTTGATGAAAATTAGTAAAATTTGTTGAAAGTTGCTGAAAACTTTAGGGCGTTATATATTAGATTTGTTTATATTATGTAAAAATTTCAGGCTTTTCAAAGACTAATGTAATTTGTGTGCCTGGTACGTTTTAAATGATTTTTTAAATTTTAACCTTAAATTATCTGTTGAAAAATCTACTTAGATTGTTGCATATGAAATTGTAAACAAGACCTAAAACTAGAGATTATGCTAAAAGCATGCCAGCTAACCATATAGGGACTTACTTATATATCTTTACCTTTAGATTTAATTGTAAAAATTGAATCCTCATTCATAATTTTACATTACCCAATAATATTGAAAACTGTTGTTACTTTTATATTAATCACCAAATGTCATTACATCTTTAAGTTTTTATACTTCTTTGACATTTATAATTATGCTCTTTCTTCTTCACTTTTATAATTTAATTCAAACATTAAGTTATTACTACAATAAATTATTGTTTTAAAATAGGATTTTGAAAAATACCTTTCAATGACAAAAATAATTATATGCATAGAATATATTTAACTTTGAATCAGTTCTAAAGATATTTTAAAAGTGTATATAAATTTATTACAGTTGAAGCACAATAAATATTTGAGGTTTACATATTTTAGTTAAACAAAAATTACTGATATTTCTTAGTAAAAATTTAATTTTTTTTTAGCACAACTTTATTGGTTTGTTTGTTAATTGCATATTATTACAGCAATAGATTATTTTAGATTTCAGTTATCTTTATTTTGTAAATTAAGTTTTTAAATATTAATCTCTCATATATGAGAATTAACTAAACTGATTCAAACACTGAGAAAAATAAACTCCTAGTATTTGTTCCTGTAGGTGGTATACAGAATATAATATGTTAAAACAATCCTTGATCAACCAAACCTAAGATATCAAACAGAAAGTGATGCCCTACAAAACCCACAGTCAAAAAAGTATCCCAACACTGCCTTGCTTTACTTCAAGAGCAATACACAGGTTTGATTTTTAGTTTCAATTTACTAAAAAAAATATTACTTTACATTACAAATTTGTAAATTTTGTAAACTTGGAATTAAATCAGCATGACAGCTCAAAAAGAATAATAGTACAAAAAAGTGTCGCAAAATGAATGTTTACCATTCAATGTGGCAACAGCACTACAATGGACAAATCTTCATTATTTATAAAACACCTAAAAGTGATCCCAGAGTATCGCAGGCAGCTCTTTGGTTATATTTGCCTTTTTCAAGCACCTACTTGTGCAAAAAAATATTTTCACCACTTTTTGCAATAAAAACAAAATATAGGAACAAACTTGATGTTGCTGACTTGTGTTGTGGCCTTACTAAAATACAACCTCAAATAGGCATGCTAGAGGAAAAAAATGCAAGCTCATCTATTTCACTAACAAATTTTACTCTTTCAGTTGAAATTTGCCTTGCAAATTAAAACTTGAAATGTTATATCATGTTTCTTGTGAAAGTATGTATAAATAAATAAATTGTTTTCAATATATATACAATATTTGTTTCCTTCATATGCCTATACCATTTATTTAAAGTGGAGAGGGGCGTGGGAGGATTTCATTTCAAGAGGAGGGGCATGGTACCAAAATGATTGTGAGCCCCTGAGCTATAGAATACCATCTTGGTTACTGATGCAATTGGATAAAATTAATAATTTAATAGCTTTTAATTTAATTTTATGATTTTTTAAAACGTTTTCTTAAATATATTATAAACATTTAATAAATTTAATTGTTTTAAAATTTGATTTAGGTATAGTATATGAGTAAAAGTTTTGTTCATTAAATTTTTTAAAACAATAAAAACAGTAATTCATTCTCTTAGAAACTAGTATGTGTTTCAAATTTTACATAGAAATTTACTTTGTATTATAAAATTTATTGTGAAGAATCTTATGCTATTCAACTTGAATGTAAAATAATAATTAGAAACAAATTTAAATAATTTTGAAACAAATTATTAATTAATGAAACAGAAAAAAAGGGAGATGGTGGGACCGAGAAACCAATACCGGTACTCTGTTGATGACGAACGGATTTGAGCTTCTGTTCCATTACATTTCAGGGAACTCCATCACATCTTTGCATTACTGGGGATCAGATAGAGGAGTGGTAACTTAAAACTAACAACTCTAACTAAGGGTGAGCTTCTCCAAATCTGAAAAAAAAAAAAATATATCTGAAAATAAAAAAAAAACAGCTGAAAACATAAAGGTACCTGAAAGAAAAAGTACATATAGGCCAAATGAGGCCTATGATAAAACCACCCTACTATCTGAAGTGTTTAAAAACTATTTAAGATAAAATATGTTTGTTTTTAACCGATCTTAAAAAAAGGGAAGAAAATCAAACAAAGATGGTAATGGGTATACTGGTTAGCTGACATGTTTACTATTAGCTAATATGCAAGGAAATTTCACCACGACCGCATAAACATTTTCTAAATGGAATATATAGCAAAACGTTTTTACTGAATCACGTAACTATTTGTGTAATGTGTAAAATCTTTATAACGGACATGGTCTTAAACTAACACTGACCTGCTGTCTGCAAGCTCTGGGCTTCAGACTACAAAAACCTGAAACAAAAGATAAATGTTTCCGAGTAAGAATGGGGTTTTAAAAACTAAATAAAAATGTAAAAAACATTATGAAGTTTATTGAAATAAAACATTACAAAATATAGTGTTTTCTTCTTAATTTTAAAAGTATAATTTACATAATGATACTTATTAGTAATAAATCAAGATGTTTTCATTAATACTATATTAGTAATATAGTGTTAATAAAATAAGTAATATACTATATTAACAGTATATTGTTATGGTAATATAGAAATGAACTGTTTAATTAAAAAACCTTCCTTAAACTTAATTTTTAAACTGCAGAAAAATTTTTGTGCCTTTGAAAAAACTTTTAACATAAAATCTTAAATGATACTGACATTTAAAAAATGATAAAGTAACCACTAAATACTTTTAAATGTGTAAACTTGCCTATAGTAGCACTTACTTTGTTTGTTGAGGACGGCCGTTTTGGGAGATGTGTCCCATTGTTAACTCAGACAAACTGATCTCAAGGTTTACATAGGTTAGGGTGTTAGGGTGGGGGTGGGATATTATGGTGGTGTGGGTGTATTTTTGTGTGTATTAGGAGTTATGATGTGTGTGAGTTGAATTGTAATAGTGTATTGAGTATGTGTGTTGGGTGTAGTTTGAAGTGTCTGTATATTTAGTATTGTTCGGTTGTGTAGCGTTGGTTATTTCTGTGTTGTTTATGAAGAATTTGTAGGTTAGATGTTATGTCTATGTAGTCATGTTTTGTGGAGTTGAGATGATCGGCGAAGTTTGATTGGTAATTATTGTTTGTTAGTGTTTTAGGCAAGTTTATAAATACTTATAATTGTTTAGTGGAATAATATATTAAAATATTTGAACACATCATGTAGA
Organism: Prosapia bicincta; assembly: GCA_036971475.1. Taxonomy (NCBI): domain Eukaryota; kingdom Metazoa; phylum Arthropoda; class Insecta; order Hemiptera; family Cercopidae; genus Prosapia; species Prosapia bicincta. The sequence continues at coordinate 283,074,591 of JBAIZL010000005.1, read as the reverse complement.
CTAACTAGCTACGTTAAGAGATTTGCAGTTTTTGTGTTGTACATCTTGAGGTTTTCTTACAAATTACCCTTTTAATATCAAATTGGCAAATAACCACCCTTTACTGATATTTTTCAGCAGACGAAGTTTCGCACTAGGTCTGTGCATTGTTCAATGCTGTGGACAGTGCATTGAACAATGAACTGACCTAGTGCGAAACGCGTCTGCTGAAAAATATCAGTAAGTAGTGGTTTTTTGTGAAGTTGATACCAAAAGGGCAAGTTAAGAGATTGTTGTTCTTTATCGTACATCAGTCAACATTTCAACCATCATTACGGAAATCGAAGTTTAAACACATTAATCTATGCATATTTTCAGTGTGTATTTGGTTAAATGGACAAGAGTTAAGGTTTTTAGGTGGAAACAATCTTTTAAAGAAACATTTGCACAATATCTGTAGAAGCATTTAAAGAAGGCATAAATGGGAAAAGATAGTAGTATTTGTCATAATCTTACAAGAGGTTATTGCTGAAATGGATCCTGGCGATGGGGAAAAGCATGAAAAAACCCAAGGAAGACTTATAGGAAGCAAAAATGAAGTTCAGTTTGACTATAATAAGTTCAGTTATTTGAAGAAAATCTTGAACTACACCAAGGGAGATTTAAACATACTTGAAAAATCAGGAAAAAATATTTCAAAAGCATTTACTCTGATATGAAAAACACGTTTTCCAATTCTGAATTTGGTGGGTCCAGAGCTATTGTTTAGAAAATTTAGTGTTTCTTCCTCCACTTGATAGGATATAAGTGTAATATTTTGAAAGATAAGAACAAAGCAGCTCTTGGGCCAAATGGTACTTCATATATTGTGTATAAAAATTTTCCAGACCTAGAATTTTCCTTTTTAAAATTCTTTTTCTGTTTTTAGAGAAATCTTTAGAATTGTATGCAAACTTCAACTCTTTAATTATGAGACTAATTGAAAAAAAGTCCATTATTAAGTATCGACCAAGACCAATGTTATAAATAATTATTGCATAACTGAGTAAATACTTATGAACTTACTTACTGGCGTGTTTCAAAACATTCGATACTCATTCACATGAGTAGCGGGCCAGCTTCCTCAATAAAAATAATGTTTTGTAATGCATCAGCAAGTATCTTCATAAGTATTAACTCAGTGATGCAATAATTATTTATAAATTAATTAGTGAATTCAAGATCATTACAATCAACTTTTCAAGACTAATGATAATATATTTTTTAAAATTTAGAACCGAGAGCAAACAAGCTTATGGAATCAAATAACCTATTTAATCCCAGTATTGAAAAAGGCATGTTTGTATCATATTGTATTTGCATTGGAGTTTCTGGAAATACACTCAGCACTGATGATCTAGTAACAATTGGACTTGTTTTTGGGTTTATTAAACAAAAATTGTTACAGTTTGCAATCTATCACTTTCAGGTACCTGAAATTTTTAAGATTAGTTCTTGTCTACTACAATGTTTTCTGCTTCATAATTTTAACAGAAAGAGAGATTCTACAGTAATTCTTTTTGATAGTACATTATGCAGAGGTGCTGTGTTTCTCCCAGGTGTGAGATTCAAGCTAGTATTTAATTGGCCTCTTGAAACTTTTTCAAAGGATAAATCACATGGGGGTGAATAGGACTTTTAAAAAATCAGGGATTAGTGATGCCACCATGTTTGACTTTTGTGGATTGTATGAACAAGGTTTTGTTATTCAAGGAAAGTAATGTGTAACTTGCTATCGAGGATAGTGAAGTTTTGCATCGGTCTTGATGTCTGAAAGTTAAACCCGCCAAGTGTAGATCCTGGAGGAACACGGTTTATGGTCTTGTCAACTATAGACTTGCAACTAATAGTCAGGCAATAGAAGACATTAATTAGGGAATTTTCAGGGTATTAATATTAGGGGTAAATAGGGTAGTCAGTCGATATTAGGGTCAATATTCTCAGGTTGATGAAAGACCTGATCTTGATCATTCAGTGAATGTCATTACTGAGGAGGTTGGATATATATTTCTGCTGTGAGGGCCAAGACAAAGTAGGTATATAATATTGCAATTGTATTAAACTTTCAGGTATGCATCATTCATACTATTGTGTATGTTTAACAAGAAAACTATTTCATTTTTAGTGATAGAATCAACTGCAATGTTAAAGTCTTGCTTGGATTTAGAAAGTCCATGGGATTTCAGTATTCTTTATAGATCTGAAAACAATTAATTTTTAATCCGGGTTGAGGATAGCTGATGTTCTTAATCAACAGACTTGTAGTAATAAAGTTCCATGTCTTTGATTCTTATGATGACTCCATGGCACATAGTGCTATATCTTGGTTCTGGATGGTATTTCATATATTTGGTATCAGTTATAAAATAGGTTTTTGAAAGGTATGATTATAGACTGTGAATGTTTGGGTTTGAGAAAATCTAAGGGAAAGTCATAGGTGGGGTGTTAAACAAGGATGAAGTACAGTCAATGATACGCACTCAGGATTTGTCTACACATCGTGATTGATGTTGATTGTTGCCATTTTAGCAGGAGTCATTTTCTCTCTGATTGGAGGGCTTTCTTAAACCAAAGATCTCAACAAATCCTAAGTTTTATGAAAATGCATTACAGTATACACTTTCAGGACCAAGTATCATGAAGAGATGGGATCTTTCAAGTAATGGCAGGTTTTGGATTGACTACCTAGAGGGGTCAGCTTCAGCTCCTAATTAGCCAACTGGGTGTCTTGTAGCTTTCAAGAAGGAAGATATACTTGGAGATATGACATGAGTCTGCTTAGAGAGGATGAAAAATCGGCTTGCTTGGCCAAGCCCCCTTGGCAGGATATGTTGAAATAATTAACATTTATTGATTCCATCTTCGCGTGAGCTACTAGTAATCACGGATACTTTTAAATGTTTTAAACTTGCCTATATTAGCACTTACTTTGCTTGTTGAGGACGGCCGTTCCGGAAGATGTGTCCCTTTGTCAACTCAGACCGTAACTCAAAGGTACTCTGAGTTGACGAAGGGACACATCTCCCGAAACGGCCGTACTCAACAAGCAAAGTAAGTGCTACTATAGGCAAGTTTAAAACATTTAAAAGGGTTTATTGAAATAATTGTTATCAGACCTGTAGAAAACCTCAGAAAATTTGATCTGGACAATTCATAAAAGTACCAAGTCTGAAAGATGACAACCATCATTAAGAGAAGTTCACAAACCTGGGAAACAAGCATAATAAATTCTCTCCTTACCTGAGAAAATTGTATGATAGAACTCGAATTATCCAAATCCATTTGTTACTGCACCCCATTCAGATAAACAAAAAAATAGGATAATTGAATATTATTCAAAAAAAGGGTCAATTTTAATTACTTACTGTATGTACAGTGCGTGAGGTTTAACGGCGTCACTCATTCTATTCTAGCATTGAACTACTGGCCTAACTGAAAACAGTAAAATACATATTTCGTCTCTTTCTTTGCAAAAGCAGAGCAACACATTTAAAGATCATGTCTGCATTAAACTATTATAATTTTTATTAAATTATTTTAATAATTTTTTTTTTATTTCTAAAAACATTTTTGCAAACAGAACTCCAAGAGTTTCCTTCGAAATCTAAGATTGCTCCTTTTGTAAGTTTTATAACATCTTCTATTTCAAAACTAACATTTTTCTGTGCTACATAACCTTTAACTTGAGCCCATATTAATTCAATGGCATTCAATTCAGGGTAATTGGGTCGTAACCTAACACTGATGTTTCCACTATTATTCAACAATTCACCAAATTCATAAAATTTATATGATGGTAATAAGCCGGTAGAGATCGGTTTCAGCATATCGTTGGTAAACGGAATTTTTCTTTCACTTAGCCATCGAGTCATTTCACATTTTTTTGAAGACGAGACAGAAGCCTTGATCAATTCAACATTATGGCACAGTGCGTTATTGAAATCTAACACAGAATTTTATGGAAGATTCGGTAGCAACTGTTCTTTAGCCCATTTAAGAAAATTCGTGGAATTCATCTCATCTTGAAGTTCCCGTTTTCCACATCAAAAACGTGTTTGGAATGAACCCGTTTGCATAGCCAGTGACTAATATTAATTTTTGCCATTTAGACACTGGAGTTCAGAGTCCTTTCTGAGTGCGGTTAGTCCATGTTTTCCTACTACTTGAGACGAAGGGATGTAGGATTCATCAAGGTAAACAACTACTTCTCTTGAAGGGATGTACAATTCATCAAGGTAAACAATTACTGTATCTTTTAATGTGCCACAGACAGAATATTCTCTTTACTCTAAAATCAGGCTTTTCAACAATCACTTTCCTATCATTTAAAATTTTTTTTCCGTGAAAAAACTAATGACGAGTATTTTTTTTAGACTCCAAGTGGTTCTTTTAAATTTTATCGGGTCCTGTAAATTCAATAAAATTTTCTTCAATATTGGCAATTCCTTTTCTGATTTGTAGAATACATGGGCAGTCCATGTAATTACTGATCCATCGAAATTGTCGATGTCTATAATTGTGCACTTCCTTCTTTTTTTCGTTGCGAGTTTGAAAAGAACATTCACCTTCTGATGACAGCAGTACTTTTTTTTCTTTCCTAGTGATTTTAACTGTGGTTACAGATACACCACACACTTGAGACATGCGTTTATCATATTGTTGTAACAGCATTGAAAATGTTTTATGTTCACAAAAATACTTTGGTTCACTAATCATAAAATAGTTAACATTTGAAATAATTTTGCATGCTTGACCATGAAGTTTCTTTTGCAATTTAGTTTTAATTGTTCTAATTTCATTTTGTAAAAAAAAATCAAGTTACCAGTATATATTTTACTTTACAAACCACAAAGTACTTAACTCTGAAACACTAGCCCTACACTAGCAAGAACTTAATACAACTAGCCTAAAAGTCTGGTTAACCGTAAACCATACTGTTTACACATTAAATATGACACAATTGTCACCAAATGCTAACACAACATATTCAACTTTGACTATAGGTATATGTTTTCAGAAGTGATGGATATTTACCCCGCACTGCAGCCCAGTCCACCCTAGCGATCTCAAGGTCAGAGACACGGTTAAACCTCAGGCATTGTATGTTACAAATAGGAGAAAAAACTATTTTTTTATAGTTTTCTATTATTTTCTTAGTTTTTTCACAAAGAATTGGACCCCAAAGTGGGTTTCCCATTCAACGTTGTTGTAAAAACCATTTGAAAACGGTATTTTCTAACTTTGTTTTTGCTACCTTCATTGATTGTCCTGATGAACATTCATCTTTATTTTTAAGGATTGACATAAAGTTTTAAAGTATAGGTTTGCTCCTTTGAATGTCTGAAATCGTTGATTGTCCAACACAGTACATCTCAGCCAACTGTTTACCCATAACTCCTTTATCTGACTGATCTATAATTAGTTAATCCACAAACGATAAGACAACTAATTTTCTTGTAGAAGATATGATGAACAACGGAGCACACTCACAAACAAAATGGACTGATGTGAAAGAGTACTTTACTAGGGCTGGTCTACTGGAGACGGACAACACCTAACTATACAGAACTACACTCAGCATCTGAATAATGTTTACGTTTGCATGGAAAAAAGGTAATAGAACATATAGACAGAATCTTTTTTTTGCAAATTGTAGTATGTTTCTGTCTTATTTTCTTAAAATCAGAAAGCGATTCGGCTAGTGGGAGGTTGGATAGTTAGAGTTCCATCGTACATTATCCATAACAGAAAATTATATCGGTAAATTCTTAGAACATTGATATGGCACTTTAACTCTGATATTAATATACATTTTCTTAATTTGTCTGACAGTCCAGTATTAAATATTTAAATAAAGTAGCACACATAACTCTAATTGTTGCTGAAACGCCAGTACTACTGTAAATATAAGTTCTAAAATAATGCAAATTAATTGACCAGACACAGTTAAATTATTTTCCAAATACTTTTAATCCTCAACGTATTTTATATCAGTAGAAAAAACGTTTTCTAATTTTGTCTATTTTCTGTGTTTTCATTTAATTAAAAATGAATTTTTTCAAAGACGTGTAGGTCAGTTATAGGAATAATTTTCAATATTCTCTTCAGAATTAAATTCTCTACAAGTTTTGTTAAAAGTTCTACTTAAATGTTGATTATTTAACAAAATTTATGTATGTCAGATTTAACCGTAACATGTTCTTTGAGACTGACCCTTACGTATTTCATCATAGACCTTTAAAACCACCATATGCTTCATTGTAATAGAAGAACTGAAATCCTGATGAAATCTTTTGCCACCTATATCTCATTAATGAAGGGTTTCCAGACTTATATTTATATGAAGTTATTATATTTATATGAACAAACCCTGCAAGTGTACTAATTTTTTCCTGGGACACCAGATTATATAAAACAATCAATACATATACATTAACTGAAATACAGAGGGCAGACCCAGAGGTTAACCCACAAGCTACATTTGTTTTGAGATATGTAACAGGTTTTTTGTATTGCCGCCAAACAGCCGGTTATTAACGCAAGTAGTTGCTAATGGTTCGATTGAGGGCAGCACATTCCGGTCTCAATTATTATCAGCTGTTCTCTATGTACTTGATTTTTTCCCGGTCCTTATAAATTAAAATGGCAGGACAAGTAGTAAGTTGGATAAGAGAAGCCAAAGGGCGAGTGCCATAAGGGAGCAGGCAGGAAAAAGGCCAGTGCTAGCGGGTGACTGAGGGACCAATCTCCGATCGATCGGATTTACCCCAAGGATTCCAGCTATGGAGGTCATCCTTATATCTTAATACGACACAAAAGGTAAAGCTTTCAATATTTTAAATTAATATATATACATATAACCTCTATTGTAAGCCTGAGGAAATCAATTAATCAAAATTTCTTTTGAGAGGCGGGACATTCAAATTTTATTTTGGGGCATAACTTCATTATTTAATTCTTGAATTTTGTAGTCCATTACGTTCGGTGAATCTCATTAATCACTTAAACAATAGTTTATGACTATCCGAACTTTAAATTTAGTAAATTTGTAAAAACTTACTGAGACAGACGTTTTCGATCGCTATGTGCCGATCTTCATCAGTGTCTTCTAGCACATAGCAATCGAAAACGTTCTGTCTCAGAGTTTTAACAAATTTACTAAATTTAAAGTTCGGATAGTCATAAAATATTGTTTAAGTGATTAATAATTCATCATTTAGTTTTCCTATGGTGGTGTGACAGGTGGCAAGTATGGGAAAAAGTTTAAAATTACATTGTCAGAGTTTAGCAGAAATAGACCCTGTAGGGCTTTAATAAACTGTAGACTGAATAAATATTTATTAATTTAGACTCTTAATATTTATAAAATTAACCAAACTTTGTTTCAATTAAGTCTAATAAAAACTACTGTGTTTGCTAATAGTCTAGACTTATTAGCACAAAGTCACACAAGTCACTAGAGCTTTTACTCTCTTCACTACATTACAAACACTGATCCACATTTATGCTGCCCAAAACCCTTATATATCGACTTGCTGTTTCTAGCAATTTCTCATAAATCCTAGCCGTTTCACTTCTGGGTGCAGTTGCACTCTTGGTAGTGTTTCTTGCCTTATACCAATAGTAGAAAAAAACATTTATTTTAAAAGAAAAACATTAAGGGGCACTGTAAAGCCTAAAAAAGGTTTACCTTCTTTCCCCACTTGTTAAGATAAATGAAACATTTCAAAATAACAATGGGTTATGGATAAATTATTTAATATTCTAAGAGCTACATTCCCTAATCAGAAAAAGGAAGGTTTATTTCTTGAATCGGATTTTTAAAAAATAGTGAATTACTTTAATCGGATTTTAAAAAAATAGTGAATTACATTGAATTTCAAGAGTTTAAATGACTGAGAGGCTGCTGCTTGAAAATCTTTTGAACAAAATTGTTTAGGATTTCCTTGAAACCTACGAGGATGATATCTGGAAAGAATCGAGCTTCTTAAAAGGTTAAAAGTCTTTTGCTGTAAAATGCCACAAGAGATTTTCTTCAACTAATCTAGGATGTGAGTGATGGACATTAATATGAATGCTTTCACCAGGAAATAACCAACATGGCGGAACACCTCTAAAAAAATGAAACAACCAACTTGAAAAAACTACAATGAAAGTGGAAACCAAGTATGTTAGAATCTCAAGACTCATAAACTTATAGCAGAGTCGAATGAAGCAAATTTTAGTGGAGCGTTGATGTTCAGAAAGTCAATAATTACTTTGCAGCCTATGTTAAAGAGTTCTTTCTGAGAAACTAGACATTATGTTACCATGGAAACAGATAAGCTTCTGTTTATGAAGGCAGGTCATATGCTCAGTTTAATGTTGTTTTGTCGTGTACAATTTAAATGTTTACTAGGTGTGTTTAATTAGACTGTATTGATTTTAAAGGAATGACCCAACAATGTATTTGCCGCAGCTGAAACTAATGTTAATTTGGAATGATCTTGTGCAGCTTAACTTTTAATAGGCTACAAAAATCTTGTAGATGGCCAACCCTCAAGGTCATGTATCATGCAAGAAAAAATTAGTTTTTTCCCAATAAACAGTTTATTGTATTACACTCCAATTTTGAATGAAACATTTAGCTTAGCATCAGGTTATTAAATGTTTATAACAGTAAAATTATTTTGAACAGTGGTATGTATACACAATTAAGTATTTCAAAAAGTGTGAACTAAAAATTTTATAACTTGCAGTTTTTTTGTTGTACATTTTAAAGTTTTTTTTAATCATTACTTTTGGTATCACTTGCCGAAAAACAATTATTTACTGATATTTTTCAGCAGACTCGTTTCCACAACTCACAACATTGGATAATGCACTGATCTAGTGTGAAAATATCAATAAGTAGTGGTTTTTTTGCCAAGTGATACCAAAAATAGTTAAAATTTTAATGCAGTAAATACACAGTTGTTTGAATGTGACATAGTACAGTATAATAGAGGACTGTGCCAAAGTAAAGTGATGTAACAAATTATGTCAATGCTCCAAAAATACATTTTTAACTAAACATCTTTACAATTTTTTTATTTTTGTTAATCATTAATTGGCAATAGAAACCAAATATATTGAAATTGCAAAAATTTCTCAAAATGAATATTATTTACAAAAAAATTGTGGTCATTATAAAAAAAACCTACAAATCTGAAATCAGGTCAAAAATAAGATTTATCAATTATCATTCTTAAAATAAACAAAAATCAAAATATTTCTGTCCAGTGTAACCAGATCTATGTCTGAAAATGTTTTAAGTACAAACAAGTCAGTATAACCATCCTCAAGTTGCTCCTAGTCTGTATTTAAAGCATATCCAGGTTTTACTTTTATTGTAGAAAATTATTTTTATTTGGAAAACCAGATACATTCACCTAGCTACACCTTGACCTATAAATAGTGCTTGAGTCAACATGTGCAAAATTCCAAGGCTACAATTCAGTGCAAATTAGGACTAAAGCCGGGTTTACACGATGCCAGTTGAAGAGACAATATTCAGAGGAAAACACTGTCATAAAATTATTGGCTACATGTAAGGACCTCTGGCCAATTGGTGTACCAAGTGCCCTGCAATTCTATTGTCTTCAGGAGTAGACAGAGGACAATTGACTGGGAGTAGTGACACCCCCCCACTCTATCGAGACAGTTATCTAGACAATTGGCGCCATGTGAACGTTGTAGGGCAGTAGATCTCTCGTTTTGGGCCAGTTTGCATTTGTTCTTCCATCACACTTGCAAGAAATGCAGTAGACTTCTGTAATTATTTGCCGTAGCAAGATATGACAGTATCACTTCTAATTTTGACTTAAGAGGCAGTGCTATCCTCATTATTGTATCTTGTCTAGATATTTTACTTTCAACAAGCTGCAATAGTTTGTCAAAACTCTCCGGACTCATCCTTTAACATTCCAATGGATCCTCCATTTGTAATTCTTTTATCAGTTGTGATGACGCTCCTTGACTGTCTCATTTCAAAAGCCATTTACTTGTCCACTCCCTCTTCTTATTTAACTCTTCCTCGAGAACTTCGCAAACCTCAGCGATAAATTCTTGACAACAATCCTCACTTATAACTTTCAATTCATCACAAGACACAAGAGATGATAAGCACTCAGCAATTTTTTGTCACCAACTGCCGTGGCAATAGTTTCTCCATGTGAACAAGTTCTCATTCAATTGGAATGGCCTCAAGCATTCACGCAACTGGCCCCGACAATAGTCTCTTTGATTGGCATTGTGCAAACCCACCTTAAACATCAGTGATAAATGTACTACCATATTTGTTTCGGCACTAAATTTATATGCTGTAGGTACTGAATGTTTACCATAAATAATTGGTTGGAGCAAACAAAAATATCTCAGAAAAAACATCCAGAGATACCATTTAGCAAGTAAAACCATTAAAATGAACACTGTATTACATTATGAGCATCAACTTACTTCTAGATAATTTGATTCTGTTACATTACTTTTACACAGACTAACATCAAAAAGTTTATTCTAATCTTTTTGATGACTTAAATGCAATTATTTAATTCTACTTTTATTGCCTATGAAGTATAGTACAAATAAAACTCCCAAACCCCTGGGCAGAAAGAAATACAATGGATGCTCGCAGCATACAGAAAAGGTTATATGAATAAAATAGATACTGCCTATTAGAATTTATAAAAAAATGTATCAATTATACCTCTATATAGGAAAAAAGGCAGACAAATTAATTTGCTCAAATTAAAAAAAATATTTACTTTATATATTTACAGTGTATTATGAAACTAAATTTAGTTAAATTAATATTTAACTATGTAAAAATTTTTAAAAAAATAACTGGGAAAATTAATATAAACACAAATATCAAAAAGCTAAAAATCCACTTAAAGGAAAAAATTAATATCCAAACTTAACTAATTATTATTTCCTGATAAAACTGTAGATGACGTATCTATATTATATACAGAATTTTAAATTTTAGATCCATTTCTGTAAGAATAAAAACCTAAATACTGGTTAGAAAAAAGGGAATGTATAGGACATAACTACAATCTATTGCTTACATCTGTTACAGTTTAAAAGGAAGCACTTTCCATAAACCTGTTAAGGGAAAACTAGCAACAACCAAAAACAAGTAGAAAGTAATGTCCAAGGATAAACAGGCAGAGCAATATTTTTTTTAAAAACCTGGATATTTAACCCTTTGCACGCGTATAACGTGATTTCTCGTAAGGCTGAAATCTCCGCTAGCGCGTATTATGGGATATCTCTTATTTACAATATTTTGTAAATGGAAGTCCTAGTTGTTTGTATAAAGTCCATTACAATATGTGACAATGTTTGGTGTAAATAAACTCCTCTGCTACGTTTATTATGCTCAGCTACATGCTACCGATCCACATTCTGTTGTTTTAGCCACCAGGCGCCATTACGTGGACTATGCATGCGAGTATGACGGAAAATCTCGGCAGGACACAGCGTCTGCCAACTGTGTCGTATTTAGTGTTCGCAATAGTTGTTTACTGTTTAAGTGAGTGACCATCGTTTGTACTGTAAGAATAATTTATTATTTATGATTTCGTGAACAATAATTTTAGTTACTTTAATTTTATTATAAATGGATTTATTGATATGTTGAATTAGCTATGTTCACATCTGTAACTAAATTTTCAATGATTAATGTGTAAAAATATAAAAAATTATATAAATAACTAGTTTATAATTTTTTTTGTTCAAATACATCTTTAAGAACTCAGAATTAAATAGAACTTTGAACATTTCGCAAAAAAGTTTTTTTTACCTAATAGCACATAATTTGTTAGTTGCCCATTATTTGTCCTGTGTACTAAGGGTTAATAACATTATATAATGTGAGCCAAGATTTTTTTCTAGTGGAAAACATGTAATCTTTGGCATACTCTTGAATTTCCTATAAGCTGAAGGTATTATTCCGAATCAGGATGCTGTGTCGCATCACACTGCTCTAATGTATTTCAATGGAACACCTTCTGATGCAAGCGACTGTGCGGCGCTGCCAAACCGCTCCAGAAGCAGTATCGGACTGCCAGCACGAGTTTGTTGTTGTCATAATGGAGTCCTTTACTGATGAAACTAACAAGTTTCTAGTAGAACTAATAGCTACAAATCCTGCTTTATGACTCTTGACTAAAAACCTATGACAATGTTGTTCGAGATAATATATGGGAGCAAATTGGGAGGAAACTCAATAAAACAAGTACCTACTATAATTTTATTTTTTACAGATTAATTTTTTTCCTATTACTGACTTTTTAATACACCCCTGTCTCCTTCCTTCCCAAACTAATCCACATCAACAGCAATTAATTTGTAGTTTGCATCTACAATCGCTAATAATACAGTGGAATAGTAGTCTTTGTACTTAAAGAACATAGATCCACTGTTATGCAGAGCCTTAATGTGTGCTTGCCATCAATTGCTCCAAAACTATTAGTACAATTCCACCTAATCCAAAACCTCTGTTATTTGTTTTAATTGATCGTTTATATGTTGTCAGACATAGTTTTCATATTGAAAACAATAACGTTGATATTCAAAACATGACCGGAATGCACAACTGTTCGCACTGGCTCCTCATTGACTACTGCATGTGGCAGTCGCTGCCAGGCATCAACCTGAATCTGAATAGTTGTAGCAACGCCGCTCAGCAGCTGCTGCCAGAATCTGAATGTTACCTTTATGAAACCAAAATGCCCCTACTAAGCGCTAAACTCACTAAACAAATACACCACAGTCCTGCCAACTACACAATGTGTAACTAACATAGCTTTGGCTTATAAAATTAATCTTGTTTTATCATAAAAACATTGCATTTTTACAATCAATATTATGTATACAACTTAAAACCAATGGAGACCATTGAATTTTCTTCTACACAATGCTCCAAACACTACAAAAAAATCTAACACAATTTGAAACGATTTCTCCCAAAATTCAAATAAGTTCAAAGACAAATTAATATTACTCATACATTCTTACCATAACATCAACAGTAAAACATGAAACTGAATATTTAGAAATAATTGAGATATGATAACATCATTAATCATTGAATGTAAGGAAAAAGACTAAAAATTTACAGCTTCTGAACTCTCTTAAACATAAAACTGAATTTCAAACATGAATATAATATTATTTATTAAAACAAAAAAAATTGGACCTGATAAAGGCAAGGATGGAAAGGCATAGTTAGCATTTGAAATAAATACATTTTCTCACAACTGAAAGTTCGAAAGTTTTATTTGCATAAAACTTTATCTAATATAAGTCATCACCTAAAGCTTTCTGTAATGTTGAAAAATTATAGCAGCGAAAACAAAGTATCAACTGCAAACCTGTAAAACAAATTTACTTTAGATGAAAACGTTTAAACCACAAATATGAGATAAAATTTTGGAAACCGATTACTGGAAAATGGGGATTCAGGGTGACAAGGAATTAAGTCATACTTGTAAGTTAGTTTGGTACAACACTATCATAAAGGAAATGAAGCAGAGAAATATGACAAGGGTGTTACAGAAAAGGCCATCATTATAGGTTCATTTAATACAGCAACAAAATATTCAGGATTAACAAAAGATGGAAAGGAACAGTCAAGCAATCTGACAATACAAATTCAAATACCTGCAAACACAATACATTAAATTTTAAACTTTTTGGAAGAGTAAGAAAATTAAAAATGTTACATTCCGCAACACATAAAACATGTGAAACACTGTAATAAATTATGACTATCCGAACTTTATATATTTAGTAAATTTGTTCAAACTTGCTGAGACAGAACGTTTTCGATCGCTATGTGCTGATCTTCATCAGTGTCTTCTGCTTGGAGATGTTGGGTCAAGCGGTGACGGTTTTAAAGGTAGGTTTTCGATAGTATCAAATAGTATGTGTGATTTGTATTGTGTTTGTTTGTTTAATATGTTTGTATTTTGTGTTTTTGTAAATTTCATATTGTTCTAGTGTGTTAAGATGTGGTCCTTTTCTGTTGATGTGTAGGATTTCTAAATTATGATAAATATCTGTGTATTTGTGTCCTGTTTCTTTTCTACTACAGACAGGGTAAACAAATACATCACATTACCATTCATAAACAAAACAACAAACAAAATAGCCCGCAAAGTTTCAAAAAATAGGTTACAAAATAGCATAAAAAACCAATAACAAATTACAATACAAAATACAACACAACACCAATAACAAAGATAAACTACAAGCACCAGGCGTATACAAACTAAACTGCGACAAATGTAACAAATTCTACATTGGACAAACAGGTCGCAGCTTTAAACAAAGAGTCGAAGAACACAAACATAACATTAACTCAACATTTTACAATCACTTAAAAGAAACAGGACACAAATACACAGACATTTATCATAATTTAGAAATCCTACACATCAACAAAAAAGGACCACATCTTAACACACTAGAACAATATGAAATTTACAGACACACAAAATACAAACATATTAAACGAACAAACACAATACAAATCACACATACTATTTGATACTATCGAAAACCTACCTTTAAAACCGTCACCGCTTGACCCAACATCTCCAAGCAGAAGACATTGATGAAGATCGGCACATAGCGATCGAAAACGTTCTGTCTCAGAGGTTTTAACAAATTTACTAAATATAAAGTTCAGATAGTCATAAACTATTGTTTAAGTGATTAATAAGATTAACCGAACGCAATGGACTACAAAATTCAAGAACTGTAATAAATGTTTAAATGTAACCATTTGATTAGCATTCATGTACCAGTAAGAGAGATCGCACTACGACCAGCAGGATCATTCCCGTAAATGTAACAGATAATTTTTAGCACAAAAATTGTCAGTAAACGTAAGGTAAAGTTTGATTAACATGAGAAAATAAATACATAAATAAAAAAAAATATTGACAAATATTAATATAATTTGAAAAATTAGAGAAAAAATTGAGAAAAAAGTGTAAAAATCTTTCAAAAATATGTTGCTTTTATGGGCCTTATAAGGGCAGGCACATGTTTGCTAATGAAACAATAATGTTTCTGAAACCAACCAAACCAGTAACATCAGTTTCTAACAACTCTATTGAAACTCAACAAATATATTGAAATTTAAATCTGAGATAGTTCTACAGAATAATAAGTATGAAATGCTACATTTAATGAACAATGGAAATTATTATAACCTTTATAGCTAATATTTCCAACAGGATGTAACAATATATCCAATTTAATCAACAAAACTAGTTTTTCTATAAATAGACTGATTAATATAAATACTTTTCAAAACTTGCTCTCTAAAAACATTAACAAGAATGCTAGGAAAAGTAGAGCTGACACGTTCATCCAGTTTATAATCTACATTTTGTTTAACAGCTTTTGTAAATTAAAAACAAACCTTGTTTCTTGTGAAAGACATAACAAAGCTTTAAAAATTAGAAATGCAAAAACATTTACCTCATTTGTACAACAAAGACACAGTCTGCAGCTGAAGGTGATGATGTAGCTGTTGCTGATGGTTTATAGATGTTTTGATGTTGACAAGGAAGTAATTAACCTAAAAACAGAAATTAAAAAATTTAATTGAAGGGATTTCGTTTCTTATAAAAGTATATATATATATATATATATATATATATATATATATATATATATATATATATATATATTATAAAGATTATTCTGTTACGCAATACAACTGGTTTTACTATTTAATGAATGTTTGAATGATGATATCAAATTTCTATTTAAAACAAAAAAAAAACTACTCAGGAACAATTCATAATTCTTTATTATCACAATTTTATTTCAACAGTTAAATAATAAACAATAAACAGAACAAAAATAAACTTAACAAATTTTAACACAATATACTAAACTCACTTTCTTTGATTTTTAGTTACAAATTTTCATATACCCTAGGCTAATTTTAAGATCTCTTAGTATCTCGGGGTTTATACGCATGGGCTATATTTTTACTTCTTTTGTTAATTAAATAAATTTTGAAAAACAATATTAAATTTTGAAATTAGTTTTAATAAATATTTTCCTGATGGAAAAACTTTAATTTGGAATAAGCAAAAAAAAAAGCGAAACTATTTGAACTGGATTATGTTCTTCCTACTATCTATTAATTAATTCCAAGATATTCTAATGTACAAATTTAAACTTCCCTATTATCTTAAGAGTCCACTAAAGTTTATTTTTTATAGCGCTATATATATACTTAACTTATCAAATACCGAAATTCTGCAGGTCGCTTACGTAAGATTCCGTTCTCTTCAAATTTCACTTTTTACACACTTAAATTCGTTTTAGTTCCTTCAAATTATATTACCACTGTACTTTATCTTTAAATTCTCTTATCCTTATTTAAAATTGCCAAGTTCCTTCACAAATCTGTATAATTTTGACGGCTTTTTTTAAAAGGAATTTTGACTGGTCATGGCAGGTCCCATCTCGTAGCGTCACCCACGCTATCTCTGACTAAACTAACGCTTCGTTTTTAATTTTTTTAAAAATATTTTACAAATATGGCGGCCTCCTTCTTCAAAAAGAAATCATATGCTTTAATTTAACGAAGTTCCGTTCCTTCCCACTAGAGTCGACTGTACACTTGACCTATTTCTTTACTTTCACATCTGTTAATGTCAACGAACTGTTTTCACCGTTTTAATTTGGTTAACATACTGTTCCAATTTTCCGATCCTTAACAAACCTTCCAGTGTTTATTTAATTATTATTATTTGTGTGTGAAGTGTCTTTGCGTTTTACTTTTGTAATAATTCGAATTGTGTGTGTTTTGAGCTGAATTCATAGAACATAACCTTTCATTGTTTACAATCGTTTTTCACTTTTTCCTTCAAGTAATTACTTATGCCCTATGTTACTAATATTTACAATTTTGTTTGAATATAATTATTATTAGATTATCTTGTTTTAAATTTTATTTGATACAACAAATTTCCTTATGCATTTACAGTTCAAATATCTTGTTTATATGTTACAACCGTTTTATAACCTTTCTAGGCTTTTACCTAAAATTAGTTTTAATCTAACCAATCTTTTAATGAATTTCTTTTTAAATTTTGTGTGAGTTATTTCTAATTTATTTTTCCAATTCTTAAAGAACATTATATAGCCCATTCTATAAATGTTACAATGTCCCCTAATTTAATTTAAATTAAAAAAAATATTTCTACTATCTACATTACACTTTCTTTACATTTTACAAGCTTGATTAAATATACATATTTTTTTTTTTTTAATTAAATTTAAATTAACATTTATTTCCTAATTGTACATTTTATTTAATAACTAATTGAACACATTTTATATTGAGTAAGTACCTCAACACTTTGGCTAACTTATCGTCCATTGTCTTTACTACTTTTATAACTGTCCATTTAAAAGTCATTTATACATTCATCTGTCCACTTTCGTCCATTTATACTTAATTCCTATGACACAATTTTATCTTAATTCTTTAACAATCAAATACTGAGCTGAAAACTTCAAGCTACTTGTCTTACATGGTTTATACTAGTTTAAAACTCGCATAATACTATTTAATTAATTTTATATGTTGTTATTTATTATTCTATTTACTATCCCTTTTTTCGCGTCCTCCCAACTATTCATAATAAATTTTTTCAATTAAAAATAATTTTTCTTAACCTTGCCTCAACCTCACTTCAGTTATAAATCTATCAACTCTATCTGAACACAACTATATTAAATTTAACCCCAATTTCATATTACTATTTGTTCGAGTTAGCGCTCGAAGTTTCAATTTGCTTTGACCTACCTAACAGCTGTACCGTGACGTATTGGTCACGTGATCTCTGACCCGCTAATCGATATCCGAAAACTATTGATTTTCTTGGATGAACTCTATGCACCCCCACTCCCTTCTTATTTTCTACGTTAATTTCCGCTTCAACACAAAGTAGAATCGTTCTGACCCTCGAATAGTGCAGTCCTACGTTAAACCTCGTAGCCTGTTCCGCATGGCTTTTGTTTCAGACAATTTAAAGTACCGCTTTCGTTCGTTAATTGTGCTTAAGGTGCGGACCGCGTTAATGAACTTTTAATGAACTTTTAATGAACATTTTAATGAACATTTTAACTGTATATTTTCGCCGTGTTAGTAAAAGTGTCGCCCGATTTCGCCGGTTGCGCAATCTTAGTGCGTGTACTCGCGGCAATAAACTAAGTGCTTTGTAAGCTTAACTTTTACGTTTACTCATATTTCAATTGAGTTTTTTAGTTGCGTGATCGCCTTCAAGAATTCTACGCTGCCTGAGACGACCACAGTACTGTGGAGACTTCACCTCGATTCCAACGTCGCATCACTTCTTACCTATGGTAAGTGCGTAGTTAAGGAATATGAACAATTTATAATTTATTTGTATTAAATTCAGTGTCGTTGCGTTTTTAGTGTTAAATGACTCTATTTTGCTTAGAACAGTGCTTAAACTTGCTATGTTAAATATTAACGTAAATTACGCAATCCAGAGTAACCTTGTTAACAATAGGGCTTACCGCACCTCGTGGTTTTAATTCTAACTTTTTGATCTGCGGATTAAACATTGGTCCCCACCGGACCGGATTATTTGAATTATTTCAGTGACCTAGGGTTTTTCTTTAAATTTCACGATAATTGTATTAGTGACCACGTGGTTCCTTTGTAACCAAATTAAACATTTGTTGAGTTATTTCAGCGATAAAAATTTATAAATTTTTAAAATTTTTAAAGCTGTGACTAACGTAAGCATGTGCTTACCGCGACGTGGAGAAATGTGCGTCACATCGATACAGGAAAATGGTAACGATAATTACCGGTGCCACATTGCGCAATAAGCCACGTGGCTCATAGTTGCACGATTACGAGCAAGGAAGTGTTTATGCTTGCTACGACTTACAAATTTTATACAGTCCACTTTATTATCGCGTTTGAACTTATAGTGAGGTTTTTTAATTTATTAAAATGGAAATTAATACGGAGTATTATTTGTCTAAATTGAGAGATATTGTAGGCGAGCTGGAACAAGTGAAAAATGTGCTTAACGATAAAGAAATACCAGAAGGCCTCGCACGGGAAATTCGACGAATTCAATCTAATTTTATCGAAACTTATGAGATATTAGAGAAAACGTTCGCCAGTCAAGTTGCCGATCTTGCTGAAAATGCCTTTAAAATTAAAAAGCAATTTCAGGACACGTATTTGCCAATGTTGGCTAAATATCCGAACATTATTAAGACCGAGGTGAAGTTAACCTCGCAGGTCAACCCCGGCACAAGTTCGCCTCACTTACCTAACCTTACAATGCCTAGCTTTTCAGGCAATAGTAATGAATGGATTGACTTTATAACAATGTTTGACTCAATGGTGCATTGCAATAGCAATATTAATGCCATACAGAAATTTCAGTATTTGAAGTCAGCGCTTAAAGGAGACGCTTTAGCCATCGTTACGGGACTTACAATATCTGAGCATAATTATGATATCGCATATCAAGCCTTACGCAATCGTTATGCTAACCCTCGCCGTTTAGCCGATCATTATTTTCAAATCATTAAAGACTTTAAGCCTATTAAGAACGCGTCTCAGAGTGAACTTAACCGATTTTTAACCGCACATTCAAATGCTGTGTGCGCACTAAAGGCTGTCCAGTTAGACGACTTAGCGGACTTCTTACTTTTTCAAATGTCTGTTGGTAACTTAGATGCACAGACTCGACTTAACTTTGAAACCAGATTGGGAACAAATCAAATGCCCACGTACAGACTTTTAAATGATTTCGTCACTGAGCAGGCTAGAGCAATGGAGTTGCTCAATCAACCCTCTGCCGCGACTGCAGTTAACTCAAGATTAGGTCAGCAACCTCGAGTGATGGTCTCTGCGTTGAATGACTCAAATAACAGCGGTGCCCCTAATTTAAATATTGACCATGTCGAAGCTAACCTCGAAGCTGAACATAGTCCAACGGTCCAGCCGTCGACGTCTTATGTTAGTACGGCTACGTCTCAAATGCTACCACGCACTTATGCGCCCAGACCTATGATGCAAAGCCCCATACGGCCGTCTGCAGGAGGGAGACAAGGAAATGTGCCGCCAATTATGAACACGCCTAGGCTTTCAGTTTTCCGACATCGGTTGCCACCGCTTCACATGGCTCAAGCCAACATATCAACCACTCATACTGGGATGTGTTATTATTGCGGCTCAAACCATAATGTTTTTAATTGCCAGTCGTTTCTGGAATTAACTGTGTCCGAACGTAAAAGTGCCATTGTAAAATTACGACGTTGTTTTAACTGTCTTGGATCACACTTTCAGTCCAAATGTAAATCTATGAAACAGTGTAAACATTGTGGAGAGTCACACCACACATTGTTACACGACAACTCTCCTGCACAACAATGACTAGTTTCACCACGACACCCTCGTTCAACAGCCAGACCCGACCTCGCTACTCAATCGCTACCGCATGCTCTTTCTTGTAATATTGAAGCTTCTCTCGCCCTGTTAGGCACCGCGCAGGTCATCATTCAGGACCAATTTGGCCGACCGCTTCCATTTAGAGCACTTATAGATCCAGGCAGTCAAATCTCTGTCATAACTAAGCATGCGAGCACTCTGTTGAATTTACCCGCTCGGAAATCAAATCTTTCTTTGATTGGTGTCGCAGCCAAGACAACCCGCATTCATGAGTACGTCACTTTGCTTATTTTCTCGAGACATGACCCAGGTGTCATGCTCACCGCAGAAGCCGCTGTGCTTCCCCGCATTACTGACCCGCTTCCATCTACCGCTTTGGCGCCTTGCATACGCGCTCAATATCAGCACTTACCGCTGGCTGACCCTCAGTTCGACACCCCTTCCGGTGTTGACATCATTCTAGGTGCTGACATTTTCACACAGATACTTGTGAACGGACCTTGTAATATTATCCACGGACAACCCTCGGCACTCAACACCAGGTTAGGTTGGGTCATCATGGGTCCCATACCTTATAGCATGCCTCAGCAGCCACGTGTATTCATCACTACTCTGAAGTCAATCGATGACAACATTAGACGCTTTTGGGAAGTTGAGGAAGTCGCACCAGCAAATCACCTCAGCCCTGAAGATCAACTGTGTGAGGAACTGTTCGCAACCACTACTGATCGTGACGCAACGGGAAGATACATCGTAGCACTTCCATTTAAGCCGGAAGCTATCTCGCTTAAGTCTAACCGTAACACTGTTCTTGCGAGTTATCATGCGTTAGAAAGACGTTTAAGCCGCCAGCCTGAGGTAGCCATACAATATCATCAGTTTATGGCCGAGTATATCGCTCTCGGGCACATGTACCCTGCCCTCAAGGCTTCTGACTATCTTATTCCGCACTATTGCGTATTTAAGACCACCAGCTCTACTACTAAGCTTAGAGTGGTATTTAACGCGTCATCACCAGATTGCCACGCAAACACTCTGAATCAGCAAATGTTATCCGGTCCTAAACTGCAAAAGGACTTGGCTAATTTAATCATATCTTTCCGTTTATATACCTACGCTGTCTGCACCGACATCAAGATGATGTACCGTCAAATTTTGGTCCGACCTGAGGATCGTTCTTACCAACACATGCTTTACCGTGCTTCACCTCAATCTCCGTTAACTGAGTATGAACTTGCTACGGTCACCTATGGCCTAACCCCTTCCGCTTACTTAGCTTTGCGAACGCTTGAACAACTAGTAAAGGATGAAGGAACCCGCTATCCTACAGCCTCCGAAGCAATCCTTCATCAGACCTACGTAGATGACGTCGTCGCTGGAGCCGACACGCCTGAGGCCGCTAAGACGCTAATACAAGAACTTATTGACATTTTCGCTCGCGCCGGCCTGGAACTCAGAAAATGGTCGTCGAATGAACCCTCGCTACTCGCAACGCTACCTTCCTCTCACTTGGAAAATCCGCTGTTGTTTCAGGACGAATCCGCTGCAATTAAAATATTGGGTTTGCAATGGAACCCCTCGTCAGACTCGTTCTCATATCAAACTCAAACTTTCACGCTGGTGCCTACCAAACGCACCATCTTATCCTACGTCGCTCGCACTTTTGACCCGCTTGGCTTCTTAACTCCTATTACCTTTTGGATTAAGGCTTTTCTTAAACGCCTGTGGTTGGAGAAACTGAACTGGGACCAGCCTCTGCCAACCCCTCTACTCGATCAATGGGACAGCTTCCTTGTCCATTTCGCTTGTTTGTCCGATATTCAAATTCCTCGCCATGTAGGCACGCGATCAGCCAGTCATCGCATCGTTGGGTTTTGTGATGGTTCCGAGGCAGGCTATGCTGCTTCTATCTATTTGAGATCTGAGCTTAACGGGTCCGTCAACGTCAGCCTGTTGAAAGCTAAAAGTAAGGTAGCCCCTGTTAAATTACTTACCATACCTCGTTTGGAACTTTGCGGCGCACTACTGCTAGCTAAGTTATACAAATCAATTCAACCAGCTCTTAATTTCATTCCAATCGCTAACACTCTCTTCTTTACTGATTCTGAGATAGTACTTCATTGGGTTCAGACCCCGCCTCATCAATTGAAAACTTTCGTAGCTAACCGCATCACTGAGATTGTGTCAATCACCTCCATGGATCATTGGTTTCATGTCTCGACTCTTGATAACCCCGCAGACGTCGCGTCTCGCGGTTGTTTGCCTGATCAACTTGCTACACACCCGCTCTGGTGGCATGGACCTCCTTGGTTAATACATTGTCCTACCACTTGGAATCTGTCTAGGCCTAAAGGCACTAACCCGGATCAGACGGAAACAAAGGTTGAGGCTAAGGTTAATTGTACCGCTGTGCAAGAGCCCAACCGTCTTATGGAAATCATTGAACAGCATTCGAGCTTAACTACTCTTCATCATGTCTTCGCGTACGTATTACGATTCATCGACCACTGTCGCAACAAGAGCCTGGCGATCGGCCATCATCACAACACACGCTATAAGGCCAAAGCAGCCTCAGTTAAACCTACGCTACGACCGCTGTCAGTACAGGAGTTGGATAACGCAAAAGCTGTATGCGTTAAGCTGGTACAAACCTCTGTCTTCAGTGAAGCTCTGCAAAAGCTTCAAGCTGGTAAACGCGTCAACGACCATTTACGCAACCTAACACCATTCATCGACGCCCATGGTCTACTCAGGGTGGGCGGTAGACTTGATCATTCGTCTCTTAGTTACGATTCTAAACACCCGCTTCTGTTACCAAAGCGCCATCATTACGTTGACCTCATCTGTGACCATTATCACAAGCTGGCCTTGCATGCCGGACCGCGTACCACTCAAGCCTTGATCAGCAGTGAATTTTGGGTCATAGCTCTGCGATCATTACTTCGCCAACGCATCCATGCGTGCATTCGATGTTTCCGCATGCAAACTAAACCACGCCAGCCCATGATGGCACCTTTGCCCTCATCAAGAGTTACGCCGTCTCCACCTTTCTATAGAGTCGGAGTAGATTTCGCTGGACCTTTTGACACAAAGGCCAACCATTTGCGCACCTCCAAGCTATTGAAAGCTTACCTCTGCTTATTTGTATGTATGACTACTAAAGCAGTTCATTTGGAATTGGTGACCGACTTATCTACTGATGCCTTCATCAGTACACCGCATTACACCTCGCCGCATTACACCGCTTCACCGCTAGACGAGGTTTACCTTCAGAAATTTATTCCGATAACGGCACGAATTTTACTGGCGCTGCTAACCGACTTAACGATGTCTACAAGTTTCTGGACCGCTCTAGCTCACTTATTGAACGCAAGCTAGCTGACCAACGCATCAGTTGGCATTTCAATCCTCCGGCTGCCCCTCATTTTGGAGGACCTTGGGAAGCCGCTGTCAAATCCGCTAAGTTGTTATTGCGACGCACTGTAGGCAACACCACCCTCACCGCTGAAGAGCTATCTACTCTGTTCATCCGGATAGAAGCCATTTTGAACAGTCGTCCTATTTTCGAAGTTTCGCCAGACCCCAGTGAAGGAGCGTCCTTTCTCACTCCTGGACACTTTCTGATTGGCCGTCCACTACTGTCACTTCCCGAAGAATGTTATACTGAGCCTCCGCTTAAATCTCGATGGTCTATGCTCCAACAGATGTCCAACCGCTTTTGGAAAATTTGGTCCACTCAGTATCTACACACTCAGATTCAACGACACAAGTGGAATAAGGACTCGACGCCACTCAAGGAAAATCAACTCGTCTTCATAACTGGAGAACACTCAAGCCCCCTTCATTGGCCTATGGGAAGGATCATCAGTCTGCATCCTGGACAGGACCACGTCTCTAGAGTAGCCACAATCCAGACCGCTCACGGACAGCTGAGACGACCAGTCAACAAGCTCGTCGGCTTTCCGCATCATCCTTAGTTTTCACCGCTTTTATACAGCCTCTTTCTTCGGCGCTCTTGCCCCTGTTGTTTCTTTTGTTTGTCTTCGTTTTCCCTACCACTTTCTTCTTCGGCACCCTCGGGTCCCGGTGCTTTATGGTTCTTCGCCCCCCACCCACCTGGCGGATTAAAAACATTCGTTTTGGTGGGCGGTATGTTCGAGTTAGCGCTCGAAGTTTCAATTTGCTTTGACCTACCTAACAGCTGTACCGTGACGTATTGGTCACGTGATCTCTGACCCGCTAATCGATATCCGAAAACTATTGATTTTCTTGGATGAACTCTATGCACCCCCACTCCCTTCTTATTTTCTACGTTAATTTCCGCTTCAACACAAAGTAGAATCGTTCTGACCCTCGAATAGTGCAGTCCTACGTTAAACCTCGTAGCCTGTTCCGCATGGCTTTTGTTTCAGACAATTTAAAGTACCGCTTTCGTTCGTTAATTGTGCTTAAGGTGCGGACCGCGTTAATGAACTTTTAATGAACTTTTAACGAACATTTTAATGAACATTTTAACTGTATATTTTCGCCGTGTTAGTAAAAGTGTCGCCCGATTTCGCCGGTTGCGCAATCTTAGTGCGTGTACTCGCGGCAATAAACTAAGTGCTTTGTAAGCTTAACTTTTACGTTTACTCATATTTCAATTGAGTTTTTTAGTTGCGTGATCGCCTTCAAGAATTCTACGCTGCCTGAGACGACCACAGTACTGTGGAGACTTCACCTCGATTCCAACGTCGCATCACTTCTTACCTATGGTAAGTGCGTAGTTAAGGAATATGAACAATTTATAATTTATTTGTATTAAATTCAGTGTCGTTGCGTTTTTAGTGTTAAATGACTCTATTTTGCTTAGAACAGTGCTTAAACTTGCTATGTTAAATATTAACGTAAATTACGCAATCCAGAGTAACCTTGTTAACAATAGGGCTTACCGCACCTCGTGGTTTTAATTCTAACTTTTTGATCTGCGGATTAAACACTATTATTTTTTATTTGTTTAAACTCTATTATATTTATATACTTTGTTACATATATATGACAGTAATTCACCTTACCTACCCTTATTCACGTAGACATTTATTTTATTTTAACATATTATCAACGACATCAACACCCTAACACCCTTATTCACGTAGACATTTATTTTATATCACTTTATAGTTATATTTCTTGACGTTATTTATATATTTCATTTTATTAAAAATTCCCTTTTTCCAAATTATATTTCCCCTTTTTTTATATTGTTATGCTCATCCAGAATATACATATTTTTATCTTTGCAGTGCGTCCCACTTGTACTCATTCCGATTTTATCTCTGCTATCTATTTTTAATTTTTCTTACTTTTGGTATTTGCTATATTCCTGTTTATTATTTATCTCATATTTATTTTGCTTTTAGCTTCATCTAACTCTCAGTTCTAAGTTAGTATTTTATCTCCCCTTCCAATTTCACATCCAGTTCAATTATTTTCTTATATCATTTCAGTTTATTTTGTATGACGTTTAACATCTAATATTTTTAAAGGTTGCAATCCCATATCCTCTATTTGATCATATCTATAGCTCCTTCGATTACACTGTCCCTATATCAACGAATATAAATTTTGTTTTAATACTTATATATATCAACGCAGATTCTCCCTTACAATACGACGAAGTTTAAATACACAATTACCATATTTTTATTACAACGATGCTTTAATATTTATTATCATAGATTCATATTTCTTTTATAA
The DNA here is from genome assembly GCA_036971475.1 of Prosapia bicincta. Lineage (NCBI taxonomy): Eukaryota > Metazoa > Arthropoda > Insecta > Hemiptera > Cercopidae > Prosapia > Prosapia bicincta. Next base: position 283,048,331 of record JBAIZL010000005.1, on the reverse strand, counting down.
TATATACGACGAAGTTGCATTATTTATCAACACAGATTCTCCCTTACAATACGACGAAGTTTAAATACACAATTACCATATTTTTATTACAACGATGCTTCAATATTTATTAACATAGATTCATATTTATCTTTATTCATTATTCGACGAAGTTTCCAATAAATTATCGTAGATATAGTTACCATCCCTTAAAACTTATCTCCTGCTAACGTTTTCTTATACACATAGTCACCTAGAGTTTATTCATATTGCTTCCTTTACCTATATTTAATATCTCCCTTCCTATTTTATTTTTATTTTTCAATATCCAGTTCTCCTGGATACATGTCATATTACTGCCTGTGTCTATTAATGCCTGTAAACTTGTTTCCTCTATTTAATTTCTATTCCTGGGTTTCTTATTGTCTTAGTTTTCCGACTGACTGTGGGCACCATGCTCTTTTCTTGTCCCCACGCATGTCCTTGCCTTAACACCATTTACATCTCCATTGTATCTCTCATCTGCTTCATAAGTTCTATTTTCTCTGTTATTCTCATATTTAAATTCCATCTCCCATTTTCCAAACTCGAGTTGTGCCTCCACATTCATTAACATATCCGTACCTCTGATAAATTTTCTCAGTAAGCCTTGTACCACTAAGCCTTGAGACGGATATTTAACTGCTCCCATTTCTCCTATTACCATTTTCATTTTATTACTCTTTTCAGTCTTCTTATTAGTTGCGGTTTGAATGGTTAAATTTTTTATTTGCCATATTTCTAAAATCTGTATATGTATGTATACAGTAATACCTCGACTTATACTGCTCCGTCTTACTCGATTCCCAAGTTACGCGGTTTTAAATTACACTGTCTGAATTATGCAGAAACTGGCCTGTTCTGGAAGGAAATGCTTATGAGAACTTTTGTAGCTCATGAAAAAATATTTTCAGGTTATAAGGCCGCCAAAGACTGATTGACAATGATATTTGGCGCACATACAGCTGTTGACTGCAAGTTACAACTCTTATAGTTTTCGCTCAGAAAATCCAAGGGCATTAAAAAATATTTCTAAAGCTAGCCTGCGAGTGATTTGGAAGTAGAATCGGAATGCTTTGGTAACAGCTTTTTTTTGGGGAGTGGTTTGGTCATCATTTCATACCTCAAAACGAACGTTATTGTGGTCTAAGCAAATTTCTTTAAAAGTAATTCCTATTAATTGCCAATGCACCTGTCTAGCCTCCTACTAGTTTAACTAATTTCGACACACGTGTGAAAGTGATATTTTTGCCACTAAACACAAATAAGTTGCTTCAACCGATGGATCAGAGAGTCATCAAAACATTTAATGCTTATTACACAAGAAGATCATTTGCGCATCTGCAAGGAGCTATGTGACAGAACAACAAGCTCTCTAAAAAATTTTATTTCATTCTCTCATATTTCTTTTTGTTTGCTCTTTGATTGACAAAGACCACTGTGTGGTTGAAATATATCATTGGTTAAGTGCTTTTATGTAACCAAGGTAAGTCTGTCAGTCTCCTATTCCAAAAAATCTAAATAATCTTTACCAACCAAAACTAACCTATATATATATATATATATATATATATATATATATATATATACAGGGTGGCCACTGATATCAATTAATGGTTTTCCCTGACTTTTCCTTGATACAAACTTATTTTCCCTGACTTGCAAAAACTCCCAGATAGCGACGTATTGCAAGGGCTTTGAGTACAGTAATTTCAATTTTTTTTTAACCAACTAGATGATATGGTTTTTCTTAATGGTAATTTAGACTCCAAAAGCAAATAAAATACGGGTTATTTATACATTTGGTACCAATTAAAACACAAAATCTGAAGATACATGATTAAAATTCAAGTATTGAAAATTTTTAAGAGAAATAAACCTATCCTACTGTAAGGAAAGATCTATCTAAATCAAAGTTAAAAGAAACAAACTTTGCAGCAATAACTCACCAATAATAAGTAGCATGATGATATTGAGAGTAACAAACACTATCTATAAATTGTTCACAATAAACTACAGATTAAATATTTTAAGCTGGCTCTTGGATCCTAGGTGAAAATTTTCTATTAGTCACCCAGAAAACATCGGGCACTGCTGTCCCCTTTTATTGAGGCCAAAAATCGATACTAGTGCGTCCTAACCCTTAGCCAATCCTATTGGATTTTTACTTCCACAGTTTTTATAGTTTAATGAAGCCTAAATGCACAAATTCATTGGAAATAAGTATAAATTAATTTATATTAATTAAAAAATTAATTTCATTTCATTAATTTTTAAAAAATGACTGTATTTGAAAAATTAACAACCCCGTTAATTCCCCGCATGAGCCATAATGCGATGGGAAACCCTAGAGTCAATGGAATTTTTGTTCGACAAAAACATAATCCCCCCACCTGGTAGACCAATAAGTGCTGGCTGCAATTCAGTAACGGAAAGAATTTCAGCTTTCCTCGACTCACACCTTCAACCCTTAGTAAAGAACCTTCCATCACATACCCAGGACACCAATCATTTCATAGATCGACTTTCACAAATATCTGTACCTCTACCCCCGGTAACTATTTTGGTCACCATAGATGTCACCTCTCTCTATACCAACATCCCTCATGCACACGGCCTATCTGCAATAGAGAATTTTCTAAACAAACGCCCAGGCAAGCCTTCTCCCACTACACCTTTTCTTGTGAACCTGACCAGGTTCATCCTCGAGAAGAACAACTTTCAGTTTGAGGGAAGGAACTACCTTCAAATAAAGGGAACAGCAATGGGTACCAGAATGGCACCATCGTACGCAAATCTGTACATGGGATTGTTGGAAGAAAGTTTTCTAAAGACACAAACACACCAGCCATTATGTTGGTATAGATATATAGATGACATCTTCCTAATTTGGACACAGGGTGCTTCAACACTTGAGGCATTTCTAGACAGCCTGACACAATTCTCCACACTTCAATTTACCTGGGAGAAATCTACATCAGCCATCACCTTTTTGGATGTAGAGGTAACACTCCAGAATGGAAATATCAACACAGGAATTCACATCAAACCGACAAACCACCTACAATATCTCCATTTCGACAGCAACCACCCAATAAACATAAAACGATCCATTCCATTCAGTCAAGCAATCAGGGGTAAGAGAATCTGTTCGAATGATAGGGAATTGGAAGATTTTAATAGAAAGATATCAACAGCCTTCCAGAGAAGAGGATACCCAAAAAAACTCATTGAAAACCAAATTCATTCAGCACAATCCTCGGTTCACCATAAACCACAAACAGAACAAAATAAACTGTCTTTAATAACAGACTACCATCCTGGTCTACATAAACTCAACAAGATATTGAGAGATGGCTTCGAAATTCTTCAAGCTTCCGTCCACACCAAAAATCTTTTCACAGATCCACCGCAAATTTGGTACAAGCAACCTCCCAACTTGAAAAACATCCTAAGCTACCAGACCCTGATGCAGAGAAACCACACAAACTTCCTCATGCAATAGACCTAGATGCAAGACGTGTCCAATACACCCCTCAGCAAATAGTTTCAACAGCCAAACAACAAAAATGGTTTTCAAAATACAGTGTCACCATAATTGTACATCGAAAAATGTCATATACCAGCTACAATGTAAACTTTGCTCAGCACAGTACATAGGCCTGACCACGGATGGTCTGAATATCAGAATGAATGGCCACAGACATGATGTTAAAATTATGAATATGGATAGGCCAACAGCTCAACATGCTGCGAGTCACAACATCACAACTTTTGATGACTGCTATACCACAAAAATAATTAAATCACTCCCCCCTGATTGCAATCCCTCAGAACTGAGAAGATGGGAACTATCATACCAGTGGTATACCAAGTCCAGAGAATCCCCTAACCTCAACATCAAATAAATCCATTCATATAATTTTTTTCCTAATAGCCTCAGACGTCTCCATTCTCTTTTCCCCTGACAGACTTATATAAACTATAATTACTTATATGCTCATGGAAACAATATATATATCTTTAATCTGTGCATCTGTGACATCTGATTTCTACTCTATACAATCTGTGATTACAATTTATATTTATTTTATTTCTCCCATATTTCTTTTTGTGTTTTCTCTTTGATTGACAAAGACCACTGTGTGGTTGAAATATATCATTGTTTAAGTGCTTTTATGTGTTTCTATCTCAAGACTACAGTGTGGACTCTTACCAAGGTAGGTCTGTCAGTCTCCTAGTCCAATATATATATATATATATATATATATATATATATATATATATATATATATATATATATATATATGCCTCATCATAAGGTAAAAATTGATTGCACTCAACTTAATTGATTGCCGGAAGGCATCGCTCGCGAAATAAGACGCATTCAGGCCAATTTCGTCGATACGTATGAAATATTAGAGCAAACGTTCGCCACTCAGATGGCAAGTTTAGCTGAAAGTGCGTTTAGTATCAAAAGACAATTTCAGGATGCGTATTTGCTCATGTTAGCGAAATATCCTAACCTTATCAAGACAGAGGTGACATCAACCTCGCCTGTCAAATGAGCTGTAGGTTCGCCTAACCTCCCTAGGCTTGCGTTGCCTAGTTTTTCAGGAAACAACAATGATTGGACGGATTTCATAACCATGTACGATTCAATGGTCCATTGCAACGACAGTCTTAGTAATATACAGAAATTTCAATATCTAAAATCTGTACTTAAAGGCGACGCTTTAGCAATTGTCACAGGCTTGATAATATCTGACCAAAATTACAGCATTGCATATCGAGCTCTGCGCAATCGGTACGCCAACCCACGCCGTTTGGCTGACCACTATTTCAAAATTATTCAAGACTTTAAACAAATTAAGAATGCTTCGCAAACTGAACTAAACCGCTTCTTGACCGCGCATTCAAACGCTGTGTGTGCGTTGAAGGTTATCCAGCTAGATGATTTGGCTGATTTCCTTCTTTTTCAGATGTCCATTAATAACTTGGACCCCCAGACTAGATTAAGTTTTGAAACGAGGCTAGGCACAAATCGTATGCCTACGTACAAACTGTTGAATGATTTTATAACTGAACAGGCCAGGGCTCTAGAGCTGTTGAATCAACCGCCTGCCGCAGCTTCTACTAACGCGAGAGCTGCTCAACAACCCCGCATACTGGTGTCGTCAGTGAATGAGTCTGATTCGCAAGGGGCCCGTGATTTAAATTTTGACCGAATGGAACCTAACCTTAACACGGAACATAGTCCAATTGTCCAGCCTTCGGTTTCGCCCGGTAATTCTATTACACCTAAGGCTACGAAATATGTATACGAGCCTAGACGTGCTGCGTCAGGCCCTATACGGCCATTCAACGGGCCGCGCCCTGTAAATATACCTCCTGTTATGAACCCTCCTAGGATGTCAGTATTCCGTCACCGATTACCACCGCTTCACATGAATCAAGCCCATGTTTCTACGACACACGCAGGCATGTGTTATTATTGCGGAGAAGGACATCGCATCATTAATTGTCAATCCTTTCTCGAACTGACTTCTGTGGAACGCCAGGATGCCATCATGAAGTTACAACGGTGCTTTAATTGTCTTGGCTCCCATTTCCAAGCTAAATGTAAGTCCAGCCAACGCTGCAAGCAGTGCAACGAGGCACACCATACTTTGTTACATAACAACCTTCCGTCACAACAGTGACTAGTCACACCGCGACACCCGAGGCCAACAACTAGACGCGCAACCGATACTCAAGCTCAACCTCATTCACTGTCATGTAATATTCAGGAATCTCTCGCCCTGTTGGGCACCGCACAAATCGTCATCCAAGACCATTACGGTCAACCTCGTTCGTGCCTTTAGAGCTATTATTGACCCCGGCAGTCAGATATCTGCCATTACTAAGAAAGCAAGCGTCCTGTTGAGCCTACCTACTCGGAGATTAAATATGTCTTTGATTGGTGTCGCCGCCAAGACCACACGTATCCACGAGTACGTTACGTTGATTTTATTCTCGAGGCATGACCCTGGTGTCATGCTAACAACTGAAGCCGCCGTGCTCAACCACATTACTTGCCCGCTGCCGGCTACTAGGTTAGCCTCTCAAATAAGTGCTCAACACCAGCATCTACCTTTAGCTGACCCTCATTTCGACTCGCCTGCCGGTGTTGACATTATACTGGGGGCAGATGTTTTCACCCAAATACTCACTAATGGGCCTTGCACTATCATTCATGGCCAGCCCTCTGCGCTTAACACTCGATTAGGTTGGGTCATTATGGGATCCATACCGTATAGTATGCCCCATCAACCGAGAGTGTTCATTACCTCGTTAAAGTCTATTGATGACAATATTCGACGGTTTTGGGAAGTCGTAGAAGTAACTGAGTCTAAATCTTTGAGACGAACAGCTTTGTGAAAGCCTGTTTACTACAACTACTAAACGCGATGAAGTCGGGAGATATGTTGTCGCCCTCCCCTTCAGACCTGACGCTGTAACACTTAAGTCAAACCGCAACGCTGTCCTCGCCAGTTATCATGCTTGGTCGCTCGACAATATCATCAATTCATGACAGAATATATGACTCTGGGTCATATGTACCCCGCACTTAGTACTTCTAACTATTTGATCCCACATCATTGTGTTTTTAAGACCACCAGTTCTACTACTAAGCTACGAGTAGTATTCAACGCATCCTCGCCTGATTGTAGTGCGAATTCTTTAAATCAGCAATTGCTTTCCGGTCCTAAACTTCAGAAGGACCTGTCTAACGTCATCATTTCGTTTCGCCTGTATGTTTACGCCGTTTGTGCTGATCTTAAAATGATGTACCAACAAATTGCCGTGCGCCCAGCTGATCGCTGTCACCAGCACATACTATACCGACCGACGCCTCAATCTCCGCTGGTGGAACACGAGTTAGCTACTGTCACGTACGGACTAACCCCGTCCACGTACTTAGCGTTGCGGACGCTTGAACAACTCGTAAAGGACGAAGGTAGCCGATACCCTGCCGCGTCGCAAGCAATACTTCAGCAGACTTATGTTGATGATGTTGTCACTGGCGCCGATACGCCCGAAGATGCCAAGGAATTGATACAGCAGCTCATTAACATTTTCGCACTCGCCGGCCTGGAACTCAGGAAATGGTCATCAAGTGATCCTGCACTATTGTCAACGCTACCTTCCGCTCATCTGGAGAACCCACTACTGTTCCAGGACGATTCTACCGCCATCAAAATACTGGGACTGCAATGGAATCCTACCTCAGACTCGTTCTCCTACCCGAGGCAGAATTTCGCTTCGGTGCCGACGAAACGTACCATACTATCTTATGTCGCTAGGACTTTCGACCCGCTTGGCTTTTTAACGCCTATTACTTTCTGGATCAAATTCTTTCTTAAACGTTTGTGGCTCGAAAAGTTATCTTGGGATCAAACTTTGCCAGCCCCGCCTCTAAATCAATGGGACAGCTTCATTGTCCAATTCGCCAGTTTGTCTTCTATCCAAATACCTCGACACGTCGGCACAAGAGCTGCCAAGCATCACCTGTTAGGGTTTTGCGATGGTTCCGAAGCTGGGTACGCAGCAGCTATATATTTGAGAACTGAATGGAATGGAGTCGTTACCGTTAGCCTTCTGAAGGCTAAGAGCAGGGTAGCTCCAGTTAAACCGATCACCATACCTCGCATGGAGCTTTGTGGCGCAGTCTTGCTGGCCAAACTCTATAAGTCCGTTCAGCCCTTTTGGATTTTGTGTCTGACGCCGAGACGCTTTTCTTCACCGATTCTGAAATTGTGTTGTATTGGATGAACACCCCGCCTTATTTATTGAAGACTTTTGTTGCCAACCGCGTTACTGAAATCGTTTCAAATACCTCCATGGAACGTTGGTTCCATGTCTCGACTGCTGATAACCCCGCGGACGTTGCTTCCCGTGGGCGTCTGCCTAATCAGCTTGCTGAACATCCGCTGTGGTGGCACGGCCCACCATTTGCGCTACAATGTCCTACTGCGTGGCATTTGTCTAAGCCGACCGGCCTTAACCCGGACCAGACCGAACATAAATCTGAACCTAGACTTCTATGTACGGCCGTTCAAGAGCCTAATCGACTATTGACCACTATAGAACGACATTCAAACTTAACTACTCTTCACCATGTTTTCACTTACGTCCTGCGGTTTGTGAACAATTGCCGTCTTAAAGGCCAGACTACTAACCACGGTCATAACACCCGCTACAAGGCCAAAGTCGCCTTGAGTAAAACTTCATTTACTACGCCTTCGGTGCAGGAGTTGAGTAACGCCAGAGATGTCTGCGTCAAGCTCATACAAGAGCTGGCCTTCAGCGCAACATTGCAACGGCTCCGTCGTGGCGCTCAAATCATCGATCCTCTCCGCAGCCTAACGCCATTTGTCGACGCCCAGGGCTTACTCAGGGTGGGCGGAAGACTTAATCATTCTGACATGTCGTATGAATCTAAGCACCCCCTTCTGCTTCCTAAACATCATCAGTACGTCAACTTGACCATTACCACAAGTTAGCCTTACATGCCGGACCGCGCACCACTCAAGCGCTGATTAACGGCGAATTTTGGATTATTGCGTTACGCTCCTTACTTCTACAACGCATTCATGCGTGCATGCGGTGTTTCCGTCTGCAATCTAAGCCTCGTCCACCTATGATGGCTGCTTTACCAACATCTAGAGTCACTCCATCGCCGCCTTTCTGCAGGGTGGGAATTGATTTCGCTGGACCCTTTGACACAAAGGCAAATCATTTGCGTACCTCGAAGCTTTTAAAATCTTATCTTTGTCTATTTGTCTGCATGACTACTAAGGCTGTGCACTTGGAGATGGTATCCGACCTATCCACTGATGCTTTTCTCGCAGCTTTACACCGTTTCACGTCAAGACGAGAGCTACCCTCTGAAATTTATTCTGACAACGGCACGAATTTTATTGGAGCCGCGAACCGCCTGAGCGAGGTCTATCAACTGCTTGACCACTCGAAATCGCTTATCAAGCGCAAACTCGCCGACCAACGCATTGAATGGCACTTAAACCCTCCAGCCGCACCACATTTCGGCGGACTTTGGGAGGCTGCCGTCAAATCCGCTAAAGGGCTTCTGCACCGCACGATTGGTAATACGGTATTAAACCCTGAGGAATTGTCTACGTTGTTTACCTGGATAGAGGCTATTCTTAACAGTCGCCCTATTTTCGAGGTTTCGCCTGACCCCAGCGAAGGATCGTCTTTCCTCACTCCCGGACATTTTCTTATTGGACGTCCGCTCCTTGCACTTCCGGAGAGATGTTACCCCGAACCGCCTCTCAAATCTCGTTGGTCCATGATTCAGCAAATGACCAACCGTTTCTGGAAGACTTGGTCTACTCAGTACCTGCATTCGCAGATTCAACGCCGTAAGTGGCACAAGAACTCCTCACCGCTTCAGGAGGATCAACTCGTCTTTATCACTGGAGAGCATCCGAGCCCCCTTCATTGGCCTACGGGTCGGATCATACGTCTACATCCTGGACAAGACCAAGTATCCCGTGTAGCTACTGTCAAAACCTCGCACGGCCAGCTGAAGCGACCTGTCCACAAGCTTGTTGGCTTTCCGCTGCAGCATTGAGTTTTCACCTTTGGTTTTCTTCGGCACTCTTGCCCCTTTTGTTTCTCTTGTTTTTCTTCGTTTTCCCCGGCCATTTTCTTCGGCACCCTCGGTTTCCGGTGCTTTAATGGTTCTTCGCCCACTACCCACCTGGCGGATTAAAAACATTCGTTTTGGTGGGCGGTATGTTCGAGTCAGCGCTCGAAGTTTGAACGTGCTACTTTGATCTATTTATTAAATCGCTCAGCTGTGCCTGGACAGTAATGGTCACGTGATTTCTGACCCACTAATCGATATATTGAACAAGTATTGATTTTCCTGGTGGCATCTCTGACCCCCCTCCCTTATCTAGTATTTCCGTGGCTACTCTAGTCTGTCGTTTTGGAGCCTTCGTGCTGTTACAAGCCTTAATGAAGAGCTTGTTCGCAAAGTTTCACCACGCGTGTAAAGTGCCGGTTTTGACCGTAAACCTCGTACAAGTTTCAAGAACTATTCGTGTTAAAGTGTGTTCGTGTAAACGCGGTTTTATATGTGTTATTTCCTATTATTGACTTTAAGTTACGATCGCCGTTTCGTAAGACTCTTTGTTCCGTTACGCGCCAGAATTTATGTAAATGACTTTATGCAATTTAAATGCAGCCAATTTATTTACCCTTTTAAGTTTTAGTTTATACTTCGCCTGGATCTGCCGCCTACGAACTGGGTACCCAGGATGTCTACCACTACGAGAATCTACGTACGCTTCAATTTTACCCATTCTTTCTTCACGAGGGTAAGTGCTGCCTAAGCTTAATTACTTATCATTTATTTATGTGATTAAACTCAGTGCGAATTATCCTATGTTATTAAATGTGTTTGTACGGAACTATTGCTTTAAACTTTCGTAATTGCGTGCTTAGAGATTAAAGTAAGACGCATTTGGTCGCCACTTCATATTACAGAACTTTTCTATTTGATTATTTCGGAACTTTCTCGAACCTCGCTTTCTTCTAAATTTTAGCTAACGCCAGTCGCTTCAATAGTAAATAAACTAATTTTATAATGAATGTAAAATTTTTATTTATTATTTAGTTAATTCATATTCCATAGTTGCTCAAGAGAATAATTCATTTTAGTGATACAATATTGAATTATAATGAATAAAAACATATTAAATAAACAAACGTAATACAAAACTATATTGGAATATTTATAATAATAAAAATGATTTTTCCCCTTTTATAAATAGAACAGTTTGATAAAATATGGATTTTTTTAAAACATAAATGACATGTGATTAAATATTTTTAGTCGTGAGATGGACACCTAATGGTTATCATACATATATAAGATTAGTTCCATGCGTTCTTGCAATAGATAGATAAATTAATGCCTCCAATTTTTGGTGTTTAAAACAGCTGACCCTCCAGCTGATTGAAAAGGCTGTTCGTATAATTCAGGAGTAAATCAAATTGATTTTAGGTATATAAATTATGTTATTATTAATTACAATTATCATTAACGATGACAATATTTTTAAAACAATAATAGTTATAAAATGGGCATAGATTTATAATTATAATGTTTTTGCATTTGTGTTGAAAATAAAATTCTCATTTTTTTGTTTTTGTCATAGTGGTTTTTTGTTAGGTTATGTTGTCATTATTTTAAAAACTCAGTAAATTCCAGTAAAATAAGTTACAGTAATTTTGCAAACAATTTTACACACTCTCAACATTTAGTTATAAAACTAACCTACATGAACTGCTGCAAATTTTTCAGATGAAAAGAATAAAATTATGTAATTTTGTAATATACAGTGAGTTTTTATTTAATCTTTAGACTTCGGAAGAAATTTGTCAGACTGTGGTTCTATGAATGTTGAAGATCACCAGCAACTACAGGCTGACAGAGATGAATGTTGTCTAGGTTAGAAAACCACCTTAAACTAATTCTGGTAATCAATGTACACATCTTTTTGTCACTCCTTTCTGCACTTTAAATCATTCTAAAGTTTCTCATATATTTGTACTACTGCACCTTACAGAAGTAGAGGTTTAATACGATTGAATTATTTAATAAAAGTTCATAGTAAATTCCAGTAAAATAAGTTACAGTAATTTTGCAAACAATTTTACACACTCTCAACATTTAGTTATAAAACTAACCTACATGAACTGCTGCAAATTTTTCAGATGAAAAGAATAAAATTATGTAATTTTGTAATATACAGTGAGTTTTTATTTAATCTTTAGACTTCGGAAGAAATTTGTCAGACTGTGGTTCTATGAATGTTGAAGATCACCAGCAACTACAGGCTGACAGAGATGAATGTTGTCTAGGTTAGAAAACCACCTTAAACTAATTCTGGTAATCAATGTACACATCTTTTTGTCACTCCTTTCTGCACTTTAAATCATTCTAAAGTTTCTCATATATTTGTACTACTGCACCTTACAGAAGTAGAGGTTTAATACGATTGAATTATTTAATAAAAGTTCATATCAAGGCATCTCTAAGACATGTGAAAATAAAATATTTAAGAAGTTTCCTGATGTAATCATCTTGAATTCACTGATTAAACTAATTTTACACTACTTAACTAAGTGAATACGTAATTGCTTACGCGTTTCAAAACGATCGTTTTTTTTTTGAAGCTAACCTTCTACTAGTGGCTTTTGGCTCTTTACAAACGGTATGACAGGGTTGGATTTATGACATTAGGTGAGGTGTCGGCGTCTTGTGTGATGTATTTGAAAAGACTATTGGCTTCAAAGTGTGTGTGGTCATTAAGTATATTTCCCCTGTCTGTTGCGTAGTGTTTGTAGATTTCATATTTTTCTAAGGTTGTTAGTTTTTTTACTCTGTTTTAATGTGTGTAGAATATTTAAATTAGTGTGTATGTCGGTATGTATGTGTTGGGTGTTATTTATGTGTTTTGAGTAGCTGGATTTAGGGTTTGTTTGTTTTGTTTGGGTAATGTGTTCATCGAAGCGTGTGTAGAATGACCTGCCGGGTTAACCGATGTAATAGTTGGGACAATCGTTGCAAGTTAGTTTGTAAATACCTGAGAGTTTGTATATGTCAGTTTCTTTTTAAAAAGGTTGTATATGTTTTCTTAGCGTGTTTGTTGTTTTGTAGGATATTTGGTAATGGAGTTTTTTAAATGTGGAGGCTATTTTGTTGTGTTTTTATTGTGATAGGTGAGGGATATGTATTTGTTATTTTTTCTGTGGTTTGTTTGTGTGGCTGTTTGATGGTGTTTATGTTTTATTTTCCTGAGAATGTTGTCTATAAGTGTGTTGGTAGCTGTTTTGTTGGGCGATGTATTTTATGGTATTAAGTTCTTTAATATTAAATATTTATAAATATTAAATTATTTATATTCCAATAAATATTAAAATATTTATATTCCATTATAATTTTTTCATATAACGTTTTTATTTACATTGCTAATGATGAATCTATGATAATTATTTCCTAAGTTATAATGTCTTTTTTTATTCATTTTTGGAAAATAATAGCTTTGTTATAGTTTTTGTGATTTGTTTATTATTTATTTATTAATTTATTTACAGAACCAATCGTTTTTATTTAGGGAGGTTTTATGTTATTCTTATTATTTAACTGTAGGCGATATTTCTGATACATGTATTTGTTTCTAATTATTTTTACCGAATTAATTGTATCTATTTTTTATGATTTAATTATTTCAAATATTTTAACAACCAAGCTTGCATAAAACTCTTTTTTACATCAAGATTTAGGCTGTAAGTTTTCCTTTGCTCAGGTAGTTTATACCTTCAGTTATCCTCTCTGTCCTACATATTTCAACTTCACATAATTTCAACATCTTTGGCACTATTTTGTTAAGATTATAATACACACAGAATCTAATTTTTTTTAATCATATTTTTTTGTCAATATAGTTTTTTGGTTGCTTCAGTAGGAAGTAGGATTTTTCGTTGAAAGTGAAACACTGGTTTAGAAGTGGCATGAAGGATGTATATTTAATTAAACATGCATTTTAAGCTTACACTTATTACACCAGCAAGACTTGTGCATGACTAGTAGCATTGAACAATGCATTAAATAAATGTGAAATACGTATGTTGAAAATATTAGTAAACTGGTTTTGCTAAGCTTTTATTCAATTTAAAATACAATGATATAAAAATATATAAAGATGAACAACACAATAATAGGCCTGGAGGATATGTTGAATTTCTGTTACGAATGAAAAAGAGGGTCTCAGTTTAAAACTAGGGATGGTCGATATTTTCTGTCATGGTGTCTTGTCATTGATATTGGTTTGTCGCTGGTGGTACCAGTGACAAAATATGGAAAATGCCAGTTTCAGTGATAATGGATCATTTGGAAGTTTCCTCTTTTGTGATTGGGTAAAAAGTCACAGTCACTGGATGAAACAGCTGTTATTGGTTGATTTGTCACTGTCACTGGCTCTGCTCTCACAGCTAGGCTCACGACGCCGATTATCATGCATGCCTCACTGACTGAAAGGAAGAGGGGGATTGGTCTGGTATGATTGGGCAAAATGTCGTCGCGACTGAAAAGTTACTGATACTTTACCACAACTGTTATTGGTTGATTTGTCGCTGTCACTGATTTTACTTATTTACGCCATGTGTGGGTGGCCGATTTGTGTCAGGTTTCAAGATAGTGACAGTGATGTGTACAGTAGACGCTATTTCACAATTGGTAGTTTGTTCTTAATTTTGTAGGAGTATATTTTTAAATAAAATTATCCAAGAAAAAAATTAAGTTTGGAATCATTTCACCAGTGTGGTATGTCTGCTTGTTATTGGCAAATACAGAGCAGTCTCAGTATCCCTTGTCACCGGTAAAAGTCACTGATCCAAACCTGGCACTCTCACTAAAATCACCGATCTACAGTAAACTCCCGATTATCCGTGGGCGGATTAACCGGTTTGCGGATTATCCGGGGTCTGCCATTGTTTTACAAATATCCAATTTTTATTCCAATCAGATTCATGTGTTTAAATTTCCAAACGGTGAATTACGACGTAAATAGATATAAGGCCTAATAGAAGTTAAGATGAAGGGAATAGATATGTAAATATGTACGTACTAATTTTTACATTGAAAGGGAAGCATCCCGACGCGGGCCAGCGAAATAAAAGGGGCGAGCAGACTACTCTATATTAGAGACAATGATAAAATGCTTGGACGCCCAAAAACCTAATATGTATCCTAAGATTGTAAACAAATGTCACCTAATCTCGGCTATAAATAGTCTAGGATGTGACATATGCATTATCCATGTCTGTCATATACATTATCGATCTTCATGGCTTTGTGACACACATGAAACAAGTAGACACTGTGAGACAAAATGGTTCTCAAGAAACTTAGATCGCACATTAAAGTTAAATCAATGCTCACAAAAAAACAGACGAAAGTGACAGATTTTTTTGTTAAAACGTGAAAGTATTATGTGTAAAGGAAATTACATATGTACATACGTACTTACTTTTGACATATACTTATGAACTTATTGTAAATAGTTAGACATATAAATGTACATGATATAATCCGTCAAATACATCGACATTTTAAATTATTTTCCGTATTTATTTTGTCCTCTGAAGATTATTTGTGAATTACATTAACCGGGGTTATTATATGTGTAACTTATGGTATAATAATCGATTATCGATCATTTTGCGTATTCTTTGTTCATAGCGGATTATCCGGGGAATTTGTTATCTGGCGTTGCCGGGCCACCCTATTCCACGGATAACCGGGAGTTTACTGTATTAAAGACACTGGACCTACCATGCCTATTTATACAAAATTTCCTTAGACTATACATTCATGCAAGTTATTTTATACTCAGTTTTATCTTGAAAGATTTAATGAATCTCATTAACAACAAAATCAGCAATTTTATGAATTTACACAGTTTTATATAAGTTTGTAAAATTTTTTTTTTAATTGCATAATTACTAGCTCAAGTTTAAGATGGAGAGAAAGAATGTAAACATTTATGCATATTTAATTAATTTTACAGCCACAAGGAGGATTAGCATTTACTTTTGATCACAAAATGGAAACACATCAACTTGATAAAGTTGTGGTAGAAAATTTGGCAGAAGCAATAAATTCAATAACACATTCAGGCCAAAAAACTTTGGACAAATCAAATTTGAAAAGCATAAAAAATATCTGCAAGTAAGTTTGTTTATAATATTACATGGTGTATTTACATTAAGGTTAAGTAATACAGTATACTTACATTGCTGAAATATGTCTTTATCATAATATACAAATTATTAGTATACAAATTGCCTTGAAAATTTAAAAAAGAAATTAAGTCAGCAAGTTTGTAATATTAATAATATATTATTTGTGTACCTGTGTTTTTATCTGACTTTTAAGAGAAAGCAGTATTTTTAAAGTAGAATTTTGTAATAGGAAAAACTTAAAATCCATAGAATGAATTTTTAAAAAAAATATGTAGAAATTCTGAATATAGTCATTTTTTTACTGTTGGTATTGGTATACATTTGAGTGCCCTATTCTGCCTTTCTTAACATTAAAACTGTGTTCTTTGATGACACATTTAGGAATGTCTCTATTTTCAAAACTTCAAGTGAAAGAGTGTAGTTAAAATTTCGATAATGGAGACATTCCGAAACACATCATCAAAGAACACGGTTTTAATGTTAAGAAAGGCAGAAGAAGCCCCTCAAATGTATATAAATATTATGTTTTTCATTTTCATATTATGCTTGATTTCCTATACGCTCTTGTAAAAATTACTGAATTGAAATATTTAGGGAACAGATTTATAACATACAGTTATAGGTTATTTAGATTATAGTCACATTAAAAAAAAAGATTAACCCAAAGGGAGCAACTTATTTAAAGCCCTATAAAAAATGTGATGATAGGATATGTGCTATCAATTACTATCTAAAAATAAGATATGAATATTTGTTATACTATTCCACTTCTTCCGATAATTTAAAAAAATTGAATCCAAAATCCTTCAGATTATTGAATACTATGTATCCACCATCAGGAGGATCCTAAGAAGGATTTATAAAGGCTGGATGTGAGCTGATCATGTATCTCATAACAGTTTTGTCTTTTATATAAAACCCATTCGAAACTCTTAATGACTTTGATGACTGTACTACTTACTTACTAACCAACACCCACCCTTGGCTGTTGATCCATTTGGTGACGCGCTGACCAGTATAGACGAACAAGTGGGTCATCATTTCCGGAATGTTCGAGCGCATTGCATTTCATCAGATAAATTGCATCCATCGTATCGTGTCCACAGAGAAGGCAATCCGGTGTTGGGAGCACACTGATGCGATGTAGATAAGTGGCCAGGTAGTCGTGGCAGGTTTGTATTCTGAACTTGGCAACGCCTACAGCTCGTAGAAGTCTGTGGTGACAAGGTTTTCCCATTTTCTTCCTGCTGATTGCTGTGTGAGGTGCAGTTTGCTGGCCCGGTCAAAGCTTGCATTGGTGAGGGCTTTCGTGCTTTGCAACGAGGGCATACAAATGGTTTGAGCCATGGATGTGGTTTTTTTGGCCAGAAAGTTTGCCCTCTCATTTCCACTTTGATGACTGTGACTTGGTTGATAAATCTCCTTTAATCCAAGGTTTTGAAAGGATATACCTGAACAAAAATTTAAATGACAAAACGTTCATCAAACTATCTTTGACTGTCTTGAAATAAACAAGACGGATTTTTAATGTTACTCAAATAAAAAATCTAATTGGTTTGGCATTTGTACTATTCAGCTAAATTCTAAACAATATCATTACCTAATGTTATAAAATATTAGAAAATCTTCCTTTATCCGGATGAGAAAAATGAGTTAGCCAAGATGAAGACCGTCTAGAATATAAACAGTCTGAAATTAACATTCCTGGTCTTCTTGGTGTGAAAGGACCAGGGTTGAGGTATAAAAGAGATAAGTCCCTCCCTATTGCTAAAATATGTTAATAGGATTAATATATTGTCTATTGTCATATCTACTTAGTAAAAATATCGTGTATTTAGTTTAATGTAAAGTTCCCTTATCAACTTTATATTTAGAAGGAAAAAAAATACTCAAGTTAATACTACCAGAAATTTTAAAACCTTTACAGAAAAATATCCTGAAATCTGAAACTTTGCTTTTACAGGAAATCTGACAAATATGTTGAACAAGCCTACCATATGATCATCAGACAGATGGAAGAAAACCATTCTGAAATACGTTACAGTGCTTTTCAACTTTGCGATGAACTTTTCCAGTATAGTATATATTTTAGTATTCTTTAATTCTTCTTTTGCATATAAAAATAACTATGATTAGAATTGAGTGTTAAATTTGTACATAGTATTAAGTACATAACTTAATTAATTTCTGAAGAGTTGTTTATAAACCTAAACTCTTTTTACTATAGGAATTTATATAAAATGGATTAATCTGCTAATAGGACTTGAAGGGCTATTTAAACAGTACTTTTTATACACGTTCTTATTACAAAATAATCATAACAATTAAATTTATATATACAAACATGGTATTGTTTTTAGGCTTGGTTAGTGTGACAAAAGAATCTCATCTCAGTGCCACAAGCTATGCTGCCTTGTTACTGAGATGCTTAATATTCTTTAATAAAACCACATATATTTATGGTCAGGGGTTAAATAGTTTTATTCATCTTGTCAGTGAAAAAAGTAAAAATTTAGTTTTTCTGGATTGATTTTAAATCCTTTGACCAATTCTTATTCCTCTTAAGGTATTAGCATATTGTGTTAGGTATTTGTGTTATAATGTGTGTTCCGTATTACTATATCTGCCAAAGGAGCCAACCCAAGGATCTTTGGCAATATGAGAGTGGATTGTGTACATAAGGAAAAAAGGAATTAGTTAGTCCTACTTTTTATACAGGGTGACACACGGGAGACGGACGGTTTTTAATGAAATAATACTCAGCCAACTTTAAAATTAATGCATATTTATTTACACAAAATCAAAGCTCATTATTTGCCATTTTAGTTAACAAAGTTATTTTTGAAAAATAATGTCATCAAGGTGATGTCCATCATTTCGAATGCAAGACTCAAGTCTCTTCTCAAAATCCTCCATCACACGGACTAAAATCTCTGCAGGGACGGCAGCAATTTCTTGAATGATTGCATTCTTCAACTCGTCCAAATTTCGTGGTTTGTGGTTATAAACACAGTTCTTAAGGTACTCCCACAGAAAAAAGTCACATACTGACAAGTTGGGAGACCTGGGAGGCCAAGAAACATGCGTCTAAGAACTGTCATTGAAGTGTTTGCGGTGTGAGATGTTGCCCCATCCTGCTGGAACCAAACGCGTTTTAAATGGATTCGTCGTCTTCTTATCTCTGGTTTCAAGAATGTTTCAAGCATATGAATGTAACGAACCGAATAAACAGTAACTG
This sequence comes from Prosapia bicincta, assembly GCA_036971475.1. Classification (NCBI taxonomy): domain Eukaryota; kingdom Metazoa; phylum Arthropoda; class Insecta; order Hemiptera; family Cercopidae; genus Prosapia; species Prosapia bicincta. The sequence continues at coordinate 283,029,253 of JBAIZL010000005.1, read as the reverse complement.
TGGGGGCCAAAAATAAGGCTCAATAATTCCAACAGAGTGGGCACACCAGACTGTTACTTTTTCTGAGTGTAGAGGACGCTGGTGGATAAGGTGTGGATGCTCGGGAGCCCAGTAACGTAGGTTTTGCTTATTCGCGGTCCCGTTTAAATGAAAATGAGCTTCATCGCTCATCAATAAAATTTCATTTTCATTCGATCCCAAAATCACTTGCATTCTGTAAGCGAAGTCTTCTCGTACAGCAAAATCAGTTTCCTTAAGTTGTTAGACAATGAGCATTTTGTAGGGATGGAATTTTAATTCTTTATGCAAAATTTGTCTAACCGATTCACGATTGATTCGTAACTCACTAGCATGGCATCTAGCTGACCATCCTGGGCTTCTGACTACCGCTTTCCTTATTCTTTCAACATTTTCTGGTGTCGTTACACTGCGTCTCAGGCCAGGATGTTTCTTAGCCAGTATGCTTCCAGTTGGTCTGAAGTTTTCCACCCATCTGAGGATTGTGTTATGGCTCGGAACAGCTCCATGTCGACCGACATTAAACCGTGCACGAAACAATCGCTGCGTAGCAATAATAGACTCACCACTTTTCACAAAACTGTCATAGACAAACACTCGACGTTGCAAGTCCCACTGCTCCATAGTGACTGAGTAAATGAAATGGCGTCTTGTGTGGATCAGAACTATCCCCACCACGACCACCTCCCACCACCACACCCTCAGTACTACACAGTTCAAAACCGTCCGTCTCCCGTGGGTCACCCTGTATATATCTTTGAAAGAGTGCCTTTCATTTTTAGTACAAGTTTCTCTCAAAAGTCATTATACCCAGAGTTAGAGAATTACAAAAAAAGTCAGCTCTTTTTAGTATTAATAAAAATTCTGGCTCCGGATTATGCCAAAAACAGAAAAAAAATAATAAAATACAGTCCAATCTTGGTAATCCGAATTCCGGTAGTCTGAAACTCCCACTAAAACGATTTAAAAATATCAAAACAAGAAATAAATAAATGACTGTAAGAAAGGTTTAAAGAATAAAGGCAAAATTTTGTTGTTTACTTTTTAATGACCTCAGTGTATTGATTCCTTTTGATTAGTCAGTTTATAGCAGAACGGTTTCAACGTTTACAGGAGGCAGATGGTGGAATAATTTTGTCATCTCAGTACGTTAAACTTCAATTTTTATAATGGCGTCTTCTTCTCTTAAAAGAAAAAAACCTCTTCTCACAAAACACTTTCGTTGTCGGATAAGTGCGGCATTCTAAAACGACTAGAGGCTAGGGTACCTACAGACAAAATTAACGGAAGATTTCGGGATCGAAAATTCAACAATCAATGACAAAGCAAAAACAAAGAATAAAAATTTGTCGTTTGTGTCTTCTATGGAGCAAGGTAACTGTGGATGGAAAACAGTGAAAATGAGTGAATACGCTTTGGTAGAAACTGCTCTATACATATGGTTTCTGCAAGAACAATAGTGAAACAACCCCATATCTGGTTCTTTATTGCAAGAAAAGGCGAGATTCTTTTTTTTTGAACTCTACCCCAATAAGGAAGAGTTTAAAGCTAGTGATCATTGGCTTGACAATTTTTAAAAAAACATGGAATTCGGTGCCTTTTTATCATGGGAGAATATTTGTCTAACAATCCAGATGTTATAGGACCTTTCAGTCAACAATTCCTGGAAAAAGTTAATGAAATAAATTTATGTTCTATATGTACTTTATAATACCATATAGGCGATTGTGTATTTACGTCATAGGTATACATGGTACACGTACATTCCGGTAACTTGAAACAACCGGTAATTCGAAATAGTTGTACATTTATTATTTCGGATTACCAGGATTAGACTGTAATGTAAAATACTACAGTACTTTTGTGCGTCTTATCTTGAAAACAATCTGCAGTATTTTTGTGTGCGTCTTTTCCAGAAAGTAATCTATCTGGTCCACAGTGAGTCGTTAGTTTTATAGAAAAGTATTTTAATTATAATAAGCCAGTTAATAAGTAAAAAATAGATGACCCTTCCCATCAAATTTCAAAGATCACTGATTAGTGACTTGGGTCAGCACTTTTGCAATTACAGTATAATTTTGATAATTAGGACTAGATAAGCCAGAGACTAAAAAAAATTAAAAGAAGACATCGTACTTATAGAAAAAACTCCTTTATATTTATCAAACATAGAGTATTGTGTACAGTATATGAATGTACATATTGTATATACAGGTAAACTCCACTGCAATTAATTTCTTGGCAAACAAAACTAAATTTTGGCTCTTTAAATTTTGTGAGCTGCTTTTGTGCTGTGCGACATGTAGTATTTTCAGCAGAAGAAGCACAAAATATTATTTTGTTTTTATGTAGATCTTAGACATTTTTATTGTTGAGTTTGACTTTTTATGTATGTACTGTAGTTATTTAATTTTTGTTATTTCTTATTTATTGTAGTTCAAAATCGTTCAGGGTTATCCGGAGATCCAAATTAACGGGATCTGACTTGTCGAGGTTCTACTGTAGTGGTAAATTTCCTCAGTTTAATATTATCTATTTAAGACAAAATCTTTCATATTTTAGGCAGTTTCACAGTTTTGAAATTTAAACTAGAGATTTGAAGCAGGTAGCTCTTTGCTTTTTTCTCAGGAGTTTGGTTATATATGACCATGTATTACGTTGAACCCTACTATATTTTCAAGGATCTAGGTACTGGTTTTTCTAATTATTATAGGCAAGGTTAGCAGAGTAAAAAAGATATTTGTTTGCTTGCCAGTCTTATTTTAAAATGGGTGTCTTTTTTACACGTTTTGTCTTTCTTATATTAAAATTGTTATTCCCAACATTTGTTGCATTCTCCTCTGTTTTAGCAAAATTTACTCTTTATAAATGCACACTCTAATTGAAGCGACCAGACCTTCCTTGGACATAGTTTACTTCAAAGGTCTGGGTATTTTTCACTTTAATGTGCATATATATATATATATATTTTTAGGTTAGTTTTGGTTGGTAAAGATTATTTAGATTTTTTGGACTAGGAGACTGACAGACTTACCTTGGTAAGAGTCCACTCTGTAGTCTTGAAATAGAAACACATAAAAGCACTTAAACATAAAGCACTGTTTAAGTGCTTTTATGTGTTTCTATTTCAAGACTACAGAGTGGACTCTTACCAAGGTAAGTCTGTCAGTCTCCTAGTCCAAAAAATCTATATATATATATATATATATATATATATATATATATATATATTATCTTATGTTTTGTAGCAGGTCTCAGGTAACTTTTATTTACTTAGTAATATTATATGGAATCTCTAGGAATGCAATATTTTTTAAAAACAATTTTGTCCATGTTATGATCTTTCCAGTTCAAGATCCAGTTTTCTTTTCGTCTGTAGGCATAATGCACTTAACTGTGTGTTGAATATGACTAGTGGAAGACTAGGGTGACATCATTGCCTTTAGTTGAATCAAAACATAGATTATCCAGTTCCTTTGTGCAGTTAATTTTGGCTGAAGTTCTATGGTAGAAAATTTGTACCTATAAGTTAGTCTGTATCCATAAATGACAGGATAATGGGGGGCTAATTGTGTATCTTTTTCCTTCCCAACTAATCTTTTTAGCAGAAAGATTATATTGGTAATGTTAAGGGCTAAAGTCATGGTATTTGTTTTAGAAACATACATTTTCTATTCCATTTATTGAATTTATTATTAAAATGAATATTCTTAATGTATAGGAAATCGCATTGCTTTCGCTCTCTCGTTGTGGCCAACATGCAGCATATTTTTGAACTTGTTGCTGAAACTAATCCGGATAACCCTCTTCCTTTACCAAGATCAAGAGCTGTAGAATTGAAAAATATGGCTTTAAGAGCGGTGAAGAAATGGCATGAGCTTTATGGACCAGGTTACAAAAAACTTGTTATTGGCTACAAGTACCTGCAGCAGTGTAAAAAGGTTAAGCATCATTTGACTAAAATAATATTTTGAGACAAATATATCTACAAAATACATTTATCTGTAGATAATTTGTGATTTTTTAAAATATGCTAATTATATATGATTATTTTTTATATGAATGATATTGAGATTTTGTATATCAGTAAAAGCCATTTAAAGACATATAACATAAGAAAGATCATTTAAAGTAGTTAGTTTCTTGTAGGAGATGTCTTACTAACCTTTTATAATCATTTCTAGACTAAGGTAAAAATTATCCTAATGTTAGTTAGTCAGTAGTTATTTGAAAACCTGACGAAATCCTCACGTAATGATATTTTCTACAATTTTTTTCTAATTAGATCAAATTCATTGAAGAAGTGTTAGTTTTCATATAAAATTTAAGCCGAGTAATAGTTACTCTCTCTACTTGCATTTTTTTTGTTTCCAAGTATATTACTTTAAATTAGAATAACATGATTTTAAATGTGTTAAACAGTTAATAGTGAAAAACACTTTTGATAATAATCGTCATTGAAATATGACCTTATTTTTTAAACACACATGTCTATCATGATTCCTCAGAAATTATTATTGATATCATATATAGAGTGTTCACCGGAAATCACCTGATCTTCAAAATGCCCTAATAATTTTAAATTTTGAACAAAATATTTATTTTTTTAAAACAATATTTTCTACAAATTAGGATTTTTAAGAAAATCTTACAAAACATTAATTAGAAAAAATAACATCAGCTAGATGCCACCTTTCTGATTAAACACAAATTTCTAAATACCTGAAATCATGCATTAAATCTTGTAACATTTCTGGAATGGCTTGGCTTTCTCTTCAAATAGGTTCCTTCAACTCTGATAATGTGTATGGTTTTTAAATACATAATTTCAAGAAAAAACATCCCAAAAAAAAGATCGGGGCCTGGGGGTGGGGGTTATGAGGAATATCTCCAAAATGAGAGATTACTTTACCAGAGAAAAATTGTTGGACACGTTCCATTGAAATTTGCAAAGTGTAGGTTGTACCCCCATTTTGCTAGAACCATTTGTTGCTATGTGACTACAGGGAGATGAGGCAAGAAAAACCTATTTATTATTTCCAAGTAGTGATCTGTAGTAACCGTTACTTCCTGATTGTTACAGTTCTCATAAAAAATATGGCTTAATGACACCCCACGTCACCTATCATACGCCACACAATCACTCGAGCACTGTGTAAAGGCTTCTGTTCCAATATTTGTGAATTTTCTGAACATCAAACTCTAAAGTTTCTTGTTTACAAAACCACCCAGAAAATGTGTCTTGTCGCTCATGAGTAAAACTGAATTTTTTTTTTTCATCCAAGATTACCATTAATGCTGACAAAATTCTGAATGGTTTCTGTGATCATCAAGGTTCAGTGGTTGATATACTGTAAGCTTTTACGGATGGAAATTTAAGTCTTTAATCAAAATTCTTGATTATTACTGTAGAGGCAGAAATGCTGAAGTTTGAGGCTCGCTTCATTAGTGAGTGGTTATGACTCTCCAATGTACCAATGCACACATGCTCTAAATTATCAAGCATGAGAATGGTTATTGCTGCCCTGGAGGTTTTTTCATCAATGAACCCATTGTGTTCATTTTATGCATCTCAAAATTGTGTTACTATCTGGAATCGGCCCTTATGGCGGAACATCAAAGTGCCGCCAAAAGTGTATTTGGGTTTGGGTCACAGCCTTACCATTAGCATAAAACCATCTTATAACAAAACACAGTGCTCTAGGTCCTCTAACTCTTCTACACAATAGATCTTCCCAACTGCAGTCCCCCCACTACTTCAGTACTACCCAATACAAAATCATATGGTTTCTGGAAACACCCTTTATTACCTTATGTATCACCAATATAACATGTTATTGATGTTATATGATATATTTCTAATATTTAATTAGAATGGGTTTGGTTATAAAAAGATATACATTTCTTAATATATATAGTAAATGATTATTTAAGTCAAGCAGTAGATATCCAGTTATGTGTAAACCCACATTATGTAAATAGTAACTTACTGCCATAAAGTGTAATATATTTATGGGTGGAATCAGTACATCAACCAGTTCTTGAACTATTACCCTCTTTGGGGAAAAAAACTGTTGTATGCTAGAGTTACATCCTTTTTATATAATAATGTGTAATTCATTTATTATTTATAAGCAGTAGACAAACAAAGTAAGACAGTATTATTAGATTTCAGTAACAGGGTGTACACAAACTTAATTACATAAAAATACTATATATATTAGAAGTTGGTTATAATAGAGCTTGAGGCTTATTTGAGATTTTTTGGACTAGATAGGAAACTGTTTTATATAATAGTCCAGTCTGTAATCTTAAAATAGACATTCATGAACACAAAAGCACTAAAGTAAAGAGATATATTTTGGACACTCTGTGTCCTTTGCAAATCAGAGAAAAAAAATTAAAGTTAGTCACAGATGTGTATAGAAGTATAGATATCCAAATGTCATAGATGTAGAGTTGTATAGTTTAAAAGGTATAAAGGTATATTGTTTGCATAAACTTATACATATTGATGATTATAACTAGAGTATTTGTTAACAAATAAAATAGAGAATGAAAAAATAAAACCTGTCATAGGAAATGTGAATGGAATTATTTAAGGTTGAGGTTAAGGAATAGATGGATGGTGCCATCTGATATTGAGCTGAGGGGTTCTCAGAACTTTGTGTACCACTGGTATGATAACACCCATCTACTTTGTTCTGAGGGTTTGGAATCAGTGGGGAGAGGTTTATTTATTTTTGTGGTATAGCCATCGAAAGGAGAACCTATTTAAACTCTCTAACAAATATTTAAGTTATAACCATCAGTATATATAAGTTAACATGAACAATATATTTTTTAAACTATATATCAAGGCCATTTGGAAATCTATACTTCTACACATTTCTATGACTATCTTGAGTTTATCTCGCTATGATTGACAAAGAACATTTATATAAATAAATGTCATTAGATTTTATAAAATGTTTTCCATAAATAAAATGCTATAAGTTTTGATAATATTTTACTTTTCTGCTACGATTTATATTCTTGTTTTGAATGTCATAATTATCTGACATTTCTAGCATTGTCACATTATTTGTTGACCCGTTTCAAAGAACCTCCATTATTCAGAACTTTTTATGAACTTTCAGTTCACGTCAGCGAATAATGTGACAATGCTAGGAATGGCAGATAATTATGATATTCAAAATAAGAAAATACTATAATGTATAAAGTAAACATTAATTTTCACTTACTATTGAAACAAGAATACTTGTCCATTTTTGTCAGTCTAAATTTAAAACTTATTAGTTTTCAACTTAAATTTGTTTTTAAGTGTAATTGTGATAAGTTTTATGCATTTGTTTATGTTAAATTTAAATTATTAGGTTGACTTTACTACATTTGAAACCATTGATGCTGCAACGAGAACTCAAAATGCCGAGAGAGAGAAACGTTTGCGAGTTATAAATGAAGAAAGGAAGAAAAAGGCCCTTCTTGAAATACAAGGTTGTTAAATATTAATTACATTATAATATTTGAAAATTATAACAATAATTGAAAAATGAAAAATCTGAGAAAGTGTAAAAATTTATAATGATTGAAATCAGAATAATAGAACAGGTGTAGAAAAACAGTAACAAACTCCGAAAAAATTAATATGACTTTATTCTTTTGAGGCAGGAGACACATTTTTCTTTGTTAAGTAAAGCTACAAAATTTGGTAAACAATTGATAAAATAAATTATTAGACCCTTTTTCTGGACTTACAATGTTGATATCAACTGTTATGGGAATGGGTAACTCATATGTCCAAATTTAGGAGTACAGTTGTGCTTTAAATAGAGGTAGTGAAATGAAAAATAGCAAGACAGTATTTCATTGTATTAAAACAATATTTTTATCTATCCAAGAAAAGTATATAAAACCTAAACTTTACATTTTATTATAGTCCTCTTAGCTTACTATCTGTTTCCAAGTGCTTGTGTGTTTGAGGATGTTTTGGTAAAGGTTTTTGCAGTACTGTAGACACTTTTTAACTGACTCCAATAGAACTAGATTTTGTGGTAAACAAAATTATTTGGGCTTACCTATTCTTGTAGAAGCTTCAAATGTTACAATATGTTGTTTAAATATCATTACAAAATAGAAACAAACATCAATCACAAAAATTAAAAATTGGAATTGTATCATCATGATATTTAGTGATTTTAGTTCAAATGATCACATAGTATGATATTCAGATTTTAGTGCAACAGACTAACAGTTTTAGTTATCGGAAAATTTATTTATTTAATTTAACAAAACTGATAGATTATGGTGTCTGATAGATTAAAAGTCTAATGTAGCAGATAAAGAAAGCAAGGACATACACATTGTAACACGTTTATGATCCTTCCTGTTATAAACAGTAAAGACAAAAGCATTGTATGGATTAAAATAGTATGGTTCTATATGATTTATATTATATAATATGAATACTATTATAGTATTGAATAATATTATTACAACCCACTATGTAAGGATATGCTTGGATTGACAGGTAGTGAGCATCTTCTTGTAAATTAAACAAAGATAAATCCCTTGATTTGTGATTTATTGTTTTGTAACACTAATTGGATTTTTTTAAACTTAGCGGTTATACAAATTTTGTACGTTTTTTATCAACAAAGTCAGTGATTTTTATTTATTATTCCCTATATATTTGTAAATTCATTAATATTTATATAATGTAATGTTTTGAATTGAAATCCATCATTAAGACTAATTTTGGTTACTAATAGCTTTTATCTTTCGTCACAGATATGGAACCAGAGATTAGAGCGTCAGTAATTTCTTTGAAAAATTGTATCAACCTAATCCTGCCAGAGCCTGAGCAGTTTTTCATAAATGATAATAAATGCAATGATTTTACTGAAGAAAGCCACAGTAAACAAAATGTGGTAGTTACTGAAGATACTTCAGAAGAGGAGGAAAATACTACTTTGTGGCGGGAAGTTGGAATGGCAAACGCTAAACATTCCATTGAGTTACACATCATACCCAGTATGTAGAGTTTGTAATAAAATTATAATTAGGTAAAACACCATCACTTGTCTTTAAGACTACGTGATTGAAATAAAAACATTAAAATTTAAATATAAAACTATTTCCTATTTCCATTACTACAAATAGTATATTTCTTAAAAACATTATCAATAATATTAACTAACTAATGAAAACACCGAGGAAAGTAATTGTTAAATTATTACGTACAAACAAATTGTATCTAAAATAACTGAAATAATTTAAAACAAAATCTCAATAATTTTGAAAAGAAAAACCTTGCTTGTATATATTAAGTGTTTTTTTATTTCTTATATTATGTTTTATAAAAAATAAAATAAAATAAATATTTTAATATTATTTTGTTATATTATATCACTCTAGAATATCATCAATAATTTCTTTTAACAAATTTATTTAAAAAAAATAATTAATAAAATTACTGTGAAAATATAATATTAATAAAATTGGAGGTTTTTAAATATGTAAAATACTGTTAGAACAATTTATATTTGGCTACACTCATCTCTCATTAATTATCACATTAAATAAAACTTTAATATATAAATTTTTTTGTCATTTTAAATGTTGAGTATATGCTACATATATTTCTTATTTGTATTTAAATTATAAATATTACTATATTTTTATTTTAATACTTCAATTTTGTTTTGTTCTATAGACCAGAAAATTGAAGTAGAAGAAACTTCAGAAAACACCTTCATTTTGGAAAACGCTAAGGAAAATGTAAAGCTAATAGCTAACCGATATCTACCTTCTATTGCAGGATGGATACAAATCCTTAGTTTGGTATCAGGTAAAATTGGTCAGCTTCTCATATTGTAAAAAAAGTGCCCATAGTAGCAAAGTTTACAAAAGGAACACATTTCCCAAAACTCATTTAACCCTTTGTACGCAATAAACGAAATATTCCGCTGATCGTAAATGTCACTTCACGTTACTAAGCGGAATATTCGCTATTGCTTATAAGAAAGTAATATATCAAATAATGTTCAGGAAAAGTCAATGAATCTGTTAGAATGTTTCTTTAGTGTTTAAGAATCATATTGTTAGTCGTATGACTCATTTAAGCGGTTGGCAGACATGAACAGTTGAGTTTTGCTTACGTATGTCATGTCCATAGTCATTCTAGAGGAAGCCTGTATTCGGCAAGCAAATATATTTACTCGCCGATGTGGCAGGAAACAGTTGAAGTTTTTTGCTTACTTTTTTGCATATGTATATATTACGTATAGGCTTTTTTGTGTATATATTTTATTATTTTCAAAAACTTATTAGTTATTATTTTAAATACTCCTGTAAATAATAAATATTTCTAACCTCTTTTGATGGTAATTATGAACATTATTTTATGTTATGTTAATGGATCTAATACAGTTCTTTTCTAACCACAAGTATTTTTTTACTAATACTAATGCTATTAAAATATAAGTTTAATTTATTTTGAAAAAAAATTATTAAATTGAGCACTTGAGTGTAATTTGCAATTCCTTACGTAAGGGTTAAAATAAAAATAAATGCTATTATAACACAAATACATACACACTGCAACAGTCATGGTACGCAGGCGCGCTCCCGTTCATACGCTCACTTACCCAGCCGTTAACCCTTCTGTTGCCGACTCCTAAGCGCAGACCCATCACTGGCATCCGCTGCAGAGTAAGAATTTTGAAACGAGCCGTTCCTAGCCGTAGCTATGAACACTGTGCAGTGCTTGCCAAAATCTGCCAGAGAACCAGTCACTGGACTTAATTTTTTAAAAAACCTAACTTGCTGGGGATTTAACCCTTTTCGGGTGTGTCTTCCCGGGGAAGGAGTACAATTGAAAGGCATTTTATCTGCGAAATGACCATTGCGATTATAGGAGAGTGTAAGAAATTTGTTAAAATAAATAAACTGTTTTTTGTTTGCAAGTTAGTTAAAAAATACTTTTTTTAATAATTTTATAATGAGTTACTTATCTATGCATAGCACAGTATGCATTTCTTTCAAATTTTAGTACCATTTTATAATATATAAATTACTTTCAAAGAACGCAATATTTATTAATTTAACCTTAGATTAAAATTTTTAAATAAAAATTCTAATTTTTGTTAACATCATAACATAATATAAAAGAAGTGTAAAAATTGTACCTGATTATTTTAGCTATGTTTTTTGTTTACATTTAACCCTTCCGGTCAAATGTTTGTTTCACAACATCTATTTAACCTCCCCTTTTCTCATTGGAATTTTCAAAATATCAAACTACTTAATTTACTTTTACTTCAAATCTCTTGTTATTTAAACCTTGACATTTTTTAATTTCTGATTTTAATTTAAATTCAATTTGGATACCACTTTCGCGGAGATTTTTCCACGATAGGGTTCCAGAAACATCACGTCACTTCATCGCAGCGTATAACACTCTTTTCTAGCCCGACGTTTTAACGATTCGACAATTGATCTCGATATAATTTTTTGTCCGAATCGGAGCGCGGTTCACGATGCCTTATGCCCGTCCAACTCCCGGGACGCTTAGCTTGTTCGTTGTCCTGCAACTCCCCTCCAGGCCATATCTTCCCACGCTGGCTTAACCAGTCCGGTGTCCTGCCATGACGTAATGCCCTCAGCCTAGATGCGTACGCATCGTTTTTATTTCCTTTATCCTAGCTACATAAAATCGATAACCAGATCAATATTTTCACTGTTTTCCCCTTTAACGTTGTGTTTTCTGCATTTTTGTTATTCTTGATTTTTGGTTTCTTTTGCTCTTCTGCATCTTTTCAAATGTCGATTGTAACTCTAGGGTGATTTTGACCGTTCCCCCTTTACAAATATTTATTATTAGTACCAACGCTAAGTCCCTTTACCCTTTGAGATGGCTTTGCTTGGTTGAAAATTTTGAATACTGTTATACAATATTTTTTACTTTCCTTAATATCCCATTCACTCTCATTTCCCCCAAATACCTATTTAATTTACCAATTTTTCTCATTTAACTCTTTCATGTAACCTATTTACCCTTACAACCCTTTTTTGCCCGTCACAACACACACACACTTGCAACATACACACTCTCACTTGCACACGCACACACACACACATGCGTGCATACATATACATGCACATACACACTCACATGCACACATACATACACACTCTCTCTCTCACACAGATATACACACACACTCGCAACATACACACTCTCACATACAAGTGCGCGCACACATACACACACACATACACACACACACACACACACACACACACACACACACACACACACACATACACTCCACACACTCGCAAGGTACACACTCTCACTTGCAGACACACACACACACACACACACACAAACACACATACACACACACACATACACATGCACACCCAAACACACATAAACACACACACAGACACACAAACATATATAAATATATACTTATATGTAAGTAATATGGAGGTCTTTACATAGTAATTTATGCTAAAATATATATATATGTTAAAAATTTGTAAATCATTAGACTATAGTACATTCACTTATGGAGTTAGTATTTGTCAACATCAATTCTTAAAATCTTAATATACTCATCTTCATTTATGTTAGGAATATTTGTACATATTTGAGTACATTTTTCTGCCTTTCTTAACTTTACTACAACATTTTCCTCTTTTGACGCATTTTGGAATGACTCCATTTTCAAAACTTAGATAGAGTATGATTTAACTTTTGAAATTGGACTCATTCCGAAACTCCTTGACAGAGGAAAATATTGTAAAATTGGGAAATGCAGAAAAATGCACTCAAATATATATTCTATCAACTATTGGAAATTTGAACAAGGTATATAAAGGGAGTGTAAACTAATTGAAGGAATTAAAAAAAGGTTATTTTATTCCATAAAGTGATATGTTGTACATTTTCCTATCTTATATAAGATATGTTTATATATTAGTGTTTACAAATATAGCTTTTAAATTGAAACTTGCAGATACCAACTTAGAGATTAAACATCTATTAGACTTGAAATCTGAATTAAAGAGTGCATTAAGCAAATATAATGACCTGAAAATTAATTCCAAGGATGAAGAAGTTTCTACAGACTCTGAAATGGAAGAAGTTGATGGAGAAGCAGCAGTTACCAAACCTCCAATTACCACTACACAAACCATAAAGGTAAGCAATTACAGTAAAATATTTATTCTCTAGGAAATAATGCTATTGAGCTATAGTTCTCTACCATGATGTAACATTTTATTGATTTACTCTATATTTTAATCAGAACCTACAAAATTTGGAAACTGCCAGTGAAGAACCGAAGCCTTCAACATCACACGGAGAAGTAATCGAAAGGAAACAAAAGTTACTGTCAATTGCACCTAAGCTTCCATTTGATATTGATCTGTACCATTGGGAAGATGAACATCTATCAACTCCTACACTGTTACCGTATGTCGTATTTTAAAAGAAAATTTATACACATTTTAGCTTTTAGGAAAGATTAGTTAGAAACTAAAGAAAAATAGTTTATATCAATTTGTTACAAAAATTAACATTAGAATGAAAAAACAAACATAATTTTTCAGAACCTAGTGAGAGAATTTTGATGAGGTGTATGATTTTACTGCTATTGGTATCATTTGGCAAAAACCACTACTTACTCATATTTTTCAACAGATACTCATTTGACTAGATCTGTGTATTGTTCAAATTTAGAAACCATAATACATTCTAAATAATAAAACATACTCACAATCCAACAATATATTTGAATATATAATTAACAACTACTCTATGAACAACAACACACCACAGAACACCAATACATCACAGACCCACACTAATACAACACACCTGAGCAACAGTCTTGTCCGTGATTCACAGCATTGAACAATGCACTGATTTAGTGCAAAACAGGTCTTCTAAAAAATATCAGTAATTAGTGGTTTTTTTTGACCAAGTGGTACAAATAGTAGTAATTTGAAAAACTTCAAGATGTACAACACAAAAGCTGCAATTAATATTTAAAAAAATGCGTTCAAAATGAATGTATTAATTCTATATAATTACTGGGGCTATATTGTCTACTGAGAATACACAAGGAAGCTAAATTAACACTTTCAAGCCTACGCCAGAGTATAGATTGGGCCATTTAGTTAAAGCTAGTTCCCTATGCCCGTGTATAGCTCGGGTTTCGGTATTTATTTCCACACCAACCTAACTCCCGCGCATTCTCAGTTTCATCCTTATCGTTCTTTATATTGGTTATTCTACTTTATATGTCTTTATCTTTAGCCCCTTCAGAGTTTATTTTATGTAAAAAAACATATTTGGTAAAGTATGACGACCAAGAGCTATCAGACATTTTTTTGACAGATGTTGGTTTGGTCAGATAGTGAGTGTTTTATTAGTCCGTGTTATTTATGTTTCAAGTTTGTTGCTGTTTATTCTAAATCTTATCTATCCGTCATTTCGTTTATTTAATTTGAAGTTTGTGTAATTTTTGTTTAGGCTTCCGAGTCTTTAAATTTATCTTTCAGTTATTTAGTATATTTAATTTTTATTGTTAGAGATATAACATTATAAATATAATGGCTAAAGACACTTTGAGAAGTGATTCAATACCAGATATGTTGCTTTTAGATAGTAACAGCGACAGTGAAACCTATCTAGGCCGAGGTACAATCGAGATATCTTTCTTGATGAACTGAATGGAAATATAAATGACCCGATTTTAGAGAGTTTTCTAAATTTTAAAAGAAATATCTCTAAATTACATTTTCTTTTAGCTTTAAAACGATACATAAAATGTAATATTTATTTTCATTATAATGTAAAATGTGTGTAGTTTAGTGCAGTAATGTACAGTGTTGCTATTTTATTTTTTTTGCCTTTTTTATACATTTTTTCAAACCAGCATAATGTCATTTATATATAAGTAATGAATTCATAAGTATATACTTCCTGAAAGCTTGTTTCATTTCCTTTACAACAATGTAAAATTTTTTGTAAATATGGTATTTATTATGTCAGACATTTTTTATATTTTACCTAAAAACCTCCAGGCAGATAGAGACGGGCGCCTACTAAGGAGCTAGGCTTGAAAGTGTTAATGAGGCCCATTATCTATGCTATTCTCCAAACTATAGGTTGTCAGAAGGGTTACTAGAAGAATTTTTAAAATTCAAATATACACTCACAATTAGTTTTGAAAGCAATGAATTAAAATTTGTAGATAAAGTCATTATTGTGATATTTATTAGTAATTAAGTTTTGTTTTTTTATTATGAAAGTTTTACAATAAATACAGTAATAATTATAAAGAAGTCTAGCACTCTTTGTCAAATAAATCAGAAAAGCCCTTGCTTACAGGCAGATTAATATGATATAAAACCCTAATGCATTTTCTAACATGGTTATCAGAATTTGAAGGTAAAGCTAACATTCTGGTTAGCGTCACTTTCTGAAATTATTTTAATTCTAGCCAAAGATTTTCATTTATATTGTTTTTAAGTAATTTTCTCAAAGCATGTATCTGGTATTTTATGAAATTTTAATTGAAAAACAATGTAATCTTCAAAAATTTATGAAAGTGTTATGTGAAATTTATTAACACAATTGCTATAGTGGAATGGCTTTAGGAGTGAGTGGTAACATCAACATAAGGGGTTTGTTGTACTGTAAGACGTTGTACTGTAATGTTCTAGGAATTAGGTTTGTGTACTTCAGCATTATATTATCGACTAAAGACATCCCATTAAAGCAAATATGTTAGTTAAAAGTTTTAAGCAAACACTGATTATGATATCTTGGCTCTTTCAGGTAAATCAGTTTTACTGTTATGTAACAATAGTGTTTATTTAAGTGGTGTCAGGTTCGATTCTCTAAAATTGACAAGCAAATAAAGATGACTTGGACTCTGGTTATAGTTCTCGTGTTTGTAATGATAATTAAAAATAAGAAATAAATATTTACAAATACTCATTACTTACTTCATGATACCCATCATTTGCTGCTTTTAAAAACTCTTACTTTATTGTCTTACTGTTTTTTAAAAACTCATTTTTTGGTTGGATGATAATTATCATTGCAAGGTTCATTTTCTATAAATACATATGTATATATTCATGTTTATATTATTTTTAATTATAAAATAAAAAGAAACTAAAATAAAATTTTTCTTGGTTGGCTTAAGTAGGAATTGACTTTAAAAAATAATTGTGTATTACTTGTTTACACCATCATCCCCAAAACACTTTTAAAATCAACTAAAATAGTTTCCTCATCTCATATTGTCTTTACGGTCTGAGTTGAAAATCTGTCCATATCTCCTGAAGTGGCCATCTTTATTTAGACAAGGTAAATCTACTATAGGGCAAGTTTTATAAATTGATAAAAGATGAAGTGTGTAAGTTTAAACTATCAACTCAAATTAAAGACGGAAACCAATAATATATCATTTTTAATTTGAATTATTGTTTGGTTAGTGTAAATGCCGAAGGTAGCAGATTTTGGGCTTCATCTTGTGATGAACTGAACGAGTTAGCTGTACCTGAAGGATCTTCAAGTTTACGCACTCGAGTTATAGAATTTTCTGGGAAGTTTGAACCCATCTTGCATACTTGTAGAGCGCCTTTACCCAGTGGCAAATTGTGCCCCAGAAAAGACAAATATAAGGTATATTTTTTTATTTAATACATATTGTATATTATAGTGTGTATATTTCTCTTAGTAATGTTCTTGGTGTACTGAAACCTTACTGTTCAGTTCAGAAAATATAGGTTTATAATTTCCAGGTAAATTTTCTACAAAGCACTGAGCAATAAGTCAACTTGTAAATCTCACCCCTAACTGCAAACATTGGAAAGAGTCCAAATAAAACCTAAGAAATTTGTAATTATGATTTCATGGAATAGAGGATAAAGAAAAGAGAGCTCTGTAATTGGAAAATGGAAATGACTGTAATCGTAAAGATGACTAACTCAAATTATAACCTAAAACATATTTGTTATTGGAGCATGTTCTTAATGTGATTTGTTTGTATTATAAAAAAATCACAGAAGGCATAAAGAAAGTAAGGAATGAACTTATAAAGTAGGAAATGTAAGAAAGATTAAAGGAAATGTATGGCATTGGTTCAAACATCAAAAAATATACAAGAGATGATAATGAGGAATGATTGATCAATACTTTTACATCCTGACTTGACAGGAGCTTCTGCAGGCTAAATTACTGAAAGATTAAATCATTCAACAATTATAATAAATGGCTTGATTTCTTTAAAATATACATGAGCGTAGTATTATAGCTTGCAATTTTTGTGTTGTTCATCTTGAGGTTTTTTTTTAAAAATTACTACTATTGGTATCATTTAGCAAAAAACTACTACTTATAGATATTTTTCAGCAGACGCATTTTGCACTAGGTCAGTGTATTGTTTAGAGATGGTCGATATTTTCTGTCACGGTGACTTATCATTGATATTCATTTGTTGCTGGTAGTACCAGTGACAAAATATGAAAAATGCCAGTTCCAGTGACAATGGATCGATCAAAAGTTGGCTTCTGAAGTTGGATGAAATGGCTGTCATTGGTTGATTTATCGCTGTAACTGACTCTGCTCTCACCACTTGGCTCACGGGGCCAATTATCGTGCATGCAGTATTGTTGACTGAAGGAGAGAGGGGAAGGTTATTTCTGTTATGATTGGGCAAAATGTTGCTGTTGCAACTGAAATGTTACTGATATTTTACCACAGCTGTCATTCTCACAGCTACTCATTTACGTTGTGTATGGGTGGTGGATTTGTGTCAGGTTTCAAAATAGTGATAGTTTTGTGTACAGTAGAAGCTATTTCATACTCGGTAGTTTGTTCTTAATTTTGGAATTTATTTTAAAATAAAATGAGCCTTCCAAAAAAGAAGAAAGCGAGGCGTTGAATCATTTCACCAGTATTGTATGCCTGCCTGTTCAGTCTCAGTATCCCTTGTCACCAGTAAAAATCACTGATCCAAACCTGGCGCTGTCACTAAAATCACCGATCCGTTAAAGTCACTGGATCGACCAGCCCTAGCATTCTTAAATTCTGTGACCTAGTGTGAAACAAGCCTGCTGAAAAATATCGGTAAGTAGTGGTTTTTTGCCACAGTTGATACCAATAGTAGTGATAGTGTATAGATGTCATTTTCAAGTTTAAAGTACATGTTGTAAGCAAAATAGGTCTACTATTAAAAATAGGTTTAATTTTTAACCTCCAGAACACGAATTACGTACATGAAATAAACCATGTGACAATATAAACCATACGATAGGATTAGGTTCATTATCTTTACTCTTAATTGATAAACTTTAAAAATCCTTCTATAAATTGATCACTTGCAACTGAATCATTTGAAAGACTTTCACTATAGACTCCTAAATCCTGAACACGGCACTGCTCTTTCCACATTGATAGCCAACCTAAACTAACCATAAATGAGGGATCATGTTTTGATTTTTATTATAGCTTAGAGGCTTTTATTGAAGAATTTGGTACAAGAGAAGAATGCTTTGCTCATATTATTGCCAAAATCAAATATACAAAGCCTTATCCAAATTCACTTGTTTTGCAGACTCCAGTGTATCTGAATCCTAATCTGATTTTTAATACAATTTTTGGTCATTAAAAAACAATAACCTTTGCTACTAATATTTAAATAGCCTCGATGTAGATTTCGCTAACACAGTTAGTATCATCAGAATGTTACAAACATAGTGGGATCTAAAAACCTAAGACCTAATAACTACTTGGAATGGGGATCACTCCCACTTCTCTGCCCAGTGACCAGTTTAACCAAAAGCAGCCCTACACGTAGGAACAAAACCACATCTATCACTGTCCTAACGTGACAGATCTAACTTAAAAACTAATTTATAAAACCATGTGAATGCTAAATAAAAGTCAAATAATAACTAAAACTGAGTAACTGTTATAAATCACATCATAATAATAAATATATTAATATATAACATATACTTACATAATTATAATATACATAATTATAAAAACATACACAACAATTTAATGAACCTGCAGACAACATACTATTCAAAAACATCATACACGCGGCTTAAGAAGAAACATATATGACGTCAACAAATACCAACATCATGGACAGAACAACCACACCTGAAAAATAGAGAAAATTAATTCAGTGATTCGACAATAGTCAAGGGACCGAAAGGTGCCTCATCACATAAGGTAAAATTATTGCACTTAGTGGTACAAAAAATTGTTTACAATCAATAATAATTACATAATTATATATAGTTATATAATCATTGTATAGTTTTTGTTAGATCTGTCACACTAGGTCAGTGATGAACGAGTCTTGTTCCTATGTGTAGGGCTGGTTTCGGTTAAACCGGTCGCTGAGCGGAGGAGTGGGGAGTAATGACAATTGCGAGTAGTTATTAGGTCTTAGATTTTTAGACCCCATTATGTGTGTAACCTTCTGATGATGATATCTGTTAGCAAAATATATATCAAGGTTGTTTAAATATTTCTAGCAAGAGTTTTTGTTGTTTAATGATTATAATTAAGCTTCTGTGCTCTGTATAGATGTTTGTTTTCACCATTTTTTTTTATAAAAAATTATATTCAGTAGGGGAAATAAGAACCAGATAGAGGTTTATAACATAAAATTAAAAATTGGTCAGTGATAACAAGAAATTTATTATTAGATTTATTAGTGTAGAAAATGAATAAAACACAAAGTATGTTGAAAATACTATGCTTTTAAGTTGTAAATACGTTTATGTGATATTACTTGTTTCGTTCTGGCCCTGTTCTATTCCTAATACAGTTCTATATCATTATTGATATATGGATATGGTTTCAGTGTCCATTTCATGGTGAAATTGTCCCAAGAGATGAAACAGGCAAGTGTATTAACCCAAAGGATGCAGAAAGATATGCTTTATCACTGGAAAAACAACAACAAGAAACTCCAGATTGGCAAGATCCACAGTTACTCAAGGAGATAGAGGCAAGCGCATTATTATAATAAATATAAGTAGATTGTTTTCAATAATTATTTCTTGAAATAAATCGGGGATTTCAGCTCATCTAATGATTTCATTTGTACTGTTTTAGGCTCAAACCGGTATAGATTTAAAGATGCCAGAAAAGAAAGGAAAGCATAAAAAGGCAAAAAAGAAGTTTCCTGGATTAACCGACATAAAAGCAAATCAGAATACGACAACTAGCCGACTTTATAAGAAAGTTTTTAAAAGGTTATATTTTGTTACATTTTTTATGTATATGTTCGTAATCTACTAAATACAGTATAGGTAATGTAAGTAATTTAGTCAATTTAAATATAGGTTAATTAAGCAAGAGTGTAACAATTTGCATACATGGGCTGTCCGTAAAGTAACTTATATTTTGAAATTAGAAATAAACCAAATAAAAATATGTTATACATGCCCTGAAAGGATCGATCTTAAAATATTTTTTAATTTTATTTACGATTCAAATTTAGGCACATATGAGTGATCCACAAACTTTTTAATTCTGTCTCTACCACGTGAGGTAACAATTAGCTATGTTGTGAGTCAGGTCTTCATATTTGAAAGATGTGGTAATCACTAAATACAATCAAGACCTGAGTTACTGCCTTTGTTAGAAGTGTCTTAGAAGCTCAGTACAAAACTCCTCACGGAGAGGAAGTGTCAGTTCATCACAGTGTCAGTAGACTGACTACTGGTGTCTTCATCATGAACATTGGTCCACCTGTTTATAAACCTATCGCATCATTCCACCTTTATTCTTATTACTGCAGAGACCTTAAAACTTGTATAATTTAATGCGTTCCTTCTTTGCTTAAGGAATCCGGCTTGAAGAGTAAATGGCCCAAATATATAACTTATTGCGGTCCATATAAAAACTCACAGCGAGCAGAATAAAATCAGCACATGGTGCATGCTACCTTAGGTTGTTGCATGTTAGGATACTGATACCAATATGTTTTTGCCAACCTTGTGTTTTTAGACAACCCTTTTATATTTTTAAAACTATTTTTATTCATTACTCATTTACATCATTTCACTAATATTGATCTGAAAATTTATTAAAGTAAAGGTAATTTTGTAAAAAATTGTATCAACATGTTTTGTATAATATGGTTGGTTTAAAAGTCTGTTAATTACTATAATTATACAGAAATAATTGGACAAATATTTATTAATATTTTGGTTAATTTTTCAAATTGTAACACTTTAGTACCAACTACAGGATACCATAGGAAACACTTTAAAAAATGTTGATGCTTAGTGTATTTTTGTTGTAGATCAACAGTGAAGAAAGTCGCATCATCTCTGGACAAGCTAGATCATCGAAGATTCAAGGACAAATATGGAGATAATTTTAATTACGTTTTTGACGGAGTATAGACAAGTGAAATCAGTCCTATTATCTTGTGTCAAATGACGCATCTTTAACTATGTATTATTAAAAACTATGTTTGAAAGTTCAAAGTCGATTATGTTACAGTGTTTTGCATTAATGAAAAAAAAGATTTCATTTTTAAGATAAAACATCTGTATGCGAAATAAAATTTCAACCTAGAGCAACAAGGTAATAAGGTTTTAAAAAATCAGATGTTTACTAAGATTATTGAATGTTAAAAAAGAAAACCTGTTACCAGCCAGGGTTGAGGCTGTTTATAAACAATGGTGGAGAACTTTTACATAAAGGAAACCTGGTGATGTTAGTAGAGAGGAAATTTTAAAAAGAGAGTCTTTCTGTTCTTCCTTAGCTTCAAGAGATTTTTCAATGAAAGTAATTAAAAGAGGAAGGCTCTTTTTAAAACTAAAAGAAAAGTAACATAAGACATTTTACGCGACTATATCAGAATCGCTGGGAAGTGATTGAACATTTTGGGGGATAATACTACATAAAACTATCAGCAAGATGCATAAAACTATCAGCAAGATGCATAAAACTATCAGCAAGATACATAAAACTATCAGCAAGATGCATAAAACTATCAGCAAGATGCATAAAACATAAATGATAAAAGCATAAACATTACTATTATGTAACCAATTCAGAAATTAACCTGTGATAAATTAATCTGTAAAACTATAAATGAATTCCATGGGAATTCCAGAGGGAATAAAGTACGAAAAAATATAGTGAAATTGTTTAATAGGGGGGAAATGATGGAAACAGATGAGTGGCGAGGTTACATTTGAAAAACTCCCATTACAGATAATTAGTAATATTAAAAGCATATTATATGACAAATTAGCTAATAATAAAGTTTAATAATAAATTATATTATTTTTCTGATTGGTTACAATATGCGTTATTGGTTAGCGTGCAGAAATTTAAATCATGATTAAATATACTGTATGTTGCGTTTTAAATTTAGTTATGGCGCTTTTTTCAAAATTGATTTATCTTTTTTGCATTTATAATAAATATAACACTTAGTTTATTCATGCTGAGTGTTACGTTTGTTGAAACCACGGATTTGAGATGCTCCAGATTTTTTATGTCCGTATTACAAACGCTCTACTGTATATTCATCTTGATATGTTTTGTCAGTTCCTCTTTGTTTAAACTAAAGTTGGAGAATGCCATATTGAGATTGAAGGCTATTTTTTCATGTTATGTACGAGGAACTCGTACAATGAACTCTTTTTTCACTTGAAAAGTATGAATGTCTAGCCTGTTATCTGATATTAAGTTATACAAATTAATCAATGATGATAACCGTTTTAAGTAGCTGGTAGCTTTGAAAGCCACTCATATCTAAAGGTGAAAACATTGTTACTGAATTCTGATAAAGCTAATATTACCAAATAGTGCAATTACTTTAGATCTTGTTTTTGTAATATTTTCTATTTAATATTAAAGAAAAAAATATATTATATATATATATATATATATATATATATATATATATATATATATATATATATATATATAAAGAACTTAGTCAAAATACAAATACAAGAATTATGATTGAATTTTCTTGTATAATAAATTCTTTTTTCATAATTCGTGTATTTGTATTTTGACTAAGTTCTTTATTAATACACAAGAATGCATATTGCAATATATATATATATATATATATATATATATATATATATATATATATATATATATATATATATATATATATATATATATAATTATATATTATTTATATTTGAAAGATTTATTTTATTATAAGGTTTAATTTATTCAATAATTTTCTTGTTGAGAGTGTTAATGTCTCTTCCACCTCTGGTTAAATTCACTTACTGTATATGTTCCCTGTCATTGGAGATGCATCCATAACTGCTTAAGTGTAGAGTAGATGCTACTACATAGAAGTACTTTCTGTTCTTAGCTAGTTATAGTGCACTTGTAGAAGTTGTAATTTTCCATGATAACTACGTTTTGCAAATATTTTTGTTGGTGTGTAATTACAGTAAGTTGCTTATGAGAGATATTGTGAATTCAGATAGAATTAAGTTAAAAATATAAAACTGTGATAGGGAAAGTCAGTATCTATCCAATAACAAAATGTAGAAACAGTATGAGAAAGGATATGTAAAGTGAGGATAGGATTAAGGGAGGGCAAAATAGGCCCCTAGTTATGAGAAAATTATGAGTTACACTTTCATGAAGTAGACCTGTGGCTACTATGGATTCAAATAAAAGTGCCTACCATCCTAAAAATATTTTACAGGGTAATTTTGTATTTAATGTTGTTTATGTATGTATTATGTTTATGTGTGTGAATTGGTGTAGGGTTGTTTGAGTGGTTGATAGGTGAGGACATCAAACCTCTCAATTCAAGTGTCTAGTTCATAACATCCCTAGGATAAATAAACACAAAGATTACTTAAAGATTAAAAATTATTTAATTTTAATTTTTGTTATTTGGCGATTACACCAAGTTTATTTTTATATCAGTTATTTTTAATATATTTTTTTAATATTTTACAGTATTAAATTATTTTAATAATTATTGCCTATTGAAATTTTTATTGTATAAAAATATATTGATTATTGTAAATAATATTATATACTCTATGTACATTTTTTCATGTTATAAAATGTATTTCTATTTACAAAATACATTTGTAAAATATCTTTAAACTATGTAGTGAATTTTAAATGGACTATGTTTTACAAAATATTTATGTAAAACTTTTGTAAAAACTTAATACAATTAAATTATTTTTCAGTAAACTAAACAAAAATATTTAATAATTTATTATTGATTTGGTTGTCCTTTTTTTATATCTTCAAAGTCAGGACGACAATAATGAGGACCAACTAATGATAAATAGGAAAATTTTTTTAATTGAAATTTTGATATAACAACTGGTACGAACTTAAAATAAAGTAATGTTTTACAAATCAGAGTGCTTTCAACTTTATTAAATTATTGTTATCAATTGCCTGATGTATTTTGAGCTAAGTGATGTGGGTTTCAACCCTAGATGCTGCATCCCTACTGTGAGAGATTTGAACCAGGCCTCACACATTTATTTCAAAAAATTGATAAAAATACGTAACTCCCGTAAAACATAAGCTATAGAGATTTTATCCAATGTAGAATTGCAGTGCTTGAAATTTTCCAAATATTTTGTCAACTTTCCCACTTTGTAATTTTTAAACAACTATAGTTAGGTACCAAATAGTAAATTAACAAAATTTGTGCAATTTTGTAACGAATAAAAAATGTCACACAAACCCACACTATATAGAATAGAAAAAAGTTATTTGTGAGCATCTAAAACTATATACACGTTTATAATAGTCATATTCAGTTGTCATTTTCAGCAGCCTTTGTACATAGACTATAATAATGTTTCGGTTTATTTAAATATTTTAGGTGTATCCCAGAATTACACTTGGGGGCTTTAAAATAGTAACATTTACCAATAGTAATAACTAAAAAACCATTAATTGTTGAATATTTCACTTGTTAAAATATTACTATCATCTTCCAAATTTCAATTATCTTCTAATAATTTTCTAACTTAATTAGATCACACATCTTAGGTACAAAGGACAATTCACACCTGATGGGTTTTGTCAAAAAAATCAATAAGAAAGGAACTTGACACATCTGGCCACCTTCAATCGCTTATCACGACCTTAACATAAACTTTAGACACAAACTCAAACATAACTTATATACACAGAATTATCATTGTTTATGTATAGTAGACAATTTACAGAATCAGTTAGTGTAAATGGATTTATCATAACTTCAGTAGTTATATCCCTACATCATTGGAAAAGCAATAGGCACGTTTTATGCCTTTATCATTATATATGTCAAGGAGATGTATATAATATTCATTTGTCATCAATTTGCTACTGTTAATCCAAAGACTATTAATGCCATATATTATTTGGCCAGAGTGTACACTGATACACATAGCGAGTCTTTAAATGTGATTTTTATTGAATGTTTAGTCTAATTTAACCCTTGTTATTATGCCTCTTGAGACTGTCACTATAAAAGAAGAGACATTTATTGCTGTCCCAATGGGTTCTCGGAATGACAGGACTGGTAGTGGCAAGAATGCCAAATAAAGTAGGAATTTTATTGTCCTCCTAATGCATATAACTAACATATCAGTTGGAAATTTAGGTAAACCTCTTAGTCTAGTATTAACTGTTTTATCGTTTAGTTGACCTACAATGGATAACTTGAGATCATCAGAATTGGAACAGATACTTTTGATAGTGAGGAAGCACACATTGATAGATGATGAACATTGAATGTTGCCTCTAGGTAGTGTATGCTCAAAGGGTAAGTTAAATATTCTTATGTAGTGTATGTAAATATTAAAAAACAATTTATTTAATAGTTTACTTGGCAAAAAAACTCTGCTTCCTGATATTTCTTAGCAGATGTGTTTCACACTTGGCCAGCGTATTGATCAATATTGTGAGTCACAACAAAAACTAAAAAAAAAAAAACATTAAGTAGTACTTTTTGTCAAGAGAATAAAAAAGTAAATGTTATCTATAAAGATGTATAACCTGACAACTGTAAGAATAAAATAACATTTAACCTTATTTGGTTCTATCTTCAACTTTAGGTACTAGTTTTACACCAAAACTTTTGAACTTGTATTGATATGGTACACTTACCTATAATATCGCTTACTTTTTTGCATACTGATGACGGCTGTTCCGGGAGATGTATCCCATTAATGTTATGGTCTGAGTTGATAATGGGATAGTGAAACGGTCATCCTCAGTGAACAAAAGAGTAAGTGCAGCAAATCAATTTGTTTAAGTGGTTTAGTGTAATCTTTAAACTGTAGTTAATGCAGATTTAAAAATAATATTATGTTGGCTGAAATATCAAATTAATTTGATATATTGTTGGCTGGAAAATAATATTAATATTCAACTATAGTCAAAGTAATGCTCAATATCAGGAAGGTCTTTAGTAAGTTAATATATGTGATATCTCCATAACAAGAGCACATAACAATATTAATGATACAAGTCTAGGGAGAGGATTCTAAAATTTACTTGGGTATGTTGAAGCGGTAGATTATTCTGGCTGTTCAGTTAGCAACAAAAAATGACTTTTGTCATTACAATTTGGTATTAACTTTGCAAAAAACCACTACTTACTGAAATTTTCAGCAGACACGTTTCACACTAGGTCACTGTCTCATTATTCAATGCTGTGAGTCACGGACAAGGCACGTTATAAGAATCTTGACCGTGACTCACATCATTGAATAATGGACTGACCTAGTGCAGAATGCCTCTGCTGAAAATATCAGTAAGTAGTTGTTTTTATGCCAAGAAAATACCAAAAGTGTTTTATAGAAAAACCTCAGCACAAAACCTCAAGATGTACAACACAAAAACTGCAAAACTTTTTACTTGATGAATTCATCTCCCAACATTTACAATTGTTTTAGTGCAATACTTTTGTCAAGTATGGTTAGAAAAAAAAGGATAATCACAAAACTAAAGTTGGCATGCCTACATGTGTTGAAACGAAGCTTCTCCAAATTGATGGGAAATAGCTACATATGAATATTTTATTTGCATAAACAGCTACAAATTTTTTAACACAAAAATAATGCAACAAAAGTACTAATAAAATTTTGAAAAACGATAAATTATTCAACTTAATAACCAAATTGTATATGTATATATATATATATATATATATATATATATATATATATATATATATATATATATATATATTTAGGTTAGTTTTGGTTGGTAAAGATTATTTAGAATTTTTGGACTAGGAGACTGACAGACTTACCTTGGTAAGAGTCCACTCTGTAGTCTTGAAATAGAAACACATAAAAGCACTTAAACAATGATTAATTTTCAACCACACAGTGGTCTTTGTCAATCAAAGAGAAAACACAAAAAGAAATATGAGAGAATGAAATAAAATAATTATAATATTATAATTATCTTATTTCATTCTCTCATATTTTTTTTTGTGTTTTGTCTTTGATTGACAAAGACCACTGTGTGGTTGAAATATATCATTGTTTAAGTGCTTTTATGTGTTTCTATTTCAAGACTACAGAGTGGACTCTTACCAAGGTAAGTCTGTCAGTCTCCTAGACCAAAAAATCTCTCCCCCCTCTCTCTCTCTCTCTCTCTCTCTCTCTCTCTCTCTCTCTCTCTCTCTCTCTCTCTCTCTCTGTATATATATATATATATATATATATATATATATATAACAACTCAGGTTATTCAAATACAAGAGGTATTTATTAATTTATATTCATAGCCTTTTATTGGTAAAGAGTACCATCATCATCAGGAATAATTCTTGTATTTGAATAACCTGAGTTGTTTTTGATTATTATACAAAAAAACATATTTTATACATATAAATATATATATATATATATATATATATATATATATATATATATATATATATATACATATATATATATATATATATATATATTTAATATGTTTTCTTGTTTAATAATCTAAAACAACATAGGTTATTCAAATACAAGAATATTTATTACAATATATTCAAAGCTTTTCGTTGGTAAACAGTACCAACATAATCAGGAATGAAAAATACAATCATTCCTGTATTTTCATCTGAAATGCAATCCTCTGGAATGTATTTTTCATTCCTTATGATGTTGGTACTGTTTACCAGCAAAAAGCTTTGAATATAAATTAATAAATATTCTTGTATTTGAATAACCAATGTTGTTATTAACTTACACTTAGAGTAAACGTTTTCGTCTTACGACTTCTTCAGCCTCGTATTTTTGGAGCTAGCAATGCTGCAGTTGGGCTTCCTCAGTACCATTTTTTTGAAAGTTAGAAGTGATGTGATCGAAGAGTATGTGTGATATGGGCCGTGTTTGATCATTTAGGATATCATTTTTTGTATATTGCTATGTCTATATATTTCATATTGTTCTAGTGTGTTTAATTTATGGCCTTTGTTGCATGTGTGGAGGATGTTCATGTTATTTTCCATACTTTTCCATGAGTGTTTAGGTATACAACACATCGAACTACCCAGTACAACATAAACACGCAGCATTCAAACATTTACTACACAGATTAAATAAAATACTTATGTCTACAACTAACTACACAGAGGAACTAAACAGAATTAAATATTTAGCTGACAAAAATGGATATGACAATTATTTAATAGACAAAATAACATTTGTTGATTCCATCTTCGCGTGAGCTACTAGTAATCACTTACAACTTTTTTAAAAAAATGTTTTAACTTGCCTATAGTAGCACTTACTTTTTTGTGTTGAGAACGGCCGTTTCGGGAGATGTGTAAATACACCCACACCACCAAAATATTCCACCCCCACCCTAACCTACGTAAACCTTGAGATCAGTTACAGTTTGAGTTGACAAAGGGACACATCTCCCGAAACGGCCGTCCTCAACACAAAAAAGTAAGTGCTACTATAGGCAAGTTAAAACATTTTTTTTTAAAAAGTTGTAAGAGACAAAATACACTGCAAAATACTCAACAAGAACAGTATCGACAACATAAACACTAACACAAACAAATTCTTCACCGTCACATACATAAACAAACTCACAAATAAAATAGCAACCCAATTCAAAAAAGGCAGGATACAATGCAGCTTACAGAATAACATATAACAGCCAAAAGGCTATCAGGCACGGCATTTATAACAATACCAACACATACAACAACCCAGTAGTATACAAACTACAATGCAACAACTGCAATAAATTCTATATTGGACAAACAGGTAGATCATTCGCCGAAAGATATAAAGGACACAAAAGCGCACTGCACACTACTATTGAATCCACCTTCGCAAATCACCTCATGAACACTAAACACTCATGCAAAAGTATGAAAAATAACATGAGCATCCTCCACACATGCAACAAAGGCCATAAATAAAACACACTAGAACAATATGAAATATATAGACATAGAGACATACATAAAAATGACATTCTAATTGAACAAACACGGCACAGATCACACATATTCTTCGATCACATCACTTCTAACTTTCAAAAAAAAATGGTACCGTGGAAGCACAACTGAAGCAATCCAGGCGGCGAAAATACGAGGCTGAAGAAGTCGTAAGACGAAAACGTTTCCTCCAATTGTAAGTTAACAATTTAACAATTTTTAGTTCCCAAAAAGTCTGGTCGCAAGTTATATCAAAAGTTGTATATATGATTGTAATTTTCATTCCTGATGATGTTGGTACTGTTTTGCAACGAAAAGCTTTGATTATAAATTATTAAATATTATTGTATTTGAATAACCTATGTTGTTTTCAAATATATATATATATATATATATATATATATATATATATATATATATATATATATATATATATTTGTAGCTTTGCAACACTGTTTTCTTGTATTCACTAATTATTCACCAAGTAGGATTCTTGTTTAAGTACATATAGTGAAAGTGATATATTTACTTTTTTTTGTATTCACCATCACTTACACTATAATGTACTTAAACAAGAATCTTACTTGGTATATATGCGAGTTAACTTTCGCAGACTTTAATTACGTGTCCTTATTCTTGAGCATGAACTGAGATTCCGTTTTTAATATATAAATGGATAGATAAATATTTATACGTACGTTGTGTATCACAAACGTGTTTGAAATACCATACAACACATTGAAGTACTCGGGTCATGAATTTTTATTTCCTTATTTTGTTTTTCCACTATAAATATATGTATCAAAGAAGTTGTTTCTTACTTTTGAAATTAATGATTCTATGACACACTCAGAAGAATTATGGATCATATATATTTTGTTTCCTTTTTTGATCACGTGATTCTCGTGGGCTGTGAATTTTACTTACTTGTGTCTAATTAGTAATAAGTTAAGAAGACGTTTATATATTAAATACTTGAAGATTTTCCTAATTTAACTTATAAAAATGGTTAGTGGTAATGTGAAGTATTTTAATCCAAGTATTGAATTTTAAAAAAATGTTAATATAATTTTGTGTAAAATTTAAATGTTGTAGAATATTTATTTATCAATAAGTTAAACCATCTGCGCCGGGGATTTGCTTTTTAACATGTGACATTTATAGATAATCAAAGATGTATTTATTTAATGTTTTTAGAAATTAGTATTTGGTTAATAACCTTGAATTCTATAATTAATAATATCCTATCATTATTGGTTGTACAAAACGTTGTAAAAAAATGGGCCTCCTAGACACCTTTGTAGGTTATGTTAAACAATTTTTACATTATTACCACTAAAACGTTGGCTAGGTAATGGCCAAAAATTACTGTTATACTATTCAGTCCACTTCATTGTTTAAAATACAACCAGTATTATTTTTCACCTAATTGTAGTTCACACCACTTTAGGTTTTTTAAATTTCATTCTTTGTGATATATTATTAGAGAATACATTCTCTTTAACC
Source organism: Prosapia bicincta (assembly GCA_036971475.1). NCBI lineage: Eukaryota > Metazoa > Arthropoda > Insecta > Hemiptera > Cercopidae > Prosapia > Prosapia bicincta. Next base: position 282,998,237 of record JBAIZL010000005.1, on the reverse strand, counting down.
CTAGAAAGGTAGCTATGAATCATTGTCACACAATGATATTTTTATTTAAAGATATTGACTAAGTAGATTAAGCTGTTAAGGGCCTAAATATATTTCTAGGCCCTTCTAGGCAAAGGGTAAAAATATAATCTTAATGAAGTTGGTGCTAAAAAAATTTTCATCTTATATTACTTGTTTTAATGTGTAGAACACGAATATCAACTTTTCTCTCAGCGGAAAATACGGAAAGTTACTTTTTTACACATTTTAAATGTTAGGTTGTAATGGCGTGTATAGCGTAAACGAGTCTTATTGATGTTGTTAAAATTTTTTTTTTTAATTTCTCATTTCAATGTGTAACACTAATATAAACTTTTTTCCACAGAAAATACAAACAGTTAATTTTTCTGCACATTTTTAATGCTAGTCTGTAATAGCATGAATAGCGTAAACCGGCCTCGCAGTAGCTACAGCGTACTGCACTTCGTCAAAGTCAGTTTATTTTAATACTAAACTTAAAATCTAAAAATTTAACTTTTGGTTATAATTTTATACATGATTATATACCTACATTAAAATATACCTACAAAGTATCCAGTCATAAATTTAGTCAGGATAGATTTGGTTATAGTTTTATACAACATTACTATCTACCTATATTAAAATATACCTATGAAGTATCCAGTCAGGATAGATTTGGTTGTAATTTTCTGCATTGGCAATAAGTCTAAATATTTATCCTGACTGAATACTTCGTAGGTATACTTTAATATAGGTAGATACTAAAGTTGAATAAAATTACAACCAAATCTATCCTGACTGAATACTTCGTAGGTATACTTGAATACAGGTAGATAGTAATGTTAAATAAAATTATTATCAAATCTATCCTGATTGGATACTTTGTAGGTATATTTAATATAGGTAGACAGCAATATTCAATAAAATTATAACAGAATTCATCCTGACTGGATACTTTGTAGGTATATTTTAATATAGGTATATAGTAATGTGTAAAATTACAAATCTAGATGTAGTGCAGTGTGCTGTAGCAACTGCGCGACTGGTTCACGCTATAGGCCTACATGCGTTTACAACTTAACATTTAAAATGTGAAAAAAGTAACTTTCCATGCTTTCCCCTTAAAAAAAACTTGATATTCATGTTCTACACATTAAAAAAAGTAATATAATGAAAAAAATTTTCAACACCAACGGCATTAAGACTATATTTTTACCAGGCAAAGTTGTAACAATCAGCGAAGACCTAGTAGCCAGTGTGTAAACACTGCTAAGGAATCTATTTTCTATTCTAGTAATTTCTGAACTCTTCTGAGGTTTCAAAATTTTCGATACTTGTGTAAAACGTTTTGGTAAAAATGCATGTTGCCCACCACCTGAGAAAAAATTTTAAAATTGTTCAAAAACATGTCCTGAAGCTATATTGATAAATATTATGGTAATTGTTAGAATTGGGGACCACCTGAGATTAAAATAGAAAATTGTTCTAAAACACGTCCCTGGACGATATGCACAAGATTTTTTTTTTACTTAGTAAGTTTTTTTTTATCAATTTAAAGCTTGGTAAAAATTCATTGCGAAGTAATAAGTTGAGTGATACAGTGATGTCACAACTGTAGTTGGTGTTTAACCAATCTAAACTTTGGTAAATACGCAGATTGTCCCTCCTTAATTGAATGTGTATAAAATGAAAAAAAAAACATGTCCTGAAGCTATAGGTTTAGCTATAACTATTATTTTTCTTATTGCCAGGGAAGGTTAATTTTATATATATTTTCTATATTGAAATATACATTTGAAGTATCCAGTCAGGATAGTTTTGGTTGTAATTTTACTTATTTAATCATTAGTTAATGCGTAAAATTACAACCAAATCTATCCCGACTGGACACTTTATAGGTATATTTTAATATAGGTACATAGTAATGTATAAAATTACAACCAACTCCAACCTAACTTGAGACTTTATAGGTATATTTAAATATACATATACTTAGTATGGGGCGCACCATTGATACGTGGACGTAGTACTTCTTACTACTCCGCACTGAATTTTTTACGCAATTTTAATTTGATAAAAAATAACCTATATAAAAAAATTTCTTATAGGTATGGTTTTAGGATATGTTTTTGAACAATTTTATACTTTTTCTCAGGCGGTGGGCAATGTGCAATTTTAACTAAAGTTTTTGTATGTAAATTTTACTTATTTATATTCTTACAAGTCTCTGAGTTTATTTAAAATTTTCATATGTCCACTTTTCAAAGTAAGGCTTTCTATATGTAAATTTTAACTATACACGAATTTAATTGTATTAGAAAATTATCCTAATATTATCTAAGTTAATATCTTATTTTTTTAAAAACCAAATTTATCTAGATAGACCATCCTAACTAGATAATTTGTAACTATATTTTAATATATATATGGTAGTGTTATAACATGAGACTGTAAATTTTCAACAATTCATGCAGAAGTAGTCTATGTTTGTCAAGTGAGATTGTGTTTTTGTTCCAAAAATTCAGGAAATTTTTTTAGTTAACGAGGTTACAAATAATTTTTTTTTAGAATGTATTTTTAAGTAACATATGAAAATAGCTAACAACAAATCTAAGGTGGTGTACTAACGGTAAACCGGTACTTTTTTTGTTCGTTCCATCTAACTCATGAGTATCGTCACTGAGCCTTGGTCTTATAACAGGGTGTCTAGTGACAGGGAAAACCGGGAAAACCTGGAAAAGTCAGGGAATTTTAAGATTCTGGAAAATTCAGGGAAAAGTCAGGAAAAATTTTAAAAAATCGGGAAAATATTTATTTTGATTAGAAACAAAACTAGTGGCTATTGCTCTCGAATATTTGTTATTGTAAGCCAGCGGGCTGGTTTAAGGCCAGGGCAGTCAGGAAGTAACACTTCTTTATTTAGATGCCCATTATTTATTTGATAAGCCCAATGCTATGACTTCAGGACTTATGTCAATAAATATTAAACGTGCCGAGTTTGGAAGGTTTTAGCCTGGACCGTGGCCTTGGGGTGCGCAGTGGTTCTGTTATCATATGGACAGGTGGGGATAACAGATAACTCAGTCTGTTTCTGACCACACAGAACGTTGTTTAAACATTCGTAGCCAGCTATTTGTCTAGACTCGTGGTAGTATGTGTTTTATTTGACGGTGATTATTTGTACACTGTTTATTTCAACATGGAAGGTTCCAGTTTTCATTGCCGTAGCGGGCAAGCGCATCATGCAGATGTCGTCATTACCTCCCCTCCTTCCTTAGGATAAATATAAACTAAAAGATGAAGTGACTGAAGCAGAGATTATATGGTGCGTGAATTTAGTAATGCAACACTTCTTTACGCAATGCAGAAGGTAGTGTGTGCCTCTTTCTAAGGATGTTCCCTGATAGCACCATTGCACAGAACATGAGATTGGGGAAAGATAAAATTTCCTATAGTGTTGTATTCGGTTTATCAAATTATATTAAAGACCTGTTACTGACATCATTAAATTCAAATTCTAACTATGTAATTGGCTTTGATGAAAGTTTAAACAAAATATCACAAAGATCCCAAATGGATTTGAGTGTTAGGTATTGGGATGCAGAGACGGATAAAGTGAAAGCTCGATATTTTGGCTCTGTGTTCCTTACAGACACAAAAGCAAAAGAGTTACTCAATTCGTTCTTCAAAGTCTGAATTTATCCAAGATCCTTCAGATATCAATGGATGGGCCCAATGTAAACTGGGCTTTCTATAGACATCTAAAAGAGGAAAAGTCAGGGAAAACTCAGGGAATTTCTTCAAGCTATTTTACTAGACACCCTGGAAAAGACAGGGAAAACTCAGGGAATTTCTTCAAGCTATTTTACTAGACACCCTGTATAACTGTGCAAGGCTCATTCCAGTCTTAGAGGTATTAGAGAACCATATTTCATGTCCTATTTCAAAAGGCAGTGTTTTATCATGAGGTTTTATCAGTTATGTTCTAGTTTTTTTTTTTTAAATTTTAAGCACTATTTATGTTTTACTTAAAATCCCCTGTTTCATATTTAGAATGTTTTATTAAGTAACATGTTGAAACAAAAGAAATCAGATAAGACAAGTTTTTAGTCACATGTTACTATAACAATTCCATGCCATGACACGTTTTTTTACATAAATTAATATAGGTTCATTGGGTTTAAAACCTATTTAATTTCAGTAGAGTATATGAAATTAATGTGAATGTAACAGAATATTTGTGGGCCAAATAGGTCAAATTTTTTAAAGAAAACATTAGATTGTAAAAAATATGATAAACATGTTCAAATTTTGTAACACCTCAGATGAAGGACATACCTCAAAGGAAATGGAATAATCGATACAGGCAATTATGTATGAAAAAAAGAAGCCACCTTAATATTATTAAAAATTTAGAATTATATATAGCCCAGTTAAAAATATGAAAATAATAAATGAACGAATATAAATTCAGTAAACTATAATATTTAGGGATCTTAAACTGCTCCAAATACAAATAAAATAATATTAAAAATAAGTAAATCTAGCACTTTGTTGATGGAACGGGCATGAGAGCAAAACCTGTTAAACAGGGGTGAGAGTAGATAAGGTATTTAAAAATAATTCCCATGCAGAGAGGAACAGTTCATAGAATGTATTGATTGACAGGGTTCTCTGAAAGCCATCAACAAAAGTTATAGTTTGATTTAAAACAGAATAGGATTCTGTGTAGGTGGCATCGACCAGAGGGAGTGGGGATTACAGCCGTCTGAGCTAATAGGAAACTCATATCTTGCTGCGTGGGCGAGCCTTGTTGCCAATTCGAAGTTAAACTTCTGTTCGTTGCTCAGTGACTTCGTAACTGTGGTGGAATGATTTACCGTGGTGTAGCTGGCTTTGTTCTGCATTTTCAGTCGCAGGCAGTGTCGGGGTGACTGTCAATGCGTTCAAACTGACATTGCATCCCTACCCTACCAGAGACCCATTCCTATTCCAGTTTAAATCAAAGTATAATTTGACAATGCTAGGAATGGCAGATAACTGAAACACTCAGATATTTGATTCAATATTTACAGTGTAAACTTCTTATCTGTAAATAATTGGCTAAAATAAATCATATTTCTCCACATACGTTATACTTGATACAATTTTCAATAAGGATTCTATTGTGAAGGATTGGAAGCAGAATACAACTACAAAGAAACACCTAGTGGGATTGATTTATCCACCCATTTATCATAAAGTAGATTTATTGATTTAAAATAATGAATACAATACTTGTTTAAGTTCATGACACACCCCTGAAGGTATAAAACAAATATAAATTGACTTAAAAATCTATTCAGCATATATACATTTTTATATTTATTACATTAACAGTACTGTTATAAGTTTCATAGAATAAAAATTCTTTTTAGTTGATTTGAATTTCAATATTAATTTATTGTTACAGCAACCTCAGATAATTCTTTTGAAGGAAGGTACAGAAAATTCTCAAGGCAAACCACAACTGGTATCAAATATAACAGCATGCCAAACCGTGGTAGAAGCTGTCCGCACAACACTAGGCCCTAGGGGTATGGACAAGTTAATTGTCGACAGTAATGGAAAATCAACGATTTCTAATGATGGTGCCACAATCATGAAGCTTTTACAGATTGTTCATCCAGCAGCTAAAACTTTAGTAGATATTGCAAAATCTCAAGATGCCGAGGTATGTTTTTTGTGATTATTTGATAAAATTAGTTTATATTTCGCATGTTAAAGTATAATTGTATATCAACAGTAATAAAACTGGTAATTCAGTAGACCCTCAATATAATGCACTCTACTAAACCAAACATTGCCTTTAATGAATTATTAGAAGATAGTTCATGCCATCCGCCTGAAATGTAAACTGCCGCCGCACCAGCATTACACATAAACAACTGTGATCAGTCGCTGGATCTTTTTTTTTGAGGTAAAGTGGTATTCCCGCTAAAAATGATGCAAAAGATCATGGTGCTGTAACATGGCTATTGTACAATGTGTTTAAAGTTAAACAATATTATTACAATATAACCGTAAAGTAATTAATTTATAAGGTGTCTACATTAGTGTAAAGCTGAACCACTGAATGTGTTAACTGATTTATAATCACCCTAAATAATAATACTCATATTTTTAATTAGTTTATTTCTTTTTTAAAAAAAATTAGTTTTGATTTTATTAGCTTTTTAATCAGTCTATGAAAATTTTTGGTTTTATAACACAATTTCATTAAAACGGACAACATTCAGCCACAATTAGTCCATTATAATTAAGTTCCAAGGTATTTTTAAAAATTATCTCAGAAGCTAAAAATATTGTAATGAAATTTAACTTCAATAAACATGAGAGCATTACCCTTGGTAGGATAAGGATATTATCCTACCAAATAAAGGGTACTTATACAAATTAATTATATTTTAAGTGTAAGAATAATAATGAACTTGCTTAGTAAAATATATATTGTCAGTATTGATTTTACGAAGGTGTCTGATGTTGATTAGCTGCATTCAAACACAGACTGAATGCCACATTATTCTTTGCAAAAATATTTGTGAATCTCATAAGTAAATTTTCTTGCTTGCATGTCAAAACACTTAAACGGTATTTTAGTCGTTGTTATTACTGAGATTTTTCTCTCATTAATGGTGCATTTTGTTATAGAAATAATTAATAAAGAACTAAAAAACCATTTGAATTTAATAATGATTCATAAATGTATATTGAGATTTGTAAACAAGGTATAATCAAATGCCAGTTTTTCCAACAAACATGGCCAGTTCACGCATATGTATTAGAACCTTCTGTCCCAATCACCCGAATAAAACAGAGATTTAAATGACTTTATCTTGTAAAAAAACTTTTAACTAAGTAAGCTACGTGTAACTTGAATAAATAACAACAGAAATAAACGGCTGGCTGTAGTTGATTATTAATAATTTTAAGTTAATTTTTTAAAAAGCGTTTAGCATTTAGGTGGATTGATAAATTCTTTTGTCATCTCAATTTTATTTATTTATAAATGGTCAATGTTTGATAAGATCAAACTTTTTAATAATTTAAATATTTGAATAAAACTATTAACTTATATTTTGAATCAAGCTCATTTTGCACTAGTTCAGTAGATAGTTTAGTGCTTTGAGTCCAGTTTGAAATTTTAAGCATTAAATGATGCTCTAAACTAGTGTAAAACATGCTCCTAGAAAAGTATGCAGTTTTAGTAGAGCGTTCGGACTATAAAAATAGAGAAATGTATAAAAAAGCTTTAAAACTGTCAACAAAATATTAAATTTAATTATAGTCATTACAGTATTTATTTAATCCAGTAAATATTAACAATATAAGTTTAATAGTATAACATTTGTGATAACTATTAATTAAGACAAATTGTTATGTAACACTTTACAGAAACCATGAGTTTCTATGAGAGGTTAGTATTTAAATTAATATAGTAGAACCTCTAATTTTTTCACAGTAATACTACAGTCCTGAATTGGCTCTGTGTGACTTGCTTTAGTTTCTATGTCTGAAAAGAGAGTTGAAAGGAAATCATTGCAAGTTCATGGAAAACATCTAAATTCATGAGATACTCCTATGGAGGCGTTTAAGGATGCGATAAATATGCATGGCTGACACATCTCCACAACTATTGATCATGGGAAAGAGTATTTTGATGAATGTTTAGCATTTGTTTCATTACGGTTTATAAATTTGTTTTTTTCCAGAAAATGCTCATTACTTTTTTTATAATGGATCCAGTAAATGAAAATATATGGCAGATTTTTATATTATAAGGTTTACCATTACAATATTCTATTACTAATTTTCATTATTAAAATTCTAGTGTTAATTTTGTTTACAAAAATATAGAATTTGTGTACAATTTTTTAAAAAGTAGTGTGTTAATGTGTCTGTTCCTCTTTCCCCTTTGTTCTAGCAAAGGGTATATTAAAGTATTTAAGTGGATATTTGACTACTGGGTCATTAGAGAATTTGGCACAGTTCATGAAATCCAAACATTTAAAAATATTAAATAATAAAGGTTTTAAGTAAATATATACAGCATAGATTAATGAGAGGTTATTTAGTTTTAATAATGGCAGTACACCCTTTTTTCTCAGTATGATCCTGATCTTTCAAAAGACATATCTCAGTATTGTAAAATAATGCTTGGATCAAAATATTTTTAAAGATTTATTATTAATTTGCAATAAAAATCAATTAGGCTATGTCTTTCATTCATCATTATGGCATTACTTGAATAATTACCTTTAAGAACTAATTCAAGGGTTAAACTTTTAGGGTTTTCTCAGTTAATTTAGATCTTTAAGGGATTTTTACATTAACTCATTGAATATTATTTTGGCTTTCATTGTCCTGCAAAATTTGCATATTTTTTAGGTCAGTTTTCTTTAAACATATTTTTTAAGAATTTAACAGCAGAAATCACTGTTAATGTTTACACCACGTGGTTAAAAATCCATACTTTTGATAAAATTACCTCTCCTTATCATCAGTCAAAAATCTTACCCTCATTAAGTAGACAGAAGTTGTCTTGATATTCAACACTCATTACTCTTTTGGAATGAGTGAGATGCATGGAAATGACTGTTTCCAAAATTTTCATTAAGATTTTTCTTTACATAACACATTAAACATGGATAAGTTTTTTGTTTCATTATTAATGCTAATGGGAATTTCTGCAGCAGTTTCCAAAACACTTTCAACCAGTATCATCATTCATTAGCAGAATAATAACTTGAAGCAATTGTGGTGAAAAATTTTATTGTAAAGAAATAAAAGCTCTCATTTCTTAAGAGATTCTTCACATTGTTTAAACTATTACCTAATTGCCTCAAAGCACATTATTCATAAAGTAAAAGTCACTCAGTTGTATGTCCTCATATGAAATTTTATCTATTGCATGGTACCATGCAGCATGTAATTGTAAATATGTGGAAGAAGGACGTAACCATGTGGACTATGTAATAATATTTCCATTTATACTTTAAATCCTGGTTCTAATAACTTTTATACAATTCTTATCATGCCACACAAATGCACATACACAAATACACATTAAAGGTAGCTTATTAAAAATAATAAATGTTTGATTCAATAACTAAATAAATGCACTTAAAACTAAATCACTTGAACTACTTTCTGGAAACCTAATACTTTGTTTCAGATTTTGTATTTTTATAATTACTGTTATGTTTTTAGGTTGGAGATGGCACCACAAGTGTTGTTCTGTTAGCTGGAGAATTTTTAAAACAAGTCAAACCATATGTGGAAGAGGGTGTTCATCCTCGAATCATCATTAAAGCTATTCGTAAAGCATTACAACTTTCCATAGAGAAAATTGACAGTTTAGCTGTAAAGGTGAGAATAATAGGGGGCTGGTTTATACCTTTATCCTGTTTAAAATAATTATTTAAATGTTTATTTTTCATTTTCTTCTATTATACAATATCAAGAGCACAGTGGTACAATATATTACAATAAAAATATTGGAAAGAACCCCATACCACAAAATAATAAAAAATTACTTATAATACAAGTTACCTGAGATTAAATAAACCCTTATATACATTTCGATGACCAAGTCATCATCATTAGAGGATCTTATTACAAAATTGCAATCTAGAAACAATAAGTCACAAAATAGACTGACCCGGTCTTTCTCTACAGTTGCTATATATAGGCGAGAGGTAAGCTCCATCCTTGACCAATAAACAACAATCAACCATATTAAACCATATAGGCTACACCAGAAAAGAAACTATTATAATAAATAAGTAATATAAACTACAACTATTAGCTATAAATAAAATATAAATTTAAATAATGCATCATACCGAAAAAATGACTTATAAATCAAATAATATAGAGGTGAGTTAGGGATAAGGCCTTTATCTGCATCCATTAATTTATTATTGGATGTGACTATAAAAATACTTTTATAACTATTAAGTAATTTTTGGAGATTATAATTTTAATATATCATTTGGAACTAATATATGATGATTATGAAGGATATGTTCTGCTACACTTGATTTTTTAGGCCTATCTTATTTAGTATGTGCAAGATCTTTATATCTAGTTACAATTTTTCTTTTGGTTTAACCTATGTAAATCTCATCACATGTAGTACTAATCCAAATAATCCTATAAATACGTGATTTTTCCAACATTGGAATTTATCTCTAGGGTTACATAATAAATGGTTAAGTTTATTTTGGCTCTTGTAGGCTATCTTAACATTTATTTTTTTAAAAATCGAATCTAACCTTTTGTTTATATATTATCAAAAGGTAAACTAATATAATTGAATTTTTTTTATTTTTATCTTATTTTTGAAGAGTAGTGTTCCTTTCTATTAGTTAACACCCTCTATATATACATATTGTTCAAATTTTCAATTGTTAATAAAATAACATTTTTCTTATTTATCACTCAAGTTTAAATACATTTTTTAAAACTTGAAGTGGATGACACTTGATGTTAATACAGTTTTTTCGAATATTAATTCATTAGTTAAGTTTAAAATGAATTAATTTTAGTTTTATATGGGATAAAACCTTTTCAGAAAAGGGGCAAAGTATGCAAATTTTGTTGTTGTCCCATTTGGCTTAAAAATAAGTGATAACACATAATTTCATAAAACAGCTGATTTTATAGTTGCTTGTTGTAATCATCTTGAACACACTGGTTAAACTATAAGTAATTATTTCATAACTGGGTAAATACGTGCAATCTTAAGCAGCAGCCGTCAGTAGACGGTTAGCTTTGTAAATGAAACAATTGTTTTGAAACATGTCAGCACGTAAGTGCTTAAATATTCACCCAGTTATGAAATAGTTACTTTTATAGATTATGTGGTATAACAGCTGTTTTAATGCATAGGTTATGTTCTTGATTTATATTAACTGAAACTATTTAATAAAGTTAATGAAAATAACATTTTTTTATGACTTGTTTCAATGTAAATTCGTTTACTAATATTATTTTGAGATAAAATGCTTTTAAAACTTCTCTTATTCCAAGATGTGGTGGATTTAGAGTTGGTATTTGTCACTACCTCAGTCAGGTAACATGTGGTGTAAAACTTGTACAAATTTTCTAACCTTATATATTTTTTGAGATGAGATTGTATAATCTCTTCAACACGGAATAAGACTTTTAATACCTGTATTCTCAGTTTAAAGAGAACCATTGTCAGTTTCTTATATTATAATATCACTACCTAATTACAATTACCACTACATATATAACAAATTTTCAAAAATTGACCTGTAATGGATTTTAATTATGATATACAATGTAATACTCCTAGAGTAAAATATTATAACCATATAAAAAACAACAAAAAAGTGTTTCTTCATTTGATTTTATTTTTTTATGCAATCCAATTAATTTTAAGTATACCCCAAAAATTTGTTGAATTACCTTTAATTTAAGTTTTGGATTTTTCTGTTATTAGATTGAGAAAAGCAATGCTGTAGAACACAGAGCATTGTTGGAGAAATGTGCAGCTACGGCACTTAGCTCAAAACTAATTCATCAACAAAAAGACTTCTTTTCCAAAATGGTTGTTGAGGCAGTAATGTCGTTGGATGATTTACTACCACTAAACATGATTGGAATCAAAAAAGTACAAGGTGGAGCCCTTGAGGTAAAAATGCAAAAACAAGTACTATTTAACCCTTTGATTAGCAACATGTGCGCCTGCCCTGATAGGGCCTCTGGGAGCAACATATTTTTGAGAGATTTTTACACTTTTTCTTTTTTCTAATTTTTCCTTTATTTTTCTCTAAATTTTTAAATTAGTAATATTTGTTAATATTTTTTTTGTTTACTTATTTTCTCATGTTAACCAAACTTTACCTTATGTTTACAGACAATCTCTTCGCTAAAGTTATCTGTTAATCTTTTTTTTTTATACCTATTCATTGTAAAATATTGCACAAACCTCCAAACTATTTGTAAACATGTGGGAAAAACCATTCACTTTGGAGACAAAAAAACTTCTTCATTATTCAATCACCTATTTATTGTAAAATATCGCACAAACTTCAAAATGATCTGTAAATACGCAGGAAACCCCATATACTTTGGACACAAAAGAATGGTGACTATGTACTCTGTGTAGTATATGTCCGGATAGTTGCAAATATTTAACCTTAAACACTGCACAATACACAAGAAAACTAATTGTAAACATAATATTGCAATGCTAACCTGAGAAAAATTGCAGAACATACATTTATGAGAATGCTCCTGCTGGCCATTGCGCAATCTCTCGTACTGGTACGTAAATGCTAATCAAAGGGTTAAGTAAATGTTTTAGTAGTATTTAAGTTCAGATTTAATGACAGACATCAGCACCCCGCTCTAGATAATCATGATTTAACCTTTTCACGAGCACTCCCGAACATACTCGTTCGCGGACGGTGCGCAGTGTAGGAGCACTCCCGAGAATACTCTATTTGAAATTTCTTCTGTCAGAGCATACGCAATTATATTCTTTTTTGTCAAATGTCATTACTACACCATCTATTGGTTAATATTTGAACTTCTTCGGTATTTGGTAGGCCATCTATTGGTCATTATTTGAACTTCTTTGATGTCATCTGCTAGGCCATCTATTGGTAAATAATCGAAGTAACTTTTCTGTAATGTTTTTTGATCAACCATCTGGAAATCAGCTGACATTTCATGTTTATCAGACAGGAAGTGTTTTTGTATGTATTTAACCTGTTATTTACCTATATTTGCCAATGTTTGTATAAAAATTGACATAACATCTCTTCGTAGGTAAGGTTAAGTTGGAAATTAACAAAAAAAATTTTTGAAGAATAAATAGGGGTTTTGTATTTTATTTATTATTTGGAACATTAAAAGTTAAAATATCTCAAAATCAGGAAAATATTTAAAAAAACCTCGCTCCTATAGGTGACGCTAGTATTGAGAAACCCCGCTCCTGAAAAGGTTTTAAAGTGGGAGACTTCAGGTAAGCTAAGTGCCCTTACAGGCCTCAACTCTTCTCTTTACTCAAATTACTAATGGAGCTCATATCCTTACTGATAACATACACCATATCTTAACCTACCTCACAATATTCTTGTCTCTATACTCCTTTGGGTCTCGAAATAGAAGGAATCTCAGGAATAAGACGCCTACCTCCCAGACTGGTTTCATGTTACCACTTTATACTTTATATTTCTCCCTACATTTTCCCTTGGGGGAAATAGTAGTATTTTGCTCTCAGTAAAGGTTAGTGTATTTTTTGTTATCATAATGTTAAAAATATGTTTAAAAATTAATATTGTGTATAACAGTTTAAATATAAGTAGTTTTAAATACAACATATTTCACTACACACACATACACACGCACATACAAAATATATGCCATTACATATATTTAACTTTTAAGATCAATACAATAAATAAAATATGTAAATCAGAAAATTGTGGTACTTGGGGGAGTGTCGACAGATGTGAAAACCTTTATAGCCACGTGTACAGAAAATTTTAATAGAGAAAAATATTTAATTTTGCATAATGAGAAACTACCTAAACATTTGTTACTAGAGCTGCTTAAGAATGTTTTCATTTCAAATATTGGATTTAAAATAAATAACTTATTATTATAGTTATAGTGATTAGCTTTTTTTGAAATTTATCATAATTAAATTAAATTTATATATTTATTAACGGATCAAAACTATTTAATAACAACATTTCTCCTTAACAATGTTCAATAGATAATGTAACATAAGTTACATGTTAAAACAGTTGTTTTACAACTTAACATATAACATAAAATCAACGGATATATATGAAATCATACATTATCATTTAATTTACCTTGAGGTGCTGATAGCGTAACTTAATGGAATTTATACTGATGCGAAATTAATAGTAAATATTAATACAGTAAATGATACTGTATGTCCATCCATTAAGTTTTTGTAAGCTTCGCTATAAAAGTTTTCATATCAAACAAATGTCTATAAAAACATATTAAGTGAGAAATTTAAGGAACTTAACGTTCAATAAATGTTGAAGAATTTTTCAAAACTATCTTCTGGTACATTTGTCCAGGTCATGAGTTCATTTTATCATAGTCTGCTCTAGCTTTGTTAAGATAATAGTTATACTTTGTTCACAGGACTCACTTATTGTAGCTGGAGTTGCATTTAAGAAAACTTTTTCATATGCTGGGTTTGAAATGCAACCAAAGTCTTACAAGAACCCAAAGATAGCTCTTCTAAACATTGAGCTGGAATTGAAAGCAGAACGAGATAATGCTGAAGTACGAGTAGAGAGTGTGAAGGTAAATGTTTTAATGTCTTTCTAATAATTTTTAGAAATTTGGTAAATTTATTTTAGTGGGCGTCTTCTATGACTCCTAAAATTTTAGGCATGACGTAGGTTCTACATCAAAGGTGTAGGACTCTGGAAAATGGTGCTTGTTGTCTTCCTTATATTCTATACAAATAGAATTATGTCTCTGACACAATCTATACAAAAGACATCGCTCATGATAATTATATTTATTGATTGCCTTTAACCCATTGGTGATCTAATTACATATGTGCCACAAACACTAGCAGATACAAATTAATTCCTGCATCAGTTGAGTTGTATTTCACTAAAACAATACTCTCACTATAAAGCACTATTCTTCGAAAGAGCCTTAAGAATCAACGATGACTTCTGGAAGAAATACAGATGCGCAAACCAAAGGCTAAAAACCCAAGTCACACCACTGGCAAAAGCCGCAGAAATAAGAAGAAGACATGGGTTGGAAGAATCAGAGCGACAACCTTTCAAGAAAACGAAATATATAAAGGAAAGGCCCGAAATACCATCGAGCACATCAATACCTGGTGTAAGCCTGAGAAAAGCCGATATCCAAATCTGCGAACTCAAAGTACTAACAGAAACTATGATCTACGAGAGGTATCCGGCCGACGAATGGCTGCGTGTGTACACAGATGGATCGGCAATGTATGACGCATGCGGAGCCGGATATTTCTCCTCAATTGGGCAAAAATCAATAGCAGTGGGGAAAACGGAACCAACTTCGAAGGAGAAGTGACCGCCATCAGCGAAGCGGCCAGAGAGATTCTTCTGTCGGCCAACACCAAGAAGGTAGTTTTCCTCGCGGACTCAACATCCGCGATTCAGGCGATCGCCTCCCCAAAGCCACAAGAAGGGAAGGAAATAAACAACTGCCAGAAAACACTCCGCATGTTGCAGAAAACAACACAGATCGCAGTACAATGGGTGCCGGGACACTTGACATCAGAGGAAACGAAAAAGCAGATAGTTTGGCCAAGCATGGCGCTCCATGGCGCAGCCGATCCCCCCTCTCATACCGCAGTGTCTGTCGGAGTATAAACAGCACTATCATCGACTCCGTGAAACGAGACAGGAAACAAGGTGCTACAGGAAAGCAATGGGAAAAGATCATCCAATCAAACATACCACTGGATCTTCCGAGAGGCGTAGCCATGGCTTTGTTTAGGATGACCACTGGACATGACTACCTGCAGAGACACCTGCATCGCATAAAAGTGGTAGACACACCAATCTGCCCACTCTGCTCCGACAACGAAGGGACGGCAGAGCATCTTACCACTTGTGACGGCCTGAAAGATATCTTTCACGAGGAGTCCAGGGAAGGACTCACTACATTATACTGGGAGGCACGGCGTCGGACGGCTGAGAGGCCAAGGACGGGCGTTGGCTAAAGAAGACTTATAAAGCACTAAATATTATATTATTTATATGGCTGCAATTTTTTTATTTGTTATTTTGTACTTTAGTTTATTGTTTGTTAATTAACTTTTATGTGTAATCATAATTATTAAAAACAAATTAAAAGTTACTTACGGTTTAAAGTTTGTTTTAGCTTCTAGGCTCCCACTATTATTGTTCATTACACATGTACACTAAATATCAGATATTGGCCGACACTGAGTGAAACTTATAGAGCTTCTCACTTCAGTTGACATAAAAACTGGTGAAGTGTTCTATTATGTTTAGATGTCTGACAGAAGGTCAATGGGCTATAAATATCTTTCTTTATAGTGTAAGTTTCGAGAGTCGATAAATATCTCTTAGAATGTACAAATGTCTAGTCTTGTGTGTCACATATCAGAAAATAAAGTCTCTTGAAGCAAACAAATCAATCAAACAATGACGACATTCATGTTTAGCTGGACTAGTCTTTATACCCGCTACTAATAAATTTTCTTAATTAACTGACAGTCCATAATCCACAATGGGTTAGTTCACAAAAAACTACTTCTAATATACTGTAGATCGTTGAAAGTCTGTAGCCTCTAATTATATTTTGTTTTATGTGTTTCCCATAAAAATGTTATTGTATATACATCTAAAAAATTTTTTCAAAGGATAAACTTTACTTGCTAAGATTTTATACCTGTCATAAATTTACCAGTAACACTTGGCTCTTTAGCAATAGAACATACACATTTTAAATAAATTGTAATTCACATTTCTATTTGCTGAATTTGAAGGGTATGTAAAGACGAATTCAATATTTGGAGGAACAGTACTGTTTTAGTTTTGAAAATTCTGAAACGTGTCAAAAGAGGAAAATATTGTAATGTTCGGAAGGGTATAAAAATGTACTCAAATATATATTGTTGTTTCTTCTATTTTTAAGGAATCTCAATCTTGCACAACTGTTACTTCGTGCATTGAAAGAAACTCCTAAATTTGTTCTAGTCACAGTTTTCTCAATAAATAATTCTGGTTATTCAATCTCAATGCTCAATAAGTACATACCTATGTGAAAATTATTCACACTATAAAAATTATGTGAAATACCTCAGTTTTAAGTCAGTAATCTCCCAATTCGTAAATTAATTCTCTAAAATAGAAAAAATGGAACAAATTGTATCGTCTATTTTTATTTTAAGTTAGCATTATCTATTCTCAGAAGCTCTTATTTTCATTATAAGTAATTATTGTGTAAATGAGTGAATACTTTAAACTTACATCCTGAGGCATTTCGAAATAATCATTTCATTGATGAAGCCTCGCTACTAACTCAAATGAAATGACTATTTCAAAACATGTCAGCACGTAAGTTCAAAAGGAAACACGTAAACACATAAGTTCAAGAGTATTCACTCTATTTCGCAATCATTATTTGGAATTTAATTAATGAATTCAAGATGATTACAACCAACTCGTATTTACATTTGACAGACAGGTCAATATTTATATAATGAAGTTATGAAATGGCTGTTTTATGTTGTGAGTAGAGTACTTGACTACTAATATAAAGGACCAGGGTTTGATATCCAATAGCATGAAACAGGCTGGGTCAGCATTAGAAAATGAGTAACTAGGGTAATAATAGGAGGTTCAAGCATTGTTCTGGTACCTTAAAGAGACTTGAATAGTTATATAGCCTAACTAAGGGTTCTCCTCCTCCATTCATCTCCTAAAAATGTCTATGATAAAAACTGGATTGATTAATAATAACATTTTATTATAAATAAGATTCGAGCTGGCTTGTGAGTGAAAGTTATAATTGAAGAATAAAAATATGGTACAACTCACAAATATACAATTTTTTTAATTTCAAACGCGTTTCAACGACTAATTTGTCGTCATCCTCAGTGAAGATACACAAATGAAATTAACTAAAAAATATATATATATTAAACATAACCTATAAAGTTTTAGCAAAAGTAAAAACAAAAGCAAAACTTTTGTTTTTACTTTTGCTAAAACTTTATAAGTTATGTTTAATATATATATATGGGTTAGTTCTAGTAGAGCTTAAAGCTTATTTAGGAATTTTTTGGACTTGATAGGAGACTGACAGACTTACCTAAAGGCAATAGTCCAAAACTGCAATCTCTTGGAAATAAGCACATATAAAACACATATAAAATACTTAATAATTATAAACACTTAATGTGTTTTATATGTGCTTATTTCCAAGAGATTGCAGTTTTGGACTATTGCCTTTAGGTAAGTCTGTCAGTCTCCTATCAAGTCCAAAAAATTCCTATATATATATATATATATATATATATATATATATATATATATATATATATATATATATATATATATATATATATATATATATTATATATATATATTATTATTAATATATATTCTTGATATTTAACGTTATCCATTGTTTTTCCGTTGCACTGACTTTATGAAGTTAATATATTACTATTGTAAGTAATTTTATCCACCATTAAGTGCAATATGTGCAATATATTAAGCGCTAAACATCAAATGTTGCAGCACACCTAATATCCCATAAACACGAAATAACAAATTACGAAAATAACCTAACCATACTTGAAATAAATAACAACCCAATAGAACTAAACTCACTAGAAAAATACCACATTTATAAAAACGTACACAACAATTTAATGAATCTACAAACAACATATACAGAAGACATACTATATAGAAACATCATACACACAGATCAAGAAAAAGTGCGCGTAACGTCAACAAACACCTATATCACAGACCGAACATCTACAACAGAAAAACATCAGTGATTCGACAATGGTCAATTGACCGAAAGGTGCCTCATCACTCAAGGTAAAATTATTGCATTTAATGGTGGATAAAATTACTTACAATAGTAATATATTAACTTCATATATATATATATTAGTTAATTTCATTTGTGTAACTTCACTGAGGATGACAACAAATTAGTCGTTGAAATGCGTTTGAAATAAAAAAATTGTATATTTGTGAGTTGTACCATATTTTTATTCTTCAATTATAACATTTTATTACTTTAAGTGCTCCCTTTATTAAATGTGGCATTAATAATTCTATAGCCATTTTAAATTGTTTTGAAAAGTACATGATTTTCAGTGTTTTGTTTAAACCTCTTGAGTTGTCGGGAAAAGTTTTTTACACCATAAATACAAAACTGAATGAGAGTTTAATCTTCATAGTATGTTTAAAAAATATAAATCAAAAAGTTTTATCTATTCACAGATTTTTAAACCACTTCATTAAATCTAATTTAAATGATTTTTATAATGTAATACAAAATATTAAACTGTTATCTTCACTCTCAATCAGTTGTATTTATACATTTGTACTTCAAGAATTGTAATTTTAGAAATCGCAAAAGGATTAAACTTTTTTTCCACATCTTCCAATTTCTGTTAATTTTTTTACCACAGTGTTACATTAAAAAAAAATTATTGAAATTAATCCTGTGCTATTGGAATATTATGTGAATAATTTTTATATCTTGCATAACGAAATAAATTTGTTTTCAGGAGTATCAAAAAGTTGTGGATGCTGAATGGCAAATTCTTTACGACAAATTGGATAAGATTGTTAAGTCAGGAGTACAAGTAGTCCTGTCCAAACTCCCAATTGGCGATGTTGCTACACAATACTTTGCCGACAGGTACAAAACATGCATAGTTATATTTTATACTAAATAATTACAGTTTATTGCATTTTATACTGCATATTATTACGTAACAATGATTTATTAAATGCTTGCAAGGTTAATTAAGATCAATAATTTTTCAGAGACATGTTTTGTGCTGGGCGTGTACCTGAGGAAGATTTACAACGCACAATGAAAGCTTGTGGAGGAGCCGTCATGTCTACCGCTCATGATTTGAACGCTTCAGTATTAGGATCTTGTGAACAGTTTGAAGAAAGACAAATTGGTGGAGAAAGGTAAGGCAGCCTGTCATTCAATTTCTCATTGAGTCACCTTAATGAATTTTTTATATAATATTTTTGTTAAATTATTTTCATCATTATTATTGTTTTCTTTGTTTTTCTAGGTTTAACATATTTGCTGGATGCGCTAATGCAAAGACTTGTACACTCATTTTAAGAGGTGGCGCAGAACAGTTTTTAGAAGAGACAGAACGGTCGCTTCATGATGCCATTATGATTGTTCGAAGAACAATTAAAAATGATGCAGTTGTTGCAGGTTTGTTTTTGTAAAATAAAATATTTGTAGTTTTAACTTTATATTAGGTAATAAAAAAATAAAATGATTTCAACCATAAAGAAACATATTTGTAGTTTTAGCTTTACGTCTTACAGTTGTATAACTTAATTATCTGTTAACAAAGTATTAGGTAATTAAAAAATAATGAAACTATGATACCAACCTCAAGAAGTCAGTTGAGAATCATTGTAAAGGCTTATTATCCTTGCTTCAGAAATAAAAATTTTGTTTTTAAGAAATAATCAGAGAAATTTATATTTTTTACTCTAAAACCTCAACACTTAGTTTACTAATCCTAATTATAGATAAGGCTCTCGTAAACAAAAATTCTAACAAAGCCCAAGTGAGAGTGAGCCGAAGTAAACTGTTTTTGTTATAAAGAAAATATTACTTTTCAATGTCACAAAATTCTACCAGCCATTTGATTTCAATTGACAACTTTGTGGCCAATTTTGTAGGTCTGTTTCGATGTAAGAAAAATAAATTATAATTATTAAATAGCTAACAATTTGACAAAGATACTAATTCGTTGTCAGATTTGTTGTGATTGGCAATGTTTACCTAATTGTTTTGCATATATATTTTTTATTCATGTTTGTTTCTATGTCATTCTATTTTTAGGTGGAGGAGCTATAGAAATGGAACTAAGCAAGTCACTTCGTGACTATTCCAGAACTATTGCGGGAAAAGAACAGCTGCTAATTGGAGCTGTTGCTAAAGCATTAGAAGTTATACCTCGACAGTTGTGTGACAATGCTGGTTTTGATGCAACTAATATTCTAAATAAGCTGAGGCAAAAACATGCCCAAGGTAAATCCCATTACTCCTAGTACAAAAAAAAAAATTAAATTAAATTAGGTATAAGTGAAATCTGTCACTTTTAACCCTTTGAACAGAATTGACGCCGCACTACAAGCTACTGGCAGTAAGAACATCAATGTTTTGTTTTTATTTTTATCTTGAAGCAGTGTGAATATATATCTTTGGACCTACTAATTTTCAATAGGAACTATTCTGCCAGTTTTTAGAAACAAATGTTTGCCCCAAAAGAAAAAAGGAACTCCATGAATGCGCAGGTAACGTAATGTCACTCTTTGCCTGTCTGAATGTGTCCATACTACAAACTTTTGTGTTAATTATAAATAAATAATACCTCCTGAACCACAAGAACTTTTTATTTATGTAATATTTTCCTCTGAATGAAATGTACATCAAGGCATAAATAAAAAGTTTTTGTGGTTTAACATTTATAATTAAAAATTATACAACACTTGATCCAAGTTTATTTAAAAATTTTTATGTTGGTATAAATATTTTAAAACTCACTTTTTTATATGATTTAGGCCTATACAACATGAAATTTCTTTTTTTTATTTGATATCACTTGACTTAAAAACCACTAGTTACTGATATTTTTGCAAAGTGATATAAATAAAAACATGTTTTTAAAAACTTCAAGATGAATGAAACAAAAACTGTAAATGAAATGTCTAATTGTATTTAAAAAATATAACTACTAAAATCTTTGTACAAAATCATGTCTCCTCCTGGTGATAGACTGATTGTTGTGTTTGTTTATATGGCATGACAGATAATTATGGAATCTATTTGTCATCATATAAATGCCTATAATCTGTATTGTGGCTGAGGAATATTAAACTGAACTTTTACTGTGAATTTTCAGTAGTCTACTATAATCAAATTTTGTTATTAGAAATGGATTATTAAGTAAGTTAGAACTTAGCTAGTGAGAACAATACACAACGGTGAATATTAAAATAGTTCACTACACACTAGTTTATTAATACATACAGACTAGTTTCGACAGTGTTGTTACCTTCATCAGTGGTCGGCCATTTCTAATGAAAGCGACGTCGTCAAAACTAGTCTGTATGTATTTATAAACTGGTGTCTAGTGAGATTTTGTAGTAAACTATTTTAATATTTATCGTTGTAGGAATGAATTGTTTAAAATTTTAACTTTGCAAATAAATTGTATTCATTTTATTGGTTAGACATTGTTGCTATCAGTATGATAAATTTATTTGTATGTGGAAACAAATTGTATTCATTTTAGTTAGATGAATTTTTTTGTATTTATTGTCATTAATTTTCAGAAAGGTTATAATAATGTTTTTATTTTCTGACCTAACTGGCCGATCATTGTTTATTGGTCAAAGGTGGAGAGGGGGGGGGCGGAGTTGTTACAAAGAACGGTTGAGTGTCAGTAGTTTGTAATTTATTATTTACTAGATTGTATTTTTGTAATAAGACCCTCTGATGATGACATGATCATCTAAATGTACATAAAGGGTAACTTATATTAATCTTAGGTAACTTGTATTATCAGTTATTTTTGATTATTTTTATGGTATTGGGGTTGCTTCCAACAATTTCATTGTAATATATTGTACCACTGTGCTCGTGATATTGTATATAATAATGTCTGTTTACAATATTATAGTAGTGAGTAGACACTTGCTCTTGTGATTGTGAGGTTTTAACCATTCTATGAGAAAACCATAACCTTGATGTGTTTATTGCTATAAATTACAAAACTGCAGCTGTCTTATTATTAGATTGCAATTTGCGTTATTACTTCTTTGCATATGTCACTCAATATTTAATCATAAATAGACAATATAATTTTATTAAAAAAGGCAAATTTGTGTTCAGGGAACTGTTGGTACGGAGTTGACATAACAAAAGAAGATATTAGTGATAACTTCGAAAACTGTGTGTGGGAACCTGCCATAGTGAAGAAAAATGCTCTAACAGCTGCCAGTGAAGCAGCATGTCTTGTTTTGTCGGTTGATGAAACCATCAAGAACCCCCAATCTGGAGGTGGAGGTCCTCCAGGGATGGGCCGAGGAAGAGGCCGACCTATGTAACTTTCAAATTAATCTTGTTTATTTTCGTTAATTGTCACTAATACTAAGTTGTCAGAATGCCTTTGATAATTTCCACAGACATTATTTTGTAACTAAACCTATAACAAAGTTTTATTTTTTTTTAATATTTGCTTATTACAATAAACTAATATAAAACTTTTATAAAATGTTCTTTATTAAATTCCTTATAATAAGCTCACACTCTCCTGATATATATCTTGTATAAATTTTCAATCGTTAATGAAATACCATCTTATTCATCCAATCAAATTCAAAAATATATTTTAAACCTATAGTGGATGACAATTGATGTTAATAAAGGGTTTTCAAATATTTATTCAATAATTAAATTTTAAAAATGTTGGTAGTCTATCCGGATAGACTGAGAATCTTCATGTTCGAAGTCTAGGACGCTTTGGCACTGCGCCAACTTTCAAATTCCTAAAAATTTGTTTGTTAAAGATGTATATGAATTTTTTCCCCATCTGTTTGTGGTTGAAACCTTTACTGTACAATCTTAAACTGTTGCCATGGTTATCACACAATATCATAAATAGTAGTCCAGGGTTAAAAATGAATGAAAAGAATAAAGTAAAGAAACAAAGTAGAAATAAACAAACAACGATAAAATTTTTCTCTGTTGACCTTAGTAGGAATTTACTTTGAACATTTTTTTTATATTACTTGTTTTTTACTTCAGCAAAAAAAAAACAATGTTTTGCCAACGGCCATACCATGTTGAATATACAGGTTCTTGCCTGATCTCTGAAGTCGAGCGATATTGGGCGTAATTAGTACTTAGATGGTGAAAATGTTTTTACTACAATATAATGCAAGGTAAAAAAGTACCTCTGAAAGGATTTTATTCTGCAAAATTTAAAAGAATAAAAAACTGAAATGTATTTTTTATGCATTGAGATAATTAAAGAAATAATACAGAATATATACTCCCCACACCTGTAGGAATGACATTATTCCATTCCTGTTAGAGTTTTACTTTAAACATTAGATTGAAATCTATAAAGTATAATCACACTTCCTCTTACTCTCCTTTATAACAGGCTTTTTTGGGCTCTAATTGGCATAACAATGTTTAAGCTAGCAGGACCATAAACCTACAGGGTTCTAAAAAGTGTCTGGCTTTTTAATCTGCTGTGAGTGTCGGTTATAGTTAGATCAGATTGGTTTATGGAATTATTTTTTTAATAATGAAATATCTCTGAATGACCGTTAATACATAATTATTTTTCAAAAGTATTTTGCTTACATACAGGTAAAAGATAAAGTTTCATATGAGTTATAAAAATAAATCTTTTATTATTTGACGTCACAAAAGTGAATAGGGTTCATTTTTTGAAGAGTTTATATTATGTGCCCAAAATAAACATTAATGACTGTTTACAAACAGTTGTAAGATTCGATTTTATTTCACAGCTAAATCAGATAAGACGGGTATAAACATGTTCTATAAGACTTCCATTCAATTTGAGCCAACACATGTACCGTTCTTGAAGATTTTGCTCAATTTTTGTGAAGAGAGATTGTTTGATGCTCGTACACAGTTTTATTTCCTGTAGTTGGACGATGGTTGCTGTGTCATCACAGAAAATTTTTTCCTTCATCATTCCCCAGACATAGACATAAGGTGGTGTGAGACCAGGAAAGTGGGCTGTGGGTAAGGAAAGTTTGATCTAAGAGAGATGAGGTGGTTTGAAAAAAGCCAAAGTTGTCTAAGGCAGTGTGGCTGGTTGTACCAGCTGGAAGCATTTGTGAACGAAAAGGGAGGTTTTGGGCAAAACAAAATCTCCTGAGGTCTCCTATAAAATGACCAAGAATGACTATATCTGTGAGAAGACAACTGCAGGTGATTCAGTTTCAGTGCTGTTTATTTTGGCGCATACAGTAAAAGAATTTACTGTATTTTTTGTTTTGAAAAATTAAAATATTCTATTAGGGATGGGCCGATTCCTAAAATTTTCGATTCCGATTCTAAAATTTTCCTTTCGATTCTCGATTCTTTAGTCGATTCTCGATTCTTTCAAGTTATATTAGCTTACACGCTAAGTTCTCTAATCATTAATTTAGTTAACATCTTGGTCATATGGCAAAACCTTTTAAAAGTTCTGTTTTAATGTAATAGGCTACACAAAACCTTAAACAATGAGAGTGATATCTGTCTATAATATAATTTATTAAGGTTAAGTTTCGGAGGAATAATACAGTGTATCTGTTATCCGTCTATTCGCTCAACTGTCATGGTCACGGTTTCTACAGTGACGGTTAATCGAGTTTTTACTGTACTTTTTTGTGTTTTGTTCTGACATTTAGTGAGAGAGAGAGAGAGAGAGAGACGAGCGATGTCAAACGACCAGAAATGGTTACGATCTTGATTGCTGTTGCTTCATAAATAATAATATTTTCGTTTACTTTAATCATTTAATTCATTCAAATCAACTAATACATAAATAAGGCATAGATGGTAATTAATTATTTTTCCACACAAATATAATTAATTTTAGTTATAAATTTTGTTTGGTAATAAATTACTCCACACGCATATTTTAATAGTTAACAAAATAGGAATCGGAATCGACACTTTTATGATGAAGAATCGAGTATCGACGATTACTCGATACCACCTAGAATCGACGATTCCTGGAATCGAGAATCGGAATCGGCCCATCCCTATATTCTATACAAAAAAATGTATTAAAAGTGATGAAACATTCAAAACGACTCTTTTCTCAAAACATCTTTGGGTTCCCTCACCTATATCATGTAAACTAAAAAAAATTATTTTGTAAATGAACTATATACCTGTTTCAGACTTTTGCAAATCTGTTTTGGTACAAAATTTGTTTTTGTTGCTTGCCTTTGTAATGACTAGGTGCACACTTCTTGTTTGCCATTTTTCACTTAATATTAAATTACATGTAGCTTTGAATGTTTGTTGGTGTTGTAATCATCTTGATTTCACTGATTATATCCATTAATAATTTTTTTATAACCGTTGCAGGAGGGTTTGTAAATGAAACGACTTCGAACCCATCAACACAGTAAGTAGCTGGAGTTTTCTAAACCAATACAATATAATCTCTTTAATTTGTCATCTTCTGTAATTCATAACACCAATAACAAACATGGTCTGCACATTTATATAGCACAGGCGCCATCAGAAAATAATACTTTAGTATAAAAGAAAACGAGACTTTTTTAAACACTAAAACAAATAGATTTCATATAGTTTTTTCCTTGCTAATGTTTATTGTTCTTAGAAGGTACTGTGATCTGTTTTGTTATGCCTTTTATGAAAAAAGAATAACATACTGTATTTGTAATTACACTTCTAATGTTTTTATAGTGTTGAGTTTTTCGGCTGAAGAAATTATGAGAAATAATCATAACTACAACAATACATACATATTTATGTGCTTAGTTTACCCACAATCACATGTAAATTTCATGACTTTTGGAATTCATCTTTTTCTCGAATTCATAACCCTTTCGGTCCTGAACGTGAGGAATTAAAAGAGGTTCTACTGTATAAATTCATATATGAATTTCAATTTTCACTTCAAAATCAGAGGTTGTTGCAAATTTCTGTGGAATGGATTGTGATATACATAGGAATGATACTTACAAAAAAATATTTTATACAACACACAGAAAAGGAATTTGTATTTATAATAATATACAACATTCTAAAATTAAAAAAAAACATTACGTAACAAATTTTTTTTTTGAAATACAAAGAAATACCCCTAAATTTACACAACATTAAAATATTTAAATTCTAGAGTTACATTAATTCCTTAATTCGTAATGATGTTAAATGATTAATAATGGTGTAACATACTATCAAATGAATCAAACTAAGATTGCCTCATACCAATTGTTTTGTTTCAATTTTCAAAATTGACAATACATTTAGCAATGTACACTGATGTACATGTTAAGTTGAAGTGATAAGTGTATACAAGGGGCTCAAACTGAAGGAGGGAACTAAATTAATTGATCAATATACAGTTGACATATGGTGTATTTAATTTTTGCCATTATAGTTTAGGTGAAGAATTTATAAAACCACTTTCATTAAATGAAAATAAAATATATTAAAGCAAGTTAATTTAAATGAACCAGCAGTTGGTGCTTCATTGTTTACGTGAGTAACAAATAAACCATATTTGAAGCCGCGGCTATAAGATATGCATATCCAGAAGCCGAGTTGCATTTAAAATTGTAATCATGGTTAAAAAATGGAAACAATTCTTTCTGTAAAACTCTGGTTTGTAACTGTCTTTAGTAGTTTTGTTTGTGTCTACATTATTAGCGGGTACATCTTTAGTGGTACACTTGAGTCCGGCTAATCCGAACTAATAATGGAGTACAAAGCAACTTAATGAATCTGTAGTCTTGTAATATGAACGAATATACTAAAAAAAGGTTTCAATAGCCTGTTTACATATGCGCAGTACGGTCTCTCTTCTTAGACTGATGTCCTACATATACGCCGCTCGGAGTAGTTGAAATGGACTAACGGCTCATATTTGGGCCACCTTTTGCGTGTTACTTTTATTCCTCTGACAAATCAGTGGTTTATTTAAACGGCTTGATATATTCGTATCTGCCTAAAGATATGTCTGACGTTAATGTGGGATATTTGGTCTCTCAGTTATCAAGGTCAATGATGTCAAAATACAGTTGTAACTCTTGCTTATGCCTTCGTGCCACTGCGGCAGTTTTTGTTATGAATGATCACATTTTACCAAAATGACATTTATCACAAAAGATGTAAAAGTGATGGGTGTGTTTGTAAGTATTCTGAACAGTGTATGGAACTCAAATGTAAACATGTTTTGTCTTTTATAATAATATTTATACTGTGTGTATTTTTTCGATATATAAGACTTTGTAGTGGCTCTTATGTGGGACGCTCGTTCAACGATTTTTTTTCGTCCTACAGACCGCCTCATATATGTGCCATTCCAAAAAACAGCAAAAACAAAAATATGTCCTACAACAACTAAATTAATGTTCACTTTTATGTGCATTACAGAATGTACAATATTTCTTCTTTACATTGTTTCATTTCAGTCTGTAAACACTAAACAAAACATTTGTATTCCTCAATAAATTACTCTTTTTCATTTCATTACAACATTATTTACTTTTCCCACTATATTTTCCATTTACAAAAAATATTTGAACTTGTTTGGATTACCTGTGTTCATACTAGACGGACTCAAGTGTAGTAACATAAATATCACCATAAGACAGAGAATATGGGTTATGGAAACCTAACAAGACTATCATATCTACTTGCTTTAGCAAAAGGTTGCTTTTTGTTCTCTTTTATTGCTCCCACACAACTTGTCTTCATAAAAATTGTATGAAATCCCAACCATGATGGTCTCTTTAAAAACATTTTGAAATAAAATTACCCTGCTTTATGCATATTTCTACGCTTGAATGTATTTCTACTCTATATTGTAGGTATGAGAGATAAAATAATTAATTGTTAGTGTGCTTTCGAAAGATATAGCATACATATTTTTGTTAACTTGTTTACAAGCTTTAGTAAGAAAAATCTATTCTCTAACAGCTTGTTATAAGTAAATCTAGTACAAAATTATTTTTTGTATTATAAAAAGTTACCGTACATATTATATTATAAATACTGTATGTATATATCCATACGCACTCTTATTTGAGTGCAGCATAAAATAATGTGTATGTGGTAGAATTACATTTGAGTGTGGCATAAAATAAAAAGGGCATTTCAAAATGTCCCTAAAAAATCTAAATGAGGCATCATGATTCAGATTTTATATGAATAACAAGATATTGTAGGGGCAATAAAAAAACAATTGCAAAATTTCGAGCAGTCTAAACCAGGTAGTCTTATTACATTTCCATAATCTGAGAATAAAAACCTTTTCCTTTTTTAAATTTTATAAAAATATATTACAAAACCAACAGGAGCTGCAGTAAACACTGCTTTGTTTCTCAGATACAAAATCTGTTTTTAAACACTTTTTTTGTTTGAAAATTATTCCACTGCAACCATATATTAAACATTTAAATCTATAGGTAAGTAAATAATATTTCCAATTTAATAATTCAAAATTACTAATTTAAAATAAACAATTAATATAATCATTTGATGTAATAAACTGAAGAGATTCTTTTTTAACATTTTTTCCAAAAGTAAACTAAAAATACAAATATTCATTACATGCCTTTGATTACTTTACTGGTTTTTTCACTGAATAATTGTGTTGTTAAGCGTTACGGGGTTTTATCTTATTTGTAGTTTCCTTGCAAAATATTTTTGAAATTAAGCTTATCATCGAGTTACTAAATTTCATTTATCTTGAAATGAGCAAATTGTTTTGCTTTTTGTACTATTTAAGAGGAATTCTGTAAAGTGTTTTAGCTAAAGGTAAAGTATACTTTGTGAATTATACGACAGTAAAGTTGTTTGGAAGAAATTAACAAAAACAAAAAACTTGTTAATTCAGAGTACAATTCATAAGCGATCCACCACCATCCAGGGATATATACAATTTACAAAAATAAAACTTTGATTTTAAAGTAAGAGTTCTGAAAGCACCTTGAAGATGACAGCTAGGACTAAGAATGTGTGTTTAAAACAAGAGGGCAAGCTAAGCCTTAAATACTTTAATACCTACAAGGCAAAATTTAAAAATATTATTAGTGAAAGTAAACCTTAGGTACATTATACCAAACTTCTGAGCTTTGCTTGTAAGGATACATAATAATTAAAATAATAATGAACACCAATCAATAATATATTCATCAAACGTGTTTCAATGACAAAGTCATTATTATCAGGGGGTATAGCTAATACGTCTTAACTATAACCAATGACAATAAGGGTCGCTTTGCCCTGTGGAGTCCTAGGAAACGAAATAGCAAAACATTCATCTTGCATGAAATGAGCAAACCTAAACAAACATTCTTTAACCCACTGTAAAGGAGTCACAAACAAGATTTTTCAGAACACATGGAAACAACAATGGGAGAGAATCAACTTGTCGCCACCTGTTTAACTTTAAACCCAAGCCGGCCACGGATGACAAATTTGGTAGACTCCCGTGCCAAAGCAAGAACAGGTCAAATAATAATGGAGAGCTACATATTCAGGTTCAATATGACTGAATCCCCGCTCTGCGCTCTCTGCAACGAGGATGAGACGACAGTTGAACATATCCTGTTCAACTGTACATATCCCATTATCTCAAGAGATCTTGAGAATTAAGGTTGGAAAATGGCAAGATATTCTTCTCAAGAAAAAATATTAGCCAGTAGTAGAATCAATATATTGTGAATTCCGGACTATCAACTACACTAGTGCTGGGTGCCTGTAAAAGTTTTAAAGAAAAACAATGTTTTATTTGTAACATAGGTGTAGTCAACATAATTGCCAACACAACAATAGTAATAAAGAATTTTTAATGGGAAAATAAAATTAATAAATTGTCATTGAAACACAATTGAGAATTAAATTACTGATTATAAGATGGTGTTTGTTATTGGATTTTCAGATAAATTTTAATATTTTACTATAAATATAATATTTCTTAGACGTCCACGTAAAGTACAATGTCACACCTGTTTAAACTATAATACTTATAAAAGCCTATCTAATTAACCAACAACCAATCTTTAGTAACATTATTTGTTTTTCCAATTCAGCTTCAGAAATTTAAAAAAATATTTAAAGTAATTATAGAGAACAATAAATAAATATTAAATTATTAAACATCTAAAAATAATTTTAAAAAATATGAATTGAAACAGGGCAACTACTTTAACAACATATTCTGCTCCAAATGAACTTTTATGAAAATTAAAAATCACTATCTCTACCAAACAATGTGTTATTTACATTCAGTTTTATCTTTCTAACCCCAACACTTTGTATATTTTCTCTTAGCAAAAGTCACATATCTTGTAAACAAACTACACAAGTTTCTTTGCTTCAAAGAAACTTTTAAGATGTCTCATCTGCCAAACACCCATGACAAGAAGAATGCACAGCTGGGCCAACGACCACCAGAATACTCTTTGGTTGGTGCTTTCACTAGTCATTCGAAAGCGTTCTTCTCGATACTATAACAATAAAGATCATATTCATGGCCACATGCTAAGATCAATAAGTCCAGTGAGTTCATTTTAAAACAACTAATTAATTTCAAGCGTTCTTGTTTTTATCTAGAAAAATACTTGCTTAACATGTTCATTGCCAATCACGCGATGACAGTTCTTACCGGACGGCCGATCACACGTTATCGAGTAGCCGTTGCTATCCAAAATATAAGTGAATTCTAAGTTATTATAGCGGCCACATTATGTGTAATACTTATATTGGCCACCAGGGAAGGGATTGACTTTTTTAGTGGGGATGGTCACCGGCCATTTTGTTTTGTTCTTATCAGCCAGTGCACACAGTGGTAGCGTTCGGATAAGGTAACATCCTAATAATTTTGTTTAGTTATTCATTAATTTAGCATTTTGAAGTTCGGTTTTTATTTATTTGAGTGTTGATTTTTTAATTATGAGTGATCAACCAGGAACCTCGAAAAGGCTCAGTGAAATGCCGGATCGACCCAAAAATATTTTTTAAATTACAGAGGTGGAATAGTTATTACTAGATTCTGATCCACATCTGACCCACAAACAACACAAAAGACACGAGACCGAGTCCATCACAAGCTAACTAAATTTGAAAAAGCCAAACCGCGATGTCTCAGCACCAGCAAAACAGTAAATGCAACTTCTAGAAAAGATTGCAGAAATTGCTACAAAAATAAAAAGAGGATAAACACCACAACTGAGTGTAAAAACTGTTCAGGTGCTCCACCATTATGTTTTGACTGTTTTTTTGAATTTCATGATTGCAATGCTAAATAGTTTTATATTTTGAAACCATTTTGTAAATTTTGAATGTTTAAGTGAATTACAATCTAGAGTGAGTTTTTCAAATTTTGCCTGATTATAAATGTCAGCTATAAAAGTCATTACAATTAATATGTTTAAATGGCTTTTGTTTGTAAACTATGTACCCTTTTTGGCCGAATTATATATTATATACCGATATCGGGGGTTTTGGCCATATGAGCAAAAATTGCATTATGTATGGCCAACCACACTGTATCATGTGATGGATATTAGAGACCATAATTCCTTAGTATATAATAATAAAAGTTTGTAAATATTATATTTACTTATTTTGAGTACTATATAACTAAATAAAACAAAAAAAATTTGGCCACCAAACAAAATTCCAATTTCCAGCTTAGCAATGAACATGTTAAAGAAGTTGAGAAAAGTATATTAGCTTTTTACGGTAACGGAAGTTATTAAGAAATACTTGTAATTTGTTTATATCACATTTTGGATACACAAGCAATGATTTAATTAATACAGTTTATTCCTTCCTAAAATTAAATCAAATATGACATTACTATTTCCTTCATATTAATTTACATCTAACCTAGCATTTAGTCTGGATTGAAGAATTATTTGGAGCGCTATGAAGGTATTCACGAGAAGTGAATAGGGAGTGTTTAAACATATGTTGTTTAATTTTTTTTTCCTGGCGAAAAACCAACTGTAGTTATAATCCCCAATCCATAACTAAGACAAAAACGCAATATTTTAGATAGAACAATATAATATAAAATTTAAATAAAACAAAAATTACAAAACAAACAAAACTTAAACATAGCAGTAATAATTTAACCATAAATATATAACAATAAAGAAACACATAATAATAAATCTATAACAATAAAAATAAAACAATGTAGAAAATGAATAGAAATATTGAAAAAATAACAATACAAAATATAAAACTATAAATAACAATATAACGGCAAATAAATAATAACAATATTTAAAACAAAACAATAGGTAACAATTTAACAATAAATAAATCTTAATAGCACAATAACAAAAACATAAAATATATTAAATAAATAAAAAAAACAATTATACACAAAAAACACACAAAGAAAAATATATATAAATCTTTTAATGTATTAAATATACCTACCAAAGTTTTCATAATTTTTTGTTTTTGTTTTACTACAGTAAAAATACAAATTTTAGCTGAAAAATACTGTTTCCTTTTGTTTTTAATATCTGTATTCAACCAAAATTCCAAAGTCCTCGATATGTTTGAGCAAAACCCCCCCATAAATTTCCAAAAATTTATTGCGATTTAAATTAATTTCTTGGTTAAATATTTGAAAATGCTTACCACGTGATATTGGGCTCAGTCATGGATTAATAATAATAAAAAAACCTTTACAATGTATAAACAAGTAATTTCACTTTGTTTTCAATATAAATAAATTTTAAAAGGAATGGGTTCAAAAACAAGTTAATTTGAAGAGGAAAAGATAACAAAAAACCAGATTTTCAAGAGTCAATAATTTTCTTCCCTAAAATGTCATTTTCAAAGCCAGGGATCTTTGTTGGTTTCGTTAAATAAACTCTCCACATCCATAAATATAATTGTGCCACAAATCATTTAATGCCTCAACATTTAGTATATGTGAGGCTTTCACAAAATCAGATACAACAAACAGATGAACACAAGTTCAAAGCAAGCTAATAGTTTTTTCTTTGTAAATCAGCTGATTTAATACAACTTGCAAATTAGTGATGAACTGTTACAAATCCTTTTACAAATGTTACAAAAAAACTAACTAAGTTCAAAAACAGATTTTAGGATTTAATTACATTGAAAAAAGTTAATAACATTATGTCATCCACATTCTTCACGAGTTCATCACAGTTCTATAAATCTTCCTCTGCAAAGTGTTAACAAATATATAATTAATGTTTTAACACCAAGATGTCATTAAATTCTGTTTTTTTTTAAACATAAAACAATAAAATACACAGCAGAAAGTCTAGTAAGAAAAAAAATGTAATAAAAATGTATGTGTTGAGTGTGGATGTGTGTTAAAGTAAAATACATACTTGACAAAATATTGTATATTAGAAATGGTACTGAACTTAATTATAGAACCCTCACGAATTTAGTAGATGAGGTGCAGAATATCTATAAACAAATTTTGGTTAGAAAACTTTCTAAACAAAAGGAATTGTTTCTTTAACTTTAAAAGTCATATTATCCCGTTTTTGATTGTCTAAAAACCAAATTAAGGAATATGCAGATTGATGAGATGCAAATGGAGAGATAATAGTTCCGAGATCAAATTCTTTATTCAGATAGTGCAGATGATAAAAAAACAAACAAATAAATTAGTGACCTAGACAACTGGTTGTAGGCTAAACAAACGACACTAAAAAAGCAATAAATAAACAACAATAACCCTTGCTACAAATATTTAAACACCCTTGATATACATTTTGTGTACACTGTTAGCATCATCAGAATGTTACAAACATATTGTATGTTATATACACAATACACTGTGATGTACTGGTTATATACTGTGATATACAGTGTTGGCAAAATGTACATTAAGGGTGTTTTTATATTTGTAGCAAGGGTTATTGTTGTTTATTTATTACGCTACTGTGCTCTGTATAGATTTTGTACTAAAAAAGCAGTTAATATTAATCTACATTTAGAGGAACAAATTTATTCCATAGTTTAAAAAAAGATTTCCTAGATATATCTTCAGTGCTTTGAGCTTATTGGGGCTAGTGACTATAAACTAAGTATAGTGCTCTAAGGGTTAAATATCATTTTATAAAGCCTTAGAATACACTGAAGGACTTACCCTTTGATAATTTTGCTCTTTTGTAATCTGATCAACCTGATCAAGCAACTGTCGAATTCGAAGTTGTAATTGTGACAGCTTGTCTTTCTGGGCTACATTAGCGTAATCGACAGCATGCTCACCAACCTGAATGTCTAGATGCACTCTCTATAACATGGTCATTGAAGCTCAATTAATGTTTCTGTTAGCTTCTTAGTATAAATCAGATCTAGACAACATTTATTTAAACAATATTTATTTAATAAAGTAAATATAATAGTACGGTGAAACAATTTTGGGGTTAAAAAGTTGTATTTTCAAAATTTTTCTTGTAATATTTACATAATATTAAATATGTTTAAAATCAGTTTTACATTGAAAGTAAGATAAGTACTTAACACATTGAATGGCAACAAATTTTCCAAAATCATTTGAAAATTCTTTTTTTCTAAAAAAGAAACAAATTGTTTCAATATGTGGTTAAATGTCCACACACATTGTCAGTAATTAAATTACAGGTAAATAATTTGTATACAGTTTCCTTCATAATAAAACTATTTTGAATTTCAAGAATTACCAAGTTTCACACACATACACACCTATAAACACTTTTAGCCTCGACATCAAAAAACTTGAGGCCTGAATCAATGTATTGTAGTTATATAGGTAAAAATATAGTCTTAATGACGTTGGTTTAAAAAAAAAAAATTTTGTTTCAAAATTACTTGTTTTAATGTGTAGAACACGAATATTAACTTTTCTTTCCGCGGAAAATACGGACAATTACTTTTTTTCACTGTGTAAATGTTAGGTTGTAATGGCATATATAGCATAAACGAGTCTTATTGATATTGTAAAAAATTTTTTTTTTTTAATTACTCATTCCAATGTGTAGAACACTAATATAACCTTTTTTCCATGGAAAATACAAAAAGTTAATTTTTTTGCACATTTTAAATGTTAGTCTGTAATAGCATGTATAGCTTAAACCGGCCTTGCAGTAGCTATAGAGCAAAGTACTACGTCAAAGCAGTTTATTTTAATACTAAACTTAAAATCTAAATATTTAACTTTTGGTTATAATTGTATACAACATGACTGTGTACCTACATTAAAATATACCTACGAAGTATCCAGTCAGGATAGATTTGGTTATAATTTTATTCAACATTACTATATACCTATATTAAAATATACCTATGAAGTATCCAGTCAGGATAGATTTGGTTGTAATTTTCTGCATCGGCAATAAGTCTAAATATTTACCAAAATTACAACCAAATCTATCCTCACTGAATACTTCATAGGTATACTTTAATACAGGTAGATAGCAAAATTGAATAAAATTATAACCAAATCCATCATGACTGGATACTTCATAGATATATTTTAATATAGGTATATAGTAATGTTGTATAAAATTACTAATCTAGACGTAGTGCAGTGCGCTGTAGTTACTGCGGGCCCGATTCACGCTATAGGCCTATAAGCCTTTACAACCTAACATTTAAAAAGTGAAAAAAGCAACTTTCCGTACTTTCCGCAGAAAAAAAGTTGATATTCGTGTTCTACACATTAAAACGAGTAATTTAAAAACAAAATTTTTTTTTTAAACAAACGTCATTAAGACTATATTTTTACCGTTATATATTGAAGAGACACATCGTATATTTATTATACATAAGACTAAAATACAAATCATTTAGGACATTACAATTTTCTTTTTAAAATATCACAACAAAAATTTGTTTACCAATTGAGTTCCACCAATCCATTTTGTGCTATTAGAGTACAGGCACAGGACATGCTCTCCTGGTGTGTGAGATGTAAATGAAATCCTTCCTTCATGGCTATAAACCTAAATCAAGCCACAGTCATACTAATTTTATTTATAGACAAAACATATTACAATAACATTAATATAAAACTAAATGGACACTTGAAGATAACTGAATAAAATTTTGTAAACCAATCAAGAAATCATAAATGAACATAATTATAACTCTCAAAACAATAATAATATATTTTATAACCAATTTGCTTCTAGAAATAAAATCAGTGATGTATCTAAAATACTACACATCCTTTTTACATAAATACTTATATATATATATATATATATATATATATATATATATTGCCATTTGGAGAAGAGAAAATCTATTTATCCTATATAATTTTTTGAGGTCTAATCTGCTCTTTGTTACACACTTCTAAGCCAAAAAATATTTCAAGGATTCAGGTAAACATTTAAATAAAAGTATCATTTGAACATTTTATGTTCAATGGACTAATGGTATTTTTAGGTAGGCCATTATCTAGTCTAATCAATTAACTTCACAAAACATTCACTATCATTATATGATAGCTAAACATTTTACTTTTCTATGTCTATTTTGCTTGGTGATTTTACCATTGTTTTAATACAAATCATACTAAAGAACTATTGCAAAACTTAATTACAAAACAGACTATGAACAAATACACAGATCTAAGCTGTCAAAAGATTCATTACTCAAACAAAAGAAATAAACAAACAAAACATCAACCAGCCCCATGTGTGCTTTTGACCAGATTATACTAAAATATTGTATCTATGCAGTGTTGGTTTTGGGACCTAAGCTGTAGTTTACACAATTACTAAGGAATGTTAAGGAACCATGACTCAATGAACATGTTAACGGTTTTTATTATAAGGGAAAGAGTACGTTAAGTTTATTATAAGAATAGGAAAAAAGAAAGGATGTCGTAATTAATAACTTTGGTAATATTTTTCTATACTTTTGTTCATATATATTTTACTTACTCTTGACAAAATAGTTTTTGAGTCGGGGTCTTTCACTTCCACATGCATCCCAATACCTGGGCTGGAAGGCATGAATCCTCCACTCCTGGGATCATACAGTTCTACTTTGTAGTTAACTGGAAAAAGCATCAATTAACGTAACTGTAAAGATAACTAAAGTAACCAGGTTCACAAAAAATATTAACTACATATACTAACAACAGAATTAAGATTAGGAGATTCACATAAAGTACTAATTACTTATAGTATATGTGCATATACTATTTACATATACAATATGTAATTACATATATTAATATGACAACTAAGGTAGGCAGATTCATTATTTTAGTGAAATAAAAAAACAAAAAATATCCAAGCTTCAACCCACGAAGCCCTACCTAAAATACACAAAAAGACATCCATATATGCCTTCCCCCAATACTTACAATATGCAAGCACACTGAAACTGACTAGATAAAATAACCCACCTTAATAAAAACTCAACAGCCTAAAAAATAACGCAGACCGACCTTATAAAATAAAAAACATCAACATACCTAACATTTTATCTTGACATTCGACATAACTAACCTTCTAAACGAACATTAGAAATATTACAACAATACTAATAGACTGCAACACACCAACCAACACAATCAAAAAAATCATAAGATTAATAGAATTTATCACATCCCAAAAATATTTCACATATAATAGGCAAGACTATAAAATTAAACAAAACGAAGGATCATCTAAGAAACCCTTTATAGCAAGCGTATTATCATTAATATTCATAAACAACCTGGAACAGAAATACATCATAAGCAATAAGAAATTTACTGGTACAGTAATATATACAACATCCTACTCAAAGCAAATACAAGACAGATCCACACTTTTGACAATATAATACATAATAGAACATAATATAACAACAGTATGCACTACATAAAATTAATATTTGCACACAATTTCTTAGACTCCACAATTAGGTACTTAAAAACCAATAAACTTAATTTTAAAACACACACAAAACCCACCAAATAGACAAAGTAATAAATACCACAAACTTGGCACTTTCTACTTCTTGAAACACTAACTATTAAACATACCAATAAACAATGACAACAAAACAAATACAACACTATAAAATACATTGCACCAAAAAAACATATTGCCTGAGAGGCAACATATTGAAAAAACAATACACACACCTCTAAAAAAGTACCACAAACAAGGAAACGCGTATAACCTTAGAATATGACAGAAAATAGCTTCATCCTTTCAAAAACTGAAAAATGTCTCCTTTAAATTTCAAACCTTAAACACAACAAAAAAACTCAACATACCATGAAAACACCCCAAAAATAACAAGAGAGAGCAGAAATCCCATGTAACGCTTTGCCAGAATTATATATTAGACTATCTATAATAAATTTTTCCACAAGATATAATGAAAACAAAAGATATAAAAACACAAAACCTAAAAAAATTCTGCACATACATAAATTAAGTCACACTATACACACACTGCATGTTGAATACAGGAAGAAGTTACTTTATGTCATAACAACTTCATTTACTCTTTTTTATAACTAAACAAACCCTAAGTTCATATGTTCTCGATATTTTTAAAACAATTATGTAAAAAAAGAATATGATCCAAACCGCAAGACATCAAAAAACAAAATGAAATGTTTTGGGATTATTACACTATATAATTTACCACAGAAAATAAAGAGATACAAAATTCCATGTTTCTTAAGACTTTCTAACTAACCAGGTATAATTATATTTGCAACAATATCTTTCAAAGCCAAAAAAATATATTAATCAACTTTTGTTTTTAATTATACCTAACCTTACTAGATACCTATTTCCATTTGAATACCTCATAAATTACTATTCAACTTTAACCTTTTTTCATTTTATTATGTTCACTATTTATGGTATCTAACATTTAAAATTACTGTACTCTTCTTTAGAATGTTGAATAACACGTGATAAAGACAAAAATCAATGATGATGGAAAAACTAAAATTAAACAAGAATTTTAATGGTATTTATTTCCCGTTTCCACATGTCTAATTTAAGTAATACCAATAATAGTAATGTAGAAAGCCATTAGGAATATGAAAAAAACTATAAAAATTTTTGCTCACACTTAAAAAATTAAAATTTTTTGCAAAGTAGCAGTTCTTCCCACCTCCACCATACACCAAAAAAGTTAACAATACGTTTTGGCTCTATTTATTTGATGTAGTAATTCGCAAAATGCCTCGAAATGCAATTAAACTTGCTGATGACTCCCACAAAGTTACACTTTTTGAAAAATAAATCAACTTCAACACTTGAATTCAACATTCTTTGCGTGGTGTAAATTCTATTGTTTTTGGTGATAGAAATAAAAGGTGTGTAAATGTTCAATAAAATATTTTGTTCTGTGCATGGAATATGGTCTGTAAGTGTTTGTTTCATCGTTTTGAGTAATTTTGCGACTTATTATCACCAAAAAATAAGATCTGTCTGAAAGTTTTATAATTCCGTAAAGTTTGTGTTCCGGGTGAAACGTGGTGCTAATAGTGCTTTGTTATTGTTAATTTTTTTTTAGTGTGTAATTTTTGGGAGTCAAGAGCAAATTTATTTTTATTTCGAGGCAAATTGCAAGTTATGTCAAAAAATTAATAAGGCCAACACTTAAAATTAGACAAGTTTCACATGTGCTGGGGAGGAGGGAAATTTCTATTGTCCAAAATTTCATTTCTGGGGTGTTAGTAAGTTTAAAATTTTTTTTTGGTAAAAATGCAGAAGCTCGGCGCCATACGATATTTTGGGATATGGTTTAACACCACCAAATAGGACGATATCCACAAGAATTTTTTTTAAATTGACCTCGGAAAGTTACTTTTTTCAATTTAAAGTAGCGTAAAAAATTCGGCGCGGATGTAGAAGTTGTGAATAGGCGCTGAGTGATACAAATGCTTCGTGATGTTACAACTGCATTTCAATGTATAAAATTAAAACCAAATCTAACCTGACTTGACACTTTTTCGGTAAATTTTAATATAGGTATACAGTATTTTATAAATTTAAAACCAAATCTATCCTAACTGTAGAAGTTGTTTCTCAAATATCTACACACGTAAGGTTGCGTGACGTACCGCGGACAATGCGTACAACCTTATGCGCAGCACTGTGACGTAAGTATCACTCCGCGCCTATTCACAACTTCTACATCCGCGCTGAATTTATTACCCTACTTTAAATTGAAAAAAAGTAACTTTCCTACTTCAATTTTAAAAAAATTCTTGTGGATATCGTCTAATTAGGTGGTTTTGAACAATTTCCCAAAATATCGTATAGTGCCGGAGTACTGCATTTCAACCAAAAATTCTTGTAGATATCGTCCAATTTGGTGGTTTTGAACAATTTCCCAAAATATCGTATGGCGCCGAGCTACTGCATTACAACCTTTTTTCTTTTGTATCCTTGATGACTTTCTGCATTGCCTGGTTTAATTTTGTGTGCTAAAATCAAACACGTGGGAATGGGAAATAAATACCATTTTACTTCCCTATAAACAGTCATGAATAGTGTTTCTAAATTTGGGTTTTGATTTAAAGTGAACTTTAAATCTCAAAAAGGTTGAGGTGGCAATATATATTGAATGTGACAATTCTAGCCACATTGTTTCATACCATGCACAAAATAAAGGCTGTTTTACACTTCAATCTATTAGCTTACATAAGAAAACCTATCCTCAATACTTTTTAGCTATATTGTAATAGCCCTTTCTTTTATAAAGAAACTGTGCATTTGTGTATCTGCAAAGTAAGATTATCTTGGGTTTTTTTGAAATTTTCAAGACTTCAACATAAGGTTTTTTTCTTTAGTGTTCCCTGACGGCTCTCCAAAATGCTAGCAAAAATTTTTTATTGGGATATCGTAGATGTGGGAATAATTATAACTACCCCTTTCTGCAAGCAGATAAACTGAATATTTTTTCAAACATATGCCAGTACACAATTGGAAAACAACCAAAACTAACCTAAAAATTTAGAAACCCAGCAAATTTTATACGTGTGCAAATAGCTACTATAAAAATGGTTTTATTTTGATGAGGACAACATTAAAAAACCACTTCTTACCCAAAACTGTTGTTTCATCTGGAATTTCTTCAATAAAACATTTTCTTTCAGTTTCTGCAATGTGAAAATATAACCCAGATGTTAGAGTTATACTCAGTGAACAAAATATAAATGCAAGAAAGAATCTGAACGATAAACACATTGTAGAATAATAATGTGTACAATATTATACTACTAAAATGTACAGGGAATACTGAAATGTTAATCACAAACAGAACCACATTATGTTCAAACCCGGGTGAACACGTAGTAAACTCCAGCTGGCGAAATTAAGAACAGAATGC
Source organism: Prosapia bicincta (assembly GCA_036971475.1). Classification (NCBI taxonomy): domain Eukaryota; kingdom Metazoa; phylum Arthropoda; class Insecta; order Hemiptera; family Cercopidae; genus Prosapia; species Prosapia bicincta. The sequence continues at coordinate 282,956,309 of JBAIZL010000005.1, read as the reverse complement.
CATGGAAGTTGGAATTCTTAATCACATTATTTTACATATATAATTTAGAAGAAAAGACGATTGTTATATAAGTTCTTTAGAATTCAATTCAATTAAACAACCACGTTTAGACAGATAATTAGTTATTTTATTGAGATATATAACTACCGTTTTCAGAAGATAAAATTCCTTCTGTTTTTTTAAATGTTGGCATAAATTACAAGTATAATAGTACAACCAGTATTCAGTATCTGCTTACTTGTTTTTGTAGATAATAATATAATATTAATTGCAGATATGCGTTATTGAAAATACACAATAATACCTAATAGTTGCTTTTTGTTAAGGCTATAAAGTTTAACTGATTTTAATGTACTTTATGGGTATAAAAAAAGTAATATTTTATTGTTTGAAATGTTGGTTACACTTCATTGGAATGGCGGTAAGTCTCATCTTTTTAGGTGGTTAAGAATGATTTATGTTATGTTGGAATGGAATATTTTCTGCGAAGAATAGTGTTTGTTTCGTTTTTGTGAGTAATTTTGCTACTTAATCATGTTTTTTTTATTGAAAAAATCATTGTATTATCGAAATATTTCAATAGTATTATGTGGGTCTATTTATTTTCAAAAGATTGCAGTTTTGGACTATTACCCCTAGGTAAGTCTGTCAGTCTCTATCTAGTCAAAAAATTCCTAAATAAGCTTCAAGCTTTACCAGAACTAACCTAATATATATATATATATATATATATATATATATATATATATATATATATATATATATATATATATATATGCTGATATGTATTACTTCACAGATGGAAAAATATGATGAATAGTTATTATTATCTGGAGTACATCCCTTCATTCTGCAGTGCATAAAATTGCTGTTCTGACGTTTCTTTAGAATCTCATCTAGCATTGACGAGGTGAACCCAACAGTTGAAGAACGCAGACAACTCTGCTCCTATAAATAGAGGAAAGAATATATACGTCTACCCATTGATGTCAATCCACAGACACCTGAGCCAAACAATTACGGCTCATATATATATATATATACACATAATCAAAAGCTATATAAAATAATTTTTGTAAATAAAACCTTTTTTTTTTAGTTTCAAAACTTGGAGGTTTGTGAAACAAGCTGATACAGATGTAAAGATTGTGAAAAGACTGTAAACAGTCATAGTTTTGTAGAGTACTGACACACTTACCATGAACAGCTTCAACAGCTGTTTGTTGATTGTAAACAAGTGCATTCATATTTCATTAGATTTAAGATGACTTATTTGTTAATTCCATTTTCATGTGAGCTACTAGTTTTTCACTAAAAAATTTGTAAACATTTTACAAACTTGCCTATAGTAGCACTTACTTATATTTGTTGAGGACAGCCGTTTCGGGAGATGTGTCTCATTGTAAACTCATACTGTAACTGATCTCAAGGATTTCGTATGTTAGGGTGGGGGTGGGATATTATGGTGGTGGTGTAGATACAAATCAACCAAATCCCACAATCTAACCAATACACTACGAAAATACAATTACAAAATAGCCTACTCCACTCACAACAACACTCTAAATAAACAATTTAAACCCAACAACAAAATCAATGACATTTACCAAGAACATATAAACACACTAACAAACAATAATTCTTGAATTTTGTAGTCCGGAACTTCTTGAAAGTTCGAATAGTCATAAACTAGTGTTTAAGTGATTAAAAACAATAATTACCAAACAAACTTCGCCGATCATCTCAAGTCCACAAAACATGACCACATATTCATAGCATCCAACCTACAAATTCTTCATAAACAACACAGAAATAACCAACGTTACACAACCAAACAATACAAAATATACAAACATTTCAAACTACACCCTTCACACATACTCAACACACAATTACATTATAACTCACACACTTTTTGACATCATAACTTCTAATACTTACAAAGTACACCCACATCCACACCATAATATGCCACCCCTCCCCCTTAACACCCTAACCTAAGAAAACCTTGAGATCAGTTACGGTCTGAGTTGACAATGTGAAACATCTCCCGAAACGGCCGTTCTCAACAAATATAAGTGCTACTATAGGCAATTTTGTAAAATATTTACAAGTGTTCTACTACGATTGAGTATTACTAGACTTGCTACTTTCAGGTTAATTCTGGGAAAGCTTAGATTTTTTAAAATAAATTGTCAGACATTACATTGGTAATAATCCAATCAGTTTTGTGATATAGACAAATATATTCATTAATCACCTTAACAATAGTTTATGACCATCCAAACTTTAAATTTTGTAAATTTATGAAAACTTACTGAGACAGAACGTTTTTGATCGCTATGTGGCGATCTTCATCAGTGTCTTTTACTTGGAGATGTCGGGTCAAGCGATGACGGATTTAAAGGCACCATTTCGATAGTATACAATTGATGTAAGGGTGAACTTACCTGCACGAACATTACAGACACTACTTTCCACTTATATCGCACCCGTAATTTATTATTAGGCATTTATTGTTGTGGCTAGTTTATCTAATCCGTAAGCATATGCTATCCGGACACATTCAGAATTCAAAAACCACAAGTAGAGAGGGCTGCACAAAATCATTTTGTGGGCCATGGATTGCTGACCCCTAGTCTATAGTGTTGAACTAATGAATAAAAGACTTCAAATATTTGAGTCTCATGAAAATGTTATAATAAATACTTTACAAGCCACTATTTAAGTCATGAAATTTTTGCAGGATAAAAAACAACTTTGTATCACAGACAACTTACAAAATGAGTGTAGTTAGCAATGTAGCTATGTCATAAAAATTAACAAAAATTAATTTGTTAGGACGAATTTGCACCGTAGTGTGTTTGGGAGGGGGTCAGTTTATGAACACAGGCAGGATGGTTACCAAGCTTCTTACTAATTCTAAAAATATCTTTCTCTTTCACACACAGACATAAATACATAAAACCCATGCACATACTTGTTCAATAAAAATTTTAATTTCTGATTTTAGATAATTATTTCCTTATCATAAAGACCACCGTCATCTATAAAAGAACCAGGATCAGCGACCAGCACCATCAATACCTACATCATTACTATCAATTGCAGGCTGCACCTTTTATATATTAATCAGGTAAATTTTTTCACATTTCTAGTTTTTAAAATTTTTTTATTGCTTTAGCAAGAAACAGTTATAGTTTAATTTACAATTGTAGCCAATAAAGTGTAGAATATTATAAATAGGCTGAATGTATTTTACCTCTACTTTTCCTAGAATTGTCATTATGTTGTTAGCAGGTGGATTTTGAAAAGTATTTATTAATCAGTCTATTTATAGACAAGCTAGTTTTGTTGATAAGGTTCAATATATTGTGACATCATGTTAGAAATATTAGCTGTAAAGATTGTAATAATTTCCATTGTTCATTAAATGTCGCATTTCATACTTATTATTCTGTATAACTCAGATTTAAATGTCAATATATTTGTTGAGTTTCAATAGAGTTGTTATAAACCGGTATTACTGGTTTGGTTGGTTTCAGAAACATTATTGTTTGTTTAAATTTAAACATTAATTGTTAGTATTTCATATGCTTTTATGTTGTGGAACATTTATAATTTTCTTATTATAAATTTATGTTGTTACATTAACCTGTCATTACGATGACATCACATCTGTGTATTCAGTTGTTACAATATACTCTAAAAATCATTTATTTTATTTTTCAAATCCTTTAAAAATAAATTTAGTAAACTCTAAACCACAAAAACAAAGTCACTAAAATGCACGCCACTACCATTATGGCACTATTAACTGCAATAGAAGTAATTGGAGCATTACTGCTCTGAAATTGACTGAGTATTAAAACGAATGCAAACATATTGTATGTAATCACTTTAACAATATTTTATGACTATCCCAACTTTAAATTTTGTAAATTTGTGAAAACTTACTGAGACAGAACGTTTTTGATTGCTATCTAGCGATCTTCAACAGTGACTTCTCGAGAAGACTATTGCTAAAGTGATTAATTAAGATTCACCAAATGTAATGGACTACAAAATTCAAGGATATTGTAAGTGTTTTGTATTTTGATGTAATGCTTTTGCAGGGTTTAAAATTTTTATTGTCAGATTGCTGGATCGCCCTTTTTTGTTAATTCTGAATATATTTTTGATTATAGCGACATCATTTTACAAATATTGGTTATATAGAAATTCAAATACATTTTCATTGTTCATTAAATTGTGGGTTTCATATTTATTCTAAGAACTAATTCAGATTTAATTAACTGTTTGTATTTTGCATATTTTTATGTTATGGAACATTATAAACTTTTTTTGAAATTTATGTAGTTACATCAACATGTCATTATGTCCATATAACATTTCAATATCATCAGTTGTCACAATATTTTTCAAAATATTTTATTTTATTTTTTAAATCTTTAAACTGCAATGAAATCCATCAAAGGAATACAGCTCTTAAACAGACTCTTTTAATAAAGACTATTGTAATAGTATTCGGTATTTTATAGTATTGTTTTGCATGTTTTGAATTTTTATTGTCAGATTGCTAGTCTGTTCCTTATCTTGCTAATCCTGAATATTTTTGTTGATGTATTGAATGAACCTACGATCATGACCTTCTCTTAGGTATGATGTCTATTCTCCAACACCCTTGTCATATATCATTGCTTCCTTTCCTTTATGCTGAAACTGTACTGAACTAACTAAATTTTTGGTTCCTCTTCACCTTGAATCTACTTCTTCCAGTAATCAGTTACCAAAATCTCATCTTATATCTAGTTTAAATGTTGTTTTCACTTAACGTAAATTTGTTTTTCAGATTGTCATCACTGCTGTAGGAATATTTTGCTGCTATAATTTTTTAACAATATGGAAAACTTTGAGTAATATTTGTTCTATAATAAAGTTTTAACGGTTTATGGAAATAAAACTTAATTTCATTTGCAAGAAAATGCATTTATATCAAAAGCTTCGCCTTACCATCGTTGTGGAATTCCTTCCTGTCCTGTTTTCATTTTTTTTATCATCTGTCAATATCTTTTCTTACTAACACGTTGACTGCGGGTGGTAAGAATCCCGGCCGTGGTAGTGCCTCCCCAGATGCCCATGATAGGGATCCCTACCATCTGTCCAATGGTGATTCATTGGCTCAGTGGGCTTCTAGCACTTGGTAGGAGTGAATTTTGTCTTTGTTGTTTCTTAGGAAGTATCTCAGTGATATTTTACCCGTGTTTGTTTTTGTCTCCGGTTTTTTTTCGTTTTGTTGTTTGAGTAATGTTTGAGATATAGTTAAAAAAAATATTTTAGTGATTAATATTGATTTGCCTGGACCTAGTAGGGGTAATTCTCGACCAAATACCCCACGACAATTACCCCTAGTGACTAGATGATGATACTATTCATCTGAACGTAAAACATTAAGTTGGTATAAAAAGTTTTTGTTCACATGCTTCAAATAGTTATGATCAACGCCTACCTTTTCAAAGAAGTGTAAGTTTCAACAACAGGAAAAGAATGAAAATGTATGGTTTTCATCTGTTAGTGGTTGACTCTCTGCTTCCCGTCCTACCTGCTCCAGAAAGACCATTGAAGCGCAGATGTGTCCCGCACGTAGGCCTACCTTCAAAAATAACTGAGAAAAGAGGTGATGGAAAAGGTACTGTGGTAAAAGGTGCAGTGTTTGTCATTCGCTTGGTATTCAAAAACGTATTGTATGGTAATGTGTGGAATGCAAAGGACAGCCAGGACTATGTGTTCCAAAGTGCTTTGATGACTACCACAGTAATTAATCACAACTAATCAAGTTATTTGTGTGGATTTGTGGGGCTGTATATATATTTTACTTTGGCTTATTATTTTCATTTCTCATTCTTTAATGACAATTGATTAATATAAATATAGAAAAAAATTACTAGTGTTATCATAATATATGTTTACAATGGAAAACTGACCTTATTTAGTGCAAACCAGGGCAGACTACTTTCCCCAGATGCATGTGGTAGGGATCCCTACCATGATTTTAAAATGGCTACCACGGGTTTCTTATGGCTTGTAACGACATTTTATCTTCATATTTATTCCTTTCACACAATTTTGTAAGTAAATTAGAAAAAAAAAATTTTAGCATTTGTCATACTACATTACATGTATTTTAGCAGTCAACATGTTAAGTACAAACAAACGAAATATTTTAAAATCTGTAACAGGCCAATAAACTTGTTTGCGTTTATGGTAATATTTTCTTCATGAATGCAATTATATTTTTGGTTGAAGAACTTTCATCATTATGATTTCTCTATAAATTAAAAATGCAAATTTGTAAAATGTTATTAGAAGTTGTAGATTTTTAGTCTTTTTTCAATTCCTCCAATTAGTTCTTTCTCTCTCTTTCTAAATATATATATATATGCCAAATTGCACTTTTGTTATTACTTGCGACCAGACATTTGTTAACTAAAAGTTGTTAATTGTTAACTTACACTTGGAGGAAACGTTTTCGTCTTACGACTTCTTCAGCCACTTTTCCTCCAAGTGTAAGTTAACAATTAACAACTTTTAGTTAACAAATGTCTGGTCGCAAGTAATAAAAAAAATGTGTAATTTGTAATTTACAACCAGCTCGTCATGAACAGCAACAAGATTTCGATATATATATATGGATACGTATTCCTTCATGGATGAAAAAATATGATGAATAGCTATTATCAGGAGTACATCTGTTTATTCTGCAGTGCATAAAATCACAGATCCGACATTTCACTAGACTCTCATCTAGCATTGACGAAGTGAACCCAACAACAGTTGAAGAGTGAGACTCAACTATGTATAAAATTAAAACTCAAATTTTCAATCTTTAATAAAATACATTTTATTCATCCATTTGACTTGAAATACATTTTTATAAACTTGTAGTGGATGACAGTAGATGTTAATACAGTTTTTTTAAATATTAATTCATTAATTAAATTTAATAATGAATTAATTTTATTAATCACTTAAACAATAGTTTATGACTATCCGAACTCTTAGTCAGATAGTCATAAACTATTGTTTAAGTGATTAATAAGATTCACAGAACGTAATGGACTATAAAATCAAAAATTTATTTTAGTTTTATATGGGAGAAAAACTTTCCACAAAATGGTAGTTATTTCTTCTCACTTGCCTTAAAATAAAAGAAAATTTGATTAATGAAAATATTAAATTGTCCTGTCTAGCTGACCTAGTCTATAAGCCACAATGGGTCAATGCTGTACAAGTGGCTATGTTGATTATTTTACTACTTTAAGAAGAAAGTCTATTCATTCAATTCGTTTTATAGGTCCGAGAACCTAGTCACTTGCCATGCCATATTTGTAAGACACAGAGAAAAGAAATTAGCTTACAGATTCTTAACAAACTTCAAAATTGTATATAAAACAAAATATAAAAACAAATAAAACCCACTATACAAAAATCTTTTTTTTAGTAATAAAGTACTAAATATATGTACAGAAGTACATAGAGTACTTCCGAAGATGATTACCATGTAATCGAAATGTACATAAAGTAATTTTAGTAAAATAAAGATTTTTGTATTGTGGCTAGTGGGTTTCATTTATTTAGTTGAAAAGTGCATAAACATAAATTTATAAACATATTTACAACTTATTTCACATTTATTACTTCTAATAGACAATGTAGTGGAAAAAAAACAACGAACAACAACACAAAAATACATCACATATCATGACAACACATCACAAAAAATAACTTTTTTATTCCACAAACTCAAATACAAAGTAGCCTTTAAAACATCTAACAAAAGTAAAAAGCACCTACACAGTAAAAAAACACTACAGAACAAACACGATAGGGCAGCCTCAATAATGACTGTCTCAGCTTTCTACATATGTCAAACATGGAGAAACTTTACCACACAATACAAGGAACTCATTAAAGACATAAACAACAACCAAAAACAAACTTTGATCTTCACATACGGAACACACTTCATATATACACCAATGTAGATACTAATCTAAAAATCCTTCATTACATAAAAATACAATAAAACAAACAATAGAAAACTATGAAATATACAAATTCCACAATGCGTTCTAAACATCAAAACACACTCACAATCAAATACATATTTGAACACATAATTCACAACTACTCTATGAACAATAACATACCACAGACTCACACTAATACCACACACCTAAGTCTTGTCGGTGACTTACAACATTGAACAATGCACTGACCTAGTGGGAAAACACGTCTGCTAAAAAATATTACTGTTTTTTTTCCAAGTGATACCAATAGAAGTAATTTAGAAAAACCTCAAGATGTACAACACAAAAAGCAAGTGTCACATTTATAGTTATATACTGTTTTAAAATTCTTTTGATAAAAGTAAAAATATAAAAGAACAATTTCCTGGTCTGTCTGGATTAACTAAACACTTAAATATTGTGTATTTGACTTTACATTGACAATATTTTAATTGTTGCACTTTAGTACATTTGTTTTTTTTTTTTTTTTATAAGACATATGTAAGTGGGCAAGAGAACATAAGTTAAAATATAAGTGACAGGTCAGGAACGATGACATTTATTTCTATAGCTTTAGTAAATTGTTTCAGATTCATTTCCTTCAATTATTCATAATAAAATTTTCATTGAACACGTACTGTGCAATAATTATAAGCACTTCAAAGATATTGGTTAACTTTTTTTACTACTTCAACGTTTTACTTAAAGGTACCAGTAGTAACTGCAAAATGGTCGTCATTTGGTCTGATTGATCATCCCCTTCATATTATTGTTATTGCCTCTATACAAATGACACTAAGGAAATAATGTCCAAATTCGTTACAAGCCAAAATATGAAGAAATAGGAATAACATTAACTGAAGCTGTTAAAATACTAGTTACTTATAACTTAAATAAACAAACAAAACAACAATCAGTTTAACAGCGTTAAAGCTGAAATTTTTATCACGTGGAGAGCTGTAATCAGTAGTTTCTATTCCCAACTAAGATAAAATAAGGTTTTTTCCAAGAGCGGGCCAGTATCTCCACTTTATAGGAATACTTAACAATCAGTGACAACAATGTGTTAACATGCTTGATGTAATCATCTTGAATTGAATTCACTGATTAAACTATAATTAAAATTAATCACTTAAACAATAATTTATGACTATCCGACCTTTAAATTTTTTAAAACTTACTGAGACAGAACTTTTTCGATCACTATGTGGCGATCTTCATCAGTGTCTTCTACTTGGAGATGTCGGGTCAAGCGGTAACGGTTTTAAAGGCAGGTTTTCAATAGTATTAAAGGGTATGTGTGATCTGTATTGTTTGTTTGTTTAATATGTTTGTACTTTGTGTTTTTGTGTGTCTGAAATTTAATAAAATCCACAAGAAAAACACACCCATCCGTCCACTAATCAATCACACACATGCACCATCACATAAATTAGCCAAATACATAGACAAACTTATCAGAGATAACATAAACTTTCACAATCACACATCCATACACAATAACATAGACCCCATGCACAAAATACAAGACATCCACATACCGCACAACTCCACCATAGCCTCATTCGACATAAAAAAACCTTTACACTACTGTGCCAATAGAACACTGAACATACTACAAAATATGCTCACAGCAAATAACACGCCACATAAACTCACACATGAAATAATCACACTCACCAAACTCATCACATCACAAAACTACTTCACATACCAACACAAATACTATACACAGAAAGATGGCCTCCCAATGGGTCCCCCTATCTCAGGCATCCTAGCAGAAATATTCCTACACCACATCGAACAACAATATATTCTACAGAACAATTACCACACACATAAAATAATTTACTACCATAGATATGTAGATGACATTTTAATATTATACAACGGCAACAAACGGCAAATCAAAGAACTACATAATTACATTAATACCATACACGAAACCTCACATTTACTCTCGAGTTAGAAGAAAACAATAGAAAACATTTTCTAGATCTTACTATCACCAAACACAACACTAGACATAATTTCAAAATATACAGAAAACCAACAACTACAGATATGGTCATACATAATACATCTAATCACCCCAAACAACACAAACACGCTGCTTTTAATCATACGTTACACTGTCTAATAAACATACCAATGCTACAGAAAGACTACGACAAAGAACTTAATACCATAAAATACATTGCCCAACAAAACGGCTACCAACACACACTCATAGACAACATTCTCAGGAAAATAAAACCTAAACACCATCAAACACCCACTCAAACAAACCACACAAAAAATAACAAATACATATCTCTCACCTACCACAATAAAAACACACACAAAATAGCCTCCACATTCAAAAAACTCCATTACCAAATATCCTACAAAACAACTAACACGCTAAGAAAACATATACAACCATTTCAAAAAGAAACTGACATATACAAACTCTCAGGTATTTACAAATTAACTTGCAACGATTGTTCCAACTATTACATCGGTCAAACCGGCAGGTCATTCTACACACGCTTCGATGAACACATTACCCAAACAAACCCTAAATCCAGCTACGCAAAACACCTAAATAACACCCAACACACACATACCGACATACACACTAATTTAAATATTCTACACACACTAAAACAGAGTAAAAAAACTAACAACCATAGAAAAATATGAAATCTACAAACACTACGCAACAGACAGGAAAAATATACTTAATGACCACACACACTTTGAAGCCAATAGTCTTTTCAAATACATCACACAAGACGCCGACACCTCACCTAATGTCATAAATCCAACCCTGTCAAACCGTTTGTAAAGAGCCAAAAGCCGCTAGCAGAAGGTTAGCTTCGAAAAAGGAACGATCGTTTTGAAACGCGTCAGCAAGTAAGAAATTACGTATTCACTTAGTTAAGTAGTGTAAAATTAGTTTAATAAAATGATTCAGAATACCCTTACATTATTGTTCTACATTTACACCTTTTTCCACCATTTGTATGACAGTCAAAACTAAGTATTTTTTAACAATTTACAAAAAATCCATCTAAAAAAGATGACTTTTTAAAGAAAGGTATTTTTATAAAGTTCCTCAAATGGGTTTGTTACAATTTGTGTCCCTCTTAATTAACAAAATATCATCCCTTAATGTAAATAGATAAAAAATTGGCTTATGCTAGGTTGTGAGGATAAGGAAATTATTCCAGGGTGATAACATTGGGCCTAGCACAATTTTATCCTGGTGTTTCACTGTCAGAGACAAATTGTCTGGGAATACATGATGAAATATTAAAACATAATAATATAATCTAAAATAACATAAAGTTTATAACTGCAATCTTACAGTTGCTTGATGTAATCATCTTGAATTCACTGATTAAACTATATTTAAAAAGAACTTAACTTAGTGAATACGTAATGGCTTACTTGCCGAGGCGTTTCAAAATATACGTTCCTTTTATGAAGCTAACCCTCTACTGGCGGCATCGGTTAGGTACATAGCCTGTAACGGAATGGATTTATGACAGTGGGATGGGGTGGGTTATTTTGGTTGTGTGTCATGTAATGGAAAAGGCTGTTGGCCTCTAAATGTGTGTGATCATTTAATATGTTTTCTTTATCTGTTGCGTAGTGTTTGATAAAGAAAACATATTAAATGATCACACACATTTTGAGGCCAATAGCCTTTCCCATTACATGACACACAACCAAAATATCCTACCCCATCCCACTGTCATAAATCCATACCAAACCGATGCCGCCAGTAGAGGGTTAGTTTCGTAAAAGGAACGAATGTTTTGAAACGTGTCAGGAAGTAAGCTATTACGTATTCACTTAGTTAAGTACTTTTTAAATATAGTGTAATCTTACAATGAATTTTATGATATAACAACTAATAGAAGTAATGGTAAATTTACCTTTCTCTGTTATTGGACTCAAACTGATCAAATAGGGTAATCGTTATTCCCAAGTATGGGCATGGTGAAGTAGAGGAGGTAGAGCTACCTTACATAAACCATAAGGTATAAAAAGAAGGATTACGTGGCCTGTAATACGCTTCAACCGCCCATTATTACCCTAGGTTTTGATTCTGGATAGGCCTACTCATTTTCTTAAACTGAGTCAACTTGGGTGCTAAACACACACACATACAGAAATGATTAGATACTGGTACTACTGGGAATCAAACCCATAACTTTTATTTATGTAGTGCGCTGGTTTACCCATAGAGTAGATATATTTGTGCTGACATATTCCTATCATAAAGCTAGAATGTGTTGCTGAACTTGGATTATTTTAATTTCACACATAGAATTAGAAATGATTTTTTATCAGTAAAGTACAACTGTCATACCTTTGGCTATTACTTAAAGTAAAGGCGCCTTTTTCATAACTTCCTTATGTATATTGTTATTTTTTGATAAAATACATTTTTTAAATGTTTTATGCGTTCTTTAGCAAAATAGTGTTTTCAGAAAGTCCCTAGAGACATTGAGCTAGTTTATATTGTTAAAATTAAGTGTTATAAGATGTTTTGTGTTAGGTTATGTACTTCCAAAATTAATTTGTTTAAAGGCAAAACCGAAAAAAATAATTAGGTTCCACCCTGATTTATAGGCCATTCTGTATCAGCAGGTGACAATTTTTACCTTCTAGCATTTGGACGAAGTTCCTGTATAATTACCGTTATCTTTCTGTACGTCAATAGTTAATTACGGATCACAGATGTTTTGTGTTCTCTGTGCATACAATTTATCGTCTGCAATGTTATGAATTGATAATCAAATTGGTAATGAAACGAAGTAAACAAAGGTATAAGAAGATGTGTAGTTTCATTTTATTTTGTGTTGGTAACGAAAAGTGGTCTGTATTTGGATTAAATAATGCAACATTTGGTTTAATTTGAAACTCAATATGGAAGTTGTTGAAGTTAGGTTATTGTATAAGCTCTTCTGGACTGATAAACTCATCCTGTATACCTTCAGTATTCTATTTTTCTTTTTAACATTCTTCTCCTTATTTCTAGGGTAAGTTTTATTACAGAAATGATATTTTCTATATAAGTATTTTTTAACGTTTAATTTTAATGATAGTCTTATTTGAGCATCTAAATTCCTCACTAATAGAAGTAACCTCCGGAATAGATCTCTAGTATTTATGTGGAAAAGCATACATATAGTTTGTGCATTATTGTTGTACAAACATAACCTTGTTTCTGAAATGTTAATCAGGCAAATTTTTAGAAATTATTGCAGCATTTTATACCGTATTAATACACAGCAATATTAAAATATACATGTAAAGTATCCACTTAAAATAGATGTAGATGTATAAAAAACGTTTCCCAATATAAAGTAATATTTATAAAGTAAGCATTTGAAGCTCATTCATGGGCCAATGAATGTTGCAAAGCAATAGCAGGCTATGTAACCTACATGCCTGCTTAGATATTAACCTTAACAAGGTTTTTTTTGTAACAACATCTTTGAAATAGATGTATAATTGATTGAAGTATAAAAACATAGTGTTCTGCTTATAAGAAATATTAGTAATTATTTTAGTGTCAAACATAAACAATATTGTCCAAAATAAAAATTATTTGGTCTGGTGATGTTAAAAGACCTAAGGATTTATAACACAAGGATAGCAGGGGCAACAAAAGACAAACACCTTCCACAAATACATAAACAAAATAAACAAGCATGTAAACTTCACACTGGAAATAAAACAATATAGCAGAATCAAACTTCTAGATCTCACAATTACAAAACGAAACCACAAACACACATTTAAAATAAGTTCATCACCACAAAGTTATACACAACACTTCCAGCCCCTCTATACAAACAAACACACTGTCATCCACTCCATGATAGACAGACTAATTAACATACCCATGAACAACGATGACAGAATAAACAAAGTCAATAAGATAAAATATATAGCCTATGAAGCAGATTCAAACATAGGCTGATAGACAACATAATATGCAAAAAACAACACACAGATAACATAACACACACAACAAAAAACAAAAATACGTAATGTCAACATATCACGATAAATCACAAAAAATAGCATCTTCATTTCAAAACCTTAAATAGAAAGTAAATTTTAAATCATGTAACACAACCGAAAAACATTCCAGGAAAACAAGACAGGGGTATGCAAGATCACATGTAAAGACTATCCTAGCTGCTACATTGGTCAAAGAGGGAGACATTTCACCATACAATACAAGGAACGCATAAAAGACATAGAAAACACACAACCCAAATCAAAATTTGTTATTCATCTATAGAACACACTAGACACATACACAAAGATCGACAAATCTAAAAGTTTTACATTTCAGTAAAAAAGCAATAACTAAGCTCAACAGAAAACTTCGAAATATATAAACACCACAACACATTATAAATGACAAAAGTCTCATAACTACTTTATGAACAATGACACAGCATAGAACACCAAAACACCGGAGAATTACAATAACACAACATACCAGAGCAGCAGTCTTGAGCTTTACTCACAGCATTATACTGATTGCACAGCATTGCACTGATTTAGTGTGAAACGCGTCTGCTGACAAATATCAGTTAGTAGTGTTTTTCGCCCTAAATGATATCAATAAGAATGTTCTAAATAGATCGTAACCAGCTTTGTATTATTATTGTTGTATGTATAAGTCTAAATTTGAAATTTAAACCTTAATATGATATTTAATATTAACGTTAGGTAAATGATCAATATTGCACTAATTCTATTATCTGTTACAGGCTAATCCCTGGTTTATCATTACTTCTTTCGTTAATTGGAGGATTTTTAATATTCCATTCTATATTTAGGTAAAGTTGAAACTATTACTTCACTGTGTTAATTGCCCTTAGCAAACCACAGCAATTTTTTTAAAACCAGTAGTTATATTTACATAATATTAAAACTTTGAAATATAAATTAGCATCTAATGTGTAATATTTAATATTTTAGTTATTGTTTTAAATCAACCTGAATGAAAAGTCTTTGTGTTTTATAACTACTTTATTTACTATCATTAAGATTCCAACTGATTTCAGGACCAGGAATGAAATTGGTAACATCCTGGGTGTATTAACTAATAGGAACAACCGAAATAAAAACTTAGTAGCAAAAGAAGAAAGTATAGACATAATAGATTGTTCAGTATGTGGGGAACGAACATGTGATCGTGGTAAAATCAAAATGAATAGTAAACCTTGGTTTGAACTTTCAGTACCTCAAGAAATTGATGTAGCGCTCACTGATGTAAGTAAAACATTAATTATTTTAAGTTATATGAATACATAAATTTAAGTGGCGATTCTATAACTAAAATTAAGAAAAAAGGTTATATAAAGCATTGGTTCAGAATGCTTCAATGAAGGAATAAAATTTGGAAAAATATTTCCAATTTTTATATATTTGTTGATTCCATTTTCACGTAAGCTACTAGTTTTCACTAGGCCGTCCTCAACAAATATAAGTAAGTGCTAATGTAGGCAAGTTTGTAAATATTTACAAGTGTTTAGTCCAATTTTTAGTTTCCCACTTGAAAAAGCATGTACTGCATTTTAAAAGTACCGATTATTTTATTGTTGTTATATGCTTTTATGTGAAGATATTCTGGGATATTAAAAGTATTTTTTTTTGTAAAAAACACCTATAAATATGTTACAGTTGCCTATAGCAGCACTTACTTGTATAATTGTTGAGAACACCGTTTCAGGAGATATGTCCCATTGTCAACTAAGACTATAGTTGAATTTTTTAAATTCCTTTTATTAGTTCACACTCTTCTGATATATACGAGGGCTGTTTTTTTTTCAACTTCCGACTGTACCGCTAGACGGTAGGGTGAGCGGCATCGGCCAGTAATGCGCGGCAATCGACTGCGCACCTCTCCCACTACAACCTCACTCGTTTTCGGGCGTCCGATGCCATTACCAGTTTATCCAGTGACACATAAATATGGCTACCTTGATAGAATCTCCCGCCAAGTGTGAGTTGCGAAGTGTCATTCGTTTCTTGCAAGCTGAAGGGTTATCCGCAGCAGAAATTCACCGTAGACTGAAACGAGTATACGGTGAAAGCTTTGTGAGTGACAGTGCAGTGTGTGATTGGTGTAGGAAATTTAAAGATGGATGAGTTGACATTCATGATAAAGGGGGTTAGGCTACAAAAAACTTTGTGCTCGATGGGTGCCGAAGATGTTGACTGATGACCACAAAGCTCGGCGAATGACATCAGCAAGGTCTTTTCTGAATCGTTACGAAGCTGATGGTGATGATTTTTTGAACAAAAACGTGACAGGAGATGAGACATGGGTTCTGTACGACACCCCAGAAACGAAACAGCAGTCCCAACAATGGATGCATTCAAACTCTCCAAACAAACCCAAAAAATTCAAAATACCGTTCAACAACAGAAAGATTATGGCCACCGTGTTTTGGGATCAAAAAGGTGTTTTGCTTGTAGAGTATTTAGAGCCAGGGACCACAATCAATGCGGAAGGATACTGTGGTACGTTACAACGTTTGCGGAGAGCTATCCAGAACAAAAGGAGAGGAATGCTCACATCAAGAGTTGTGCTCATTCATGACAACGCCCATCCTCACAGTGCTGCTTTGACGAAATGTCTTCTTGACGGGTTTAAATGGGACGTTTTTGACCACCCGGCGTATAGCCCTGATTTAGCGCCGAGCGACTATCACCTTTTCCCGGAACTGAAGATGATGCTAGGAGGGCAGAGCTTCCGAACTGACGGCGCGCTGCAAGTCGCCATGAAAACCCATCTCAAATCACTGGCGGCAAACTTCTATGAAAGAGGTATTAAGAAGCTTGTACACAGGTATGAAAAATGCCTCAATTTAAAAGGCGATTATGTTGAAAAGTAACTAATAATGTACCTAACTCTTGATAATAAATTTATTTAATTACTCTCACTAGTTTTATTTTTATACCACATCGGAAGTTGATAAAAAACAGCCCTCGTATCTTGTAAACATTTTTAATCATTAATAAAATATGTTTCTATTCATCCTATTAAGTTGGAATAAATTTTTTTTAACCTACAGGGAATAAGAATTGATATTTATACAGTTTTTTCAAATATTTATTCAATAATTAAATTATAAAAATTTAGCAAGTCTTAGGTCGGATTCGAACTGAGTATCTTCATGTTTGAAGTCTAGCGCTTTTTGGCTCTGAGCCAACTTTTCCATAGCTAGAAATGAACTCACACACACACACACACACACACACACACACACACACACACACACACACACACACACACACACACACACACACACACACACACACACACACACACACACACACACACACACACACACACACACACACACACACACACACACACACACACACACACACACACACACACACACACACACACACACACACACACACACACACACACACACACACACACACACACACACACACACACACACACACACACACACACACACACACACACACACACACACACACACACACACACACACACACACACACACACACACACACACACACACACACACACACACACACACACACACACACACACACACACACACACACACACACACACACACACACACACACACACACACACACACACACACACACACACACACACACACACACACACACACACACACACACACACACACACACACACACACACACACACACACACACACACACACACACACACACACACACACACACACACACACACACACACACACACACACACACACACACACACACACACACACACACACACACACACACACACACACACACACACACACACACACACACACACACACACACACACACACACACACACACACACACACACACACACACACACACACACACACACACACACACACACACACACACACACACACACACACACACACACACACACACACACACACACACACACACACACACACACACACACACACACACACACACACACACACACACACACACACACACACACACACACACACACACACACACACACACACACACACACACACACACACACACACACACACACACACACACACACACACACACACACACACACACACACACACACACACACACACACACACACACACACACACACACACACACACACACACACACACACACACACACACACACACACACACACACACACACACACACACACACACACACACACACACACACACACACACACACACACACACACACACACACACACACACACACACACACACACACACACACACACACACACACACACACACACACACACACACACACACACACACACACACACACACACACACACACACACACACACACACACACACACACACACACACACACACACACACACACACACACACACACACACACACACACACACACACACACACACACACACACACACACACACACACACACACTCACTCACTCACTCACTCACTCACTCACTCACTCACTCACTCACTCACTCACTCACTCACTCACTCACTCACTCACTCACTCACTCACTCACTCACTCACTCACTCACTCACTCACTCACTCACTCACTCACTCACTCACTCACTCACTCACTCACTCACTCACTCACTCACTCACTCACTCACTCACTCACTCACTCACTCACTCACTCACTCACTCACTCACTCACTCACTCACTCACTCACTCACTCACTCACTCACTCACTCACTCACTCACTCACTCACTCACTCACTCACTCACTCACTCACTCACTCACTCACTCACTCACTCACTCACTCACTCACTCACTCACTCACTCACTCACTCACTCACTCACTCACTCACTCACTCACTCACTCACTCACTCACTCACTCACTCACTCACTCACTCACTCACTCACTCACTCACTCACTCACTCACTCACTCACTCACTCACTCACTCACTCACTCACTCACTCACTCACTCACTCACTCACTCACTCACTCACTCACTCACTCACTCACTCACTCACTCACTCACTCACTCACTCACTCACTCACTCACTCACTCACTCACTCACTCACTCACTCACTCACTCACTCACTCACTCACTCACTCACTCACTCACTCACTCACTCACTCACTCACTCACTCACTCACTCACTCACTCACTCACTCACTCACTCACTCACTCACTCACTCACTCACTCACTCACTCACTCACTCACTCACTCACTCACTCACTCACTCACTCACTCACTCACTCACTCACTCACTCACTCACTCACTCACTCACTCACTCACTCACTCACTCACTCACTCACTCACTCACTCACTCACTCACTCACTCACTCACTCACTCACTCACTCACTCACTCACTCACTCACTCACTCACTCACTCACTCACTCACTCACTCACTCACTCACTCACTCACTCACTCACTCACTCACTCACTCACTCACTCACTCACTCACTCACTCACTCACTCACTCACTCACTCACTCACTCACACACACACACACACACACACACACACACACACACACACACACACACACACACACACACACACACACACACACACACACACACACACACACACACACACACACACACACACACACACACACACACACACACACACACACACACACACACACACACACACACACACACACACACACACACACACACACACACACACACACACACACACACACACACACACACACACACACACACACACACACACACACACACACACACACACACACACACACACACACACACACACACACACACACACACACACACACACACACACACACACACACACACACACACACACACACACACACACACACACACACACACACACACACACACACACACACACACACACACACACACACACACACACACACACACACACACACACACACACACACACACACACACACACACACACACACACACACACACACACACACACACACACACACACACACACACACACACACACACACACACACACACACACACACACACACACACACACACACACACACACACACACACACACACACACACACACACACACACACACACACACACACACACACACACACACACACACACACACACACACACACACACACACACACACACACACACACACACACACACACACACACACACACACACACACACACACACACACACACACACACACACACACACACACACACACACACACACACACACACACACACACACACACACACACACACACACACACACACACACACACACACACACACACACACACACACACACACACACACACACACACACACACACACACACACACACACACACACACACACACACACACACACACACACACACACACACACACACACACACACACACACACACACACACACACACACACACACACACACACACACACACACACACACACACACACACACACACACACACACACACACACACACACACACACACACACACACACACACACACACACACACACACACACACACACACACACACACACACACACACACACACACACACACACACACACACACACACACACACACACACACACACACACACACACACACACACACACACACACACACACACACACACACACACACACACACACACACACACACACACACACACACACACACACACACACACACACACACACACACACACACACACACACACACACACACACACACACACACACACACACACACACACACACACACACACACACACACACACACACACACACACACACACACACACCTATACGTGTTTGTGGACACTTGGCCGGACGCAAACAGTACACGCCTCTTGTGGGTACTCTTAGATCTAGTAAAGTAATCAACGTGAAATTTTGTATGTAGGTTTTAAAAATTGTTATTAGTAAACGCACAACTTGTTCTTTTATGTAACTTGAAATTTACATTTATGTTTAATACATTCCTTCCGAGGACGCAGTTACAGTGTGCACGGGCACTTGTGGATGGTATGTTGGGGGCTCTCTGCCTGACTATTATCGACCTGAGTCATCACTTCCGTAAGTGCCTGTCCCATCGATGTTTACGTCTACGATCATAAGAAGTTGAGATAACGGCTACATGTGCAATCAAAAGACTGGGCTAGATTAGTCTGATCTAACACTTAGACATGAAGTCAAAGCACCTTGTGTCATCAAGATGTGATCCATTTAAACGGTAGACCATTACATTGAATGTTTTTGATTTCAGACACTATTAAATTCTGCAGTATTAAAAAAAATTAATGCATTTTTTAAAATAAAATCAAGTTTTTTTCATTCTGTCAAGTTTAATTATGACTGAAATTTTGTTTTATATATATTACAAAATTTTACATTTAAACTCTTTTATAAAACATAATAATTTTTCAAGAGAAGTAACATATATAAACTATTGAAAATATTTTTTCTTGACTTATAAATACAAGGAGGTATGAAATTCTATCAAAATTAGTTTTAATAAAATGAAAACAACTATTTTTATCTGGTTAAAGCCTCCACGTAGAACATAATATAATATACATTATTTTGTAGAAGAAAAATCTAAAATCTTAGTCTACAGTACCATATAATTGTATATGTATGAATTGGCGGTATATATATATATATATATATATATATATATATATATATATATATATATATATATATCTTGTATCATTGCCAAAAATTTAGGTGTCGTATTACTGACAAATAAAAGCAAAAATAAAATCAAGTTCTATCTATCTATACAAACTTTAAATATAACTATATAAAAAAATCCAAATTTATAGAATATTGCAAATTTTATTTTTCCTCCCAAAATATATAGATTGAATGTATTTGTGTGTAAAATAAAACACAAACTCATTCCTACAAACATGGCAAAATATCAATGGATACTCCAAAACAAGTTAGGCAATTGTGACTGAATAGCCTGGCCTAAACAATTTTAAAAAATAACTTTATAGCTATGTAGTCATTTTGATAGATGTGAAATTAATAATTAGTTATAACACCAGTTGCTTATAACTAAATGAAATATCAGAGTAATTTTTTCTAAATCTTCCTTTTTGTATTTGAAATTCGAACAACTAAAGGTAATGTGTAAAATTTAAGATTTACAAAACGTATACAATTTTAACACGATGTTTAAAAATGTATGAAATTGCCGATTACATATATTTAAATGTTTAGAGCCTCCTTCCTGTAACAGTTTCACTATTCGATTAAGCAACTAAAACGTCGTTATAACCAGTGTAACATAGGACTTCAAGTTGCGCGTTAAAAACGTGGGTGGTCATTTTAGGGTAATAATGGAAATAGCTATGATAAAACTAACTTGGCTAACTTTTTTCATATGCTGGGGATGACTCTGGACATACCGTAGTATTAGTAAACTCATAGCAACTGGAAACTTTTCGTAACTATCGTGGTAACATAAACTTAGCAGAATCTTACTTTTATGTGTTCCGAAATCATTATAAATTTTATAAACCCAATTTTTAATCTTTTAACCCAATCCTAAACGGATTTTGCGAACCTAAAGACAGATCCAGTATTATATATTTGTATTGTTTTATTTTTTAGATATCTTCCCTCATTAATATTAAAATAATACTGTATATATAATTTATTTATAGGAAAACCTTTAAAGAAAAATTATTACTCTATTTAAATTGACCTCGATATTTGATTTGCTTTCATAAAACTCACAATATGACTAGGTTCAGTTTTATCTGAGAAGGATGCACAGATATAAACTGTACTTTTCTCAGATCCGTTTACTGTGAAATATTTCTACAGTAACCTTCAGTTATATACAGTAATAACATGATTTCTTTTGTTCTCTGAAAACTATTTGTAGAATTCTATTTAAACAAGAAGTAAGAGTTTAGCAGCTCATTTCAAGACTTTGACAAAACCTACATGTACCATTTTCAAGTCTTACGATTTGATGGCTATTATACTACTACTTATTCGCCACAATTAATCCTTTCATATTTGTAAACTACTGTAGGCATTTGTGGCTTTAGACGTTGCGTTTCCATGGGCGATTCATTACTGCTGTCATTCATTAGTGCTAGGGATTTAATTGGAAAAAATGATAAAGTTACTTAATGCTGATTCAGGATTTTACGTATATTCTTGAAATTAATTGATTAAGCCTAAACCATTACTGTTTACTGAACCATTCATGTTGTAATGGGATATTTATAAGTTTATATTTCCTAAATCAAAGTTTTAAAACAATCACTTGTATAAAACGAATTGAAACAATATGGAAAATAAACAATCAACTATAAATATAGCTTTTACTATGGAATTACATTCAATGGATTACATAGATAGTTCAGCTCATGTAACATTATGTCACGGTTCCCGGCGGGGCGGATATAGTGTTGGCGAATTGTTAGTAGAGTTCTGTCTTTTCATGCATAAACGTAAAATCTATTTTATATAGCATTATTTTATTTTACATTTGTATTGATTGTGGTATAACTTTGCGACGTTAAACTATAATCCATAATTGGTGGGTTCCCGACATTGTATTGAACAGACGTATGACCATGTGTATTTACAAATATGTATTCATACACTTCTATATCCAATCCAAGGAATTGGTTTACTGTATGTAAAATATACCTAACGATAAGAAGCAGTGTTTATGTACTTCAGTCATGTATATAAAGAATAAATAATACAGACTACCACAACGAACAACGCAGAAGTAAATCTTTCGTTGTATTTCAATAGCACAATACATCTTGTTTTTTTTAAGAAGAGAATGAGAGTATGGAAAGGTTTCCACAATCCTAACTTGCAATACTGTTGGTCTGTGCGGTTAATATGTTGGAGTATGCAACAGAAACCAATAGTATATTGTTACAATATCGTAGCACTGCATACTTGTTACACATTCTTTGACCAACGTATGTGTACTAAGTGTTAATTTCTATGTTTGCCCCAAAGAGATAAATTATCAAAAACATAAGTAGCCATAGACTGAAGTCGAGGATAGAAAAAAATAACGCTTTCATCTTTACATAAATAATTCAACATAGGAAGAAAAACTATTTTCCTTTAGCTGAGGGAAAAGCACATTATATCGGGCAAAACTGTTGGTGTTATTTTATTATAAATACAATCTTTACAAATCTTTCGGAGTGTTATTCAATTCCCACTGCCCTTAATGACTCACGTTTAACCCACGAATCTAAAAGAAAGAAAGAGATAAAAATGCTTGATGGAAACCAGATCAGAGTCATACGTAATGAGAATTCTTCTAGGATAGGGATCATCGCCCGTAGATTATATTGTAGACAAATATATATAAAGAGTATGAGCTATGGCGCTCACAAAATGCGGTGATCAGGTTTAGCCTTTCATCTTAGAGAGGTATAACAATTAGCTTCATATGGTATCATAAACAATAGTGTCCCTTTGGTTTAATGTAAAATTACTCTGATATTAGCTATTGTTAATTGATTAACGATGGGTTAATACAAATACACAAATAAAAAAAATTGAATAACCTACAAAACAGTCAAAACCTTTTGTATCTCTTTATGCACAACAATAAAACCGAAATCGCTAGTTTTTACCAGTAACCTGTACACACAGTTAACAATGAACTTTTTTATGGCGAGTTTTTTCAACTGCTTTTTCAGTCACTTCCTCATTTTTATTTGTAGCTATTTAAACGAACAGAAAATAATTATTAAAAAATTAAAAGCAGGAGAAAGACTTAATATAATAATTAGGGAAGATGTTTAAGATAAACTTAAATCAGGTTTGAAAAATCTACAGATTCTTCAACCGTCTTTGTAGAGAGTAACATCATTGTATTATCAAAATAAAAGGGATTAAGGGGTTTTCCCTGTAATCCTTGTGGAAAAGATATGGTGGAGGAATTAAATAAATTCCTACAACGACTACCATCAAAATATAATGAATAAACAAGAGGATATCACTTATGAGAAGACAATGATGAAGATCGGCACATAGCGATCGAAAACGTTCTGTCTCAGTAAGTTTTAACAAATTTACTAAATTTAAAGTTCGGATAGTCATAAACTATTGTTAAAGTGATTAATTAAAAAAACGGCAAAAATTGTATCCTTAATAACAGTTGGGGCTTAATATGGTGGTTAAATATAATAGATATACTATATCGATTACCGAACCCGTTTAGAGCCCTGCTGACCAGCTCCACTGCACTATACATACATCAGGGGGCACTGTATCCTTGATATTAACTTGAAAGATATGGAAGCAAAGGAGTTTTAAATACTGCGTTTACCTTAGCCTACTTGTCCTTTGATCTTCTGTCTAATTTATTTGACAGAATAACGTCCACGATACATCGGTAGAAATTCTAACAGTTCACTCTAAATCTCACTACACACTAGTTTATCAAATAGTTATGCTCAAATTATAAACAGATATAAACAGTATTTTTCTCTTTTCCGTTTTACTGTGAAATATTTCTACAGTAGTCTTCGGTTATATAATAACATGTTTCTATTTGTTATCTGTAAACCATTTTCTATAATTCTATTTAAGCAATAAGTAAGAGTGTAGCAGCTCATTTCAAGACTTGACAAAATCTCCACGTACCACTTTCAAGCCTTGGATTTGATGGCTATTATACTACTACTTAGTCGCCACCATTCATCCTTTCATATTTGAAAACTACTGTAGGCATTTGTGGTTTTAGACGTTGCGGGCCATGGGCGATTCATTACTGCTGTCTAGTGCTAGGGATTTAATTGGAAAATATGATAAAGTTACTTAATGCTGATTCAGAATTTTACGTATATTCTTGAAATTAATTTATTAGGCTTAAACCATGACTGTTTACTAAACCATTCACGTTGTAATGGGATATTTATACGTTTGTCTTTCTTAAAGCAATTTTTTTAAATAATCACTTGTATAAAACGAATTGAAACAATATGGAAAATAAACAACCAACTATAAATATAGCTTTTACTATGGAATTACATTCAATGGATTACATAGATAGTTCAGCTCATGTAACATTATGTCGCGGTTCCCGGCGGGGCGGATATAGTGTTGGCAAATTTTTAGAAGAGTTCTGTCTTTTTATACATAAACTTAAAATATTTAGCCCATAATAAGATGGTCTAAACTAAAATCTACTTTAGAAAGCATTATTTTATTCTACATTTGTATTGATTGTGGTATAACCTTTCGACGTTAAACCATAATCTATAATTGGTGAGTTAGCGTTATTATATTGAAGAGAAGTATGACCATGTGTATTTACAAATATGTATTCAACACTTCTATATCCAATCCAACGAATTGGTTTACTGCATGTCAAATATACATAACGATGAGAAGCAGTGTTTATGTAGGTACTTCAGTAATGTATATAAAGAATAAATACCACAACTAAAACGCTATAGTAAATTTTAGGTTGTATTTTAATACCACAATACGTCTCGTATTTTAAGAACAGAATGAGAGTATGGAAAGGTTTCCACAATCCTAACTTGCAATAATAATGTTCTATGTGGTTAATATGTTGGAATGTGCAATAGAAACCAATGGTATATTGTTACAATATCGCAGCATTGCATACAAGTTTGCCATTTAATATGATCAACGTATATGTAGGCCTACTATGTGTTAATTTTTATGCTTGCACTAAAGAAATAAATAAACATAGCGAATCAAAGGCTGAAGTCAGGGATAGAAACAATTATTTTTTTAAATTTTTATATAATTATTTCGACGTTGGGAGAAAATGATCATATTTAAAAGTCATACGAAGAAAATTAGACTATTTTCCTTTAGCTGAGAGAAAAGCACATTATATCGGACAAAACTGTAGGTGTCATTTTATTCTACATACAATGTTTACAAATCTTTCGGAGGGCTATTCAATACCCACTAACCTTAGTTATTCAGGTTTACCTTCGAATCTAAATGAAAGAACGAGATGAGAATGCTTGAATTAAGGAAGCCAGATCAGCGTCATACGTAATGAGAATACTTCCAAGATAGTGATCATCGCCCGTAGATTATTGTAGACATATATACATATATACATATATATATATATATATATATATATATATTCTTGATATTTTACGTTATCCATTAACTTCATATATATATATATATATATATATATATATATATATATATATATACATCCCGCTATCAATATGGCAGCATTTCATTTTGCAACCATATGGCAGCCACTTGAATGAGTGAAGTATATATGTTTTTTGTCGTGTATAATTTATTTCTAATAAACCTGATACTACTCCATGTACTTTAATTTCATAAAATCTTAAAAATACAAAATTGACTGAAGTACTATCAATACGGCAGCATTTCATTTAGGCATCAATATGGCAGCCAGTGTATATTTTCATTCAGTCTAATAACAATATGGCAGCCGGTGTGTATATTATTCCCACGCTACTAACGATACGAGAACCAACAGTGTTGCCACTATGGTGCGACTGTCTTACTAGTCAAATGTTTAGATTGTAAGACACAGTGTGTGTGTGTAATCACGGTGAAAACATAAACATTAGAATGTCCCTTCTTCATTTTAGCTGGCCAATTATTTACTCAACTTACATAAGTCCTGGTTGTTAGTTTTCATAAACGTGTACAACTATCGAAAGCTGACGGGGATACAAGTGAACAAAATTTAACGGGGATGGCTCTATGGGAGTTGTAAAGGAGTGCGGGGTTCAAAATAACAAAAGGCAAAAAAAACTAGAAAATGATCAGTCGGAGGGTTTTAATTGTGCTGAGTCTTTTACCGTTATCAAACGGCACAGGGATATACGGGTGATCCTCTATGGGAGTAGCAAATGATGAATTTGAGTATAAATGTGAGAAGGCAAAACAAAGCTAGAATATGATCAATCGTAATGTTTTTGAGGTAGCTGAGCCCAATACCGTCTTCCAAATTAATCGGGAATGCACGGATGTGGCTCTACGGGAGCAGAAAAGGGGTCAATTGGGGTAAAATTGTCAGAAGGCAAAAAAACAATTGAAAATGATCATTCAGGTGGGTTTTAATGGTGCTGAGTCTTTAACCGTTATTGAACGTAAATGGGGATACACGAGTGACCATCTATGGGAGTAGCAAATGATGAAATGGGGTATAATTGTGAGAAAGCAAAAAAAAAAACTAGAAAATGATCAATCGTAGTATTCTGGAGGGTGCTGAATCCAATACCGCCTACAATATTAAACGGGGATGCTGGGTTGTTGCTCTACGAGAGTAGGAAATTGGTAAATTGGGGTAAAATTGTCAGAAGGCAAAAAAAAATATAAAATGATCACTCGGGAGGTTTTGGAGTGTGCTGTGTCTTGTTACGTTATCGAACGTCAATGGAGATGCACGGGTGATCATCTATGGGAGTAGCAAATGATGAATTGTAGTATATTTCGTAAAATATAGCGTTATGTAAAGTAAAATAGCGTTATGCAGAGTGACAGAATGAAATTAGTCACTATGATGGTACTTCTTGTTAATAAAACAAGACGTAAAAGATAATGACTGTTTTGTAGATTTTTTTTCACTTTAAAAAATCTCTCCGTTCTTCGGTCGACATGTTACATACATTTTTATAGTTAGTATCAGAATGATTTTAGTTGGTTCGGCTGTGTCTGATCTCAAGACAAAGTCTGCTAATACTCAATCACTTCTCAAAACTGTCTCCATTGTTTATGCATTTTACGAATCCTACCACTAGCATTACCAGTTAATAACTCCTAATTACAAACCTAATATTTCAATTTGAATATTCTCTATTCTTCGTTGATAGAAAATTACTTCAGTTAAGCAACCTTAACTAAGAGCTTATATAACGTTTTGTAGTCAATCTTTAGACGTTGATAATCATAAATATTTACTACCGATGATCACGGTAATGTTTCACTATAATTTAAATTTACTCATAATCTCGTTTTATTTTTATGGCAGGGAAACAAAAAGACTATCTACGATCAAAACATTGGGCGTCCTGATAAAGATTACAACGGGCATCGGCTTTTTTTAGCTATAATTGCTGATACTTAGTATGGTATTCATATCGTATGGTATCCTCGCAAGCAATAATCAGGACAGTAGTCTTGAAGAGCCACGCAACATTAATTTATGTATGTACTGTAATCAATAAAGTTCTACATACGTATTTTGTGCATTCTTAATTATAGTATTACGGTTCATTAGAACTCCTGTTTTTTCTAGTGTACAGGAAGCTATTTCCGTGTAATCCGACGGTGTTTCGGTCCCATCTACCTCGAATTATCCATGCACTACTGTATTTGTTTCCGTACCAATGATCACCATACTTGAAACAGTTGTTCATACAACTCTTAAGTGAGTGAAAATCCCATAGACATTAAAGTTACTCTTGGGACTAGAATATCGAGGATAAACATAATAGATTTATTACATTGCTTACCGAAACGTTTTAATTTCTAGCTACACTGCTATATACATTGGGAAGAGCTATATCCTTACATATAATCTTCAGAGATGTAGAAATAAAGAATTTTAAAAATTTATCATTGCTTAAACCACCTGAGCTGCTCTCTAGTTTAATTAGGCTATTAACACCTATGATACATGTATCCTTAAATAAGTACTTAAAATGTTTTGCCCTTATGGTCATAGAATGTGTGTATATATCCACGTGTTCTTTCTTTGCTACATTATTTATATCCTTCAAACTATTTTTGAGTATTTTGGATGAAAAAAATATATATATATATAATGTTATTATTGATAAAAATGATGTTGTATGGCCTATAAATAACGCTAGCTCTTTAATACCTTGGTCATTCATTTGGAAGAGTTGAGATATTGTGGCCAAGTGTTTCATTAGAGTCCTCGATGTAAGTACTTCAGGAATTTGTAAACATGCTATTTTAGCATGCTTTCGTAAAACTGTATACATAATTATGGGGTTACTAGTATTTGTGTTTGCAAACACGCAAGTGTTATCGTCAAGAACGGAATTATTTCTTGAACATATTAGCAAATAAAATCCTAATATAAAAAAAATCTCATAAAAATTGACACTCGGTAGTTTTTGAGACTGTACCACTCCCCTTATATTACATCTGTCAATTCCTTCAAACATACACTGTTGGTTCGCTGGAAAGGGACATACAGCTGTGGATTCGCGACCTTATCTTGGAGAGAATTATGTTATGTATTTACAGACACATTTCTGATATGGAAACATAAACAGCCGACACTCTATAAGCCATTCTGACGCGTTTGTTTACTTGATTGCAGACCAAACTTATCTTAATGTTCCGGTCAATGCATCTCGTACTTTTCCCTTGGGGCTCTTAGATACTATAGGATCGATAAAGTATTTATTTTTTAACTCAACTTGCTTTTCAAATTAATTGTCATAGCATCTCTATCCGATTTTAAGAATCTAAAAGTGACTATTATTTGCTGTATATATTGTTACAATTTGGTAACATTGCAAACACGTTAACACTAGTCTGCAACACTTGTATTAATAGATGTAACACCTAATATGGCCTACGTCATATATATTCACTAAAAGTTAATACCAATGTATTAAATAAACATATTAATAAAATAAAATATAGACTACCAGCGGCTAAAGTCGAGGATAGAAACAAATGTTTCCGTCTTTATACGACCATTTTGACGTTGGGAGAATACCATAAATTATTTACGTTTACGCCGTATGTAAATGAGAGAAAGGGATGGAAAAGATAGAATGCAGAAAGTCAGTTTTTCGGGCCTTCGTCCACGAGAGTACTTGTCGAGTGCGAGCCTTTATCTTTGTGTGGCTTGGACCTATGTTTGTTTACACCAGACAGCCTGATATCGTAATATAAACTGACAACACTCGCACAGATGTCATTTAAGTTCATGTATACAATACAGAGATTAAAGAAAGATGATTCAGTATTTATTAACCTTCAACTACCGTCCTGTCCCTTTTCAAACATTTTATACTATACTTGTTTCGACAATCCTATTTAAATTACTCTGATACTAACTATAAAAGTTTGTATAACTTGAACGATTGAGACAATTTGCCAAATCGTTCCTTGAATTTCTGTCTAATTTATGTGACTTTTAAGCATATCATCAAAAACGGAAAAAAATTTTTTAGTTATATATGGCTATTGTAGTTATAGAAATACTATTATTAATTTTTTATTAGGAAATATAGTTTGGAATAGTTTGTAAATATATAAAGTAAGCGTAGAATAAGCCTACGTGAACAAGAAAAGAGAATTAACTTAGGCGCGATCATGTTATATATTTAAGTGGGCCAAGTAAAAGCATTTTTATATTTAGAGTGCGTAACTTAGGGATAGTTTTTGTATTATTGTTCCCTCGATTAGCTACCTGAAACGTTTTTGTACTTATCTAAACAAAGAATATGGGGAACAGTTTAAAAATTCTATTTATTGAAAATGCCAATAGCATTTGTTTTTTATTTTAAAAACTTTGGAATTGCTAATCTAATCTTCCAAAATTATTTTAAAATTATCTTAAGTAGATTAAGCAGTGGTATGAATAAGATTAACCCGACTCACTAAACAGTGTCTCTGACCGTCGTCGGTTGTGATCATTATCTTAGTGCATCTTATTTTCTAATGTATACATTTTCCTCGTTTTGACCTTTCTTTCTCAGAAGAAATTACCTACATTTTATAAGAATGGTTGGAGTTGCTGAGAATTGTTATATTTTGTACAGATTAACATATAGTGATATTTAAACAATTTCTATAATAGAACATATTTGTCTATAAATGAGGAAGACTGTTTCGGGAAATGTGTTTCTTTGTCATCTCAAACCCGTCTTTTGTTTATTAAAGCATAAGATGGAAGTAGGGATAAGTTTACATACATACATATATATATATATATATATATATATATATATATATATATATATATATATATATACATATATATATATTTAATGTAAAATAGATGGTTAGTATGTTACAATATTCAATATTGAGTTATCGTATATTTTTACAATATTTTTACATTGCATATGTGTTTACAGATGTATAAATATATGTACACATGTACACACATATGGTCACTAAAATCCAATATATACATGTTTAGTCTAAAACATTTACTGTAATTAATTAACACTTGGTTTTATTTATTTGCATACACTAAACATATAAATAAACAAATATAGTAACGGCTCAACACGAATATAGAAGAAAGAGTCTTTGAATTTTTATATCACTATTTTGACAATTGCTGAGAATGACCATGGTCAAAAGTCACAGGAGAAATAAATGACTATCTCTCTTTATTTATTGTAAGAAGAAAAGTACATTATTTTGCATCGGACAAAGCTGCTAATACGATATTATTTGAGGCTCAATATATTCAAGATTTTGGAGGTTTTGAAGGGCAAACCCTACTGATCAAAGTAATTTGCTTTTAAGTCACAAATGTAAGCGATTTAAAGAGATAAAAAAAATGATTGGATGAAGAAAAACAGTGATATCTTGACTCGCGATTGGATCGGTGATTAACAACAATTTCTAGCCGCTATCACTTACAAAAACACTTCTGTGACAGTTGATCACCGTTCGTAGATAGTTTTACAGATGTACAATATATGTAAGCAATAAGCCATGATATGCAGAAACTGCTGTGTCACGTCTGCCCTTTATCTTGGAAATAAGATGTTGGTCCACGACCAACATTTGCTTACACATGTCTATCTGATATGACAACATAAACTATCGTCACTCCGACATTACTACTTGGGTCAGGGGCACAAGCTATATATTAAGGAAAAACGAGATTTAAACATGAATTTTGAAGTTATTTGCCCAACAAGTTTCCAGCTACTGTTAGATTTAGACTTAGCAGTTGAAAAGTAGCCTACATTTTGTACAATTTATATGTTTACGATTATGCTGAAACCGTTTAAAGATATTTAACATCCAGAATTTGTAATACAAGTTCCTAGCATTCAAAAATGTTTACTTTTAACTAATATTAAACAATTATACCTTGGAATTTTCTACTTTTTTTCCTTAATTTATTATATCACTACAGCTATTTAATTCCTGTTACTCTCAAATGCTATTTCCAACTGGGAATTAGAAAATTTTTATTACTTATAATTATATCTAAAATTTCCAGTTTTATCATTTTTACAAACCGTAAATTTCTTCTTGCAATTATTTGTAGAATATTTATTTACGCATTATTATTTCTATTGAAATTCTATTCTTCTTATAAATTACGACTTGTTAAAAAACCAAAACTCTGTTTTAAATATCAAAAGGAACGAAATTGTGTAGCCCGCGTACAATGAATAATTATCTTGCAATCCTAAAGTCTAGTTTACTTTAAACATTAGCAAATAAAACCAAATAAAAGACATACACTAGACTTACACATTAGTAATTTATTTACTCAATGACAAAGTCATTATCATCAGTGAGTTTTGCTAGTACAAACTCTAACTTACAACTTGTAATATCTTACTCTCATTGAAAAATCAAATAATTTCATCAATTTATTTCCGTGTTTGGGTCAGCGCTGTTAACGTTTATTTATAACGTGTTTAGGTCAGAATAATGACCACTCCTTCAATAGATACACGATGCCCTGCTACATTTATCTGTCACTTTTTTTTCTTTAGTGCCCAAAATATGTGTCACGTTTCAGAATTTGTGGCCGTTAACATTCACACCTAATAGATAAGGGAATTTGTACATGAATATTATTAATCACGTTTCAAATTTTAAAAAACACACATTTGGGATTACATTGTGAATAAAACCAGAAAAATTATTTGTAAATAGATGAATCATGTTTGATAAGTAAAATATTTCTTCACGTTTATGAAGTTTTGTTTCTAAACAGATGCTTAATATTTCCAATAATGGAAAGAGAAGAGCCAAGTTATAACACCTTTCAAACATTTCAGTTAGCCTTAATGCAAAAATACGAGTATATATGCAAAGTAATGAAGAAACAAAATTTAATCTGAAAAATATAAGCATAACCTGCATGCAATGATTACAAAAAAACATTAAAATTTTAAACTCTAACTACGAGAAATTCAAACATATATTAATAATGATATACTACGTGGTAAAAATGTTTTTATCTGTCTAAGACAATTATCTTTAACCTCAAAAATGTAAATAAATAGAAGATATTAAGCCCAAATAATTAAATATATCAACAAAAAAAATTTTAGAGACATATAAAAACATATATTAAAATATAATATAAAAGTTATTAAGCGTAAATAATTGAATATATTCAGAAAAATTGTTTAGAGATATATTAAAATAATTAGTCTGGTTTTTGTGATTTTATAAAGAATAAATTGAATAGACTCTTTGGCCCTACACGATTTGTGGTTTAAAAACAACTAATTAGTATAAAGATATTAGCGCCGCCTATATGGGTGAGGTCGTCATAAGACACTCTCCACAAGAAGTGTGTCATACGAAGAAACCCCTAAACGTACCACGAACAAGAAGTGTGTGTAAACTCCAGGTCCTCACAAAAGCTTGTCCACAAGTAAAAGTACACACTGTACACACCGTTTGGCGACGCTAGCGCTCTGTGGTGCTAAAACTAGGAAGCGTTCAGAGGTGTGCGAAAATCAGTCGTATGCAAAATAATGACGTTGTGGGGTCGTCTTCAAAAATTAAATTAAACCTGTTTTCTGATGATAAGACAAATAGATAAACTAGTTTCAGCTATTAAAACCATAGGTGGCGTTCTGGGGACTCCCCACAAAAATCAGCGACCCCACAATGCGCTCGCTTTGCAGACGAAACTCCCGACAAGTGTCCTCTCACAAACACACACACACACACACACACACACACACACACACACACACACACACACACACACACACACACACACACACACACACACACACACACACACACACACACACACACACACACACACACACACACACACACACACACACACACACACACACACACACACACACACACACACACACACACACACACACACACACACACACACACACACACACACACACACACACACACACACACACACACACACACACACACACACACACACACACACACACACACACACACACACACACACACACACACACACACACACACACACACACACACACGCACGCACACATAAAGTGTATAAAAGATAAACCACAACCCATGTTCTTGATAGAGTGGGACTACTTTAGATGCACAACTATACTTGATTGTCCTATAAATCTTGTTTGTATTTTAGATAATGATTTTATGTCTATATTTTACTCTTATCAGTATTTTCAATACTTTCCTAATTCATAAGCAGTTATTTCGTAACTGAGTGAAAACTATTACAACAAGCAACGTTTACTTTCCTATTGTTTACAGGCAATAATAGTCAGATGTACTTGAAACTGTTAAAAAAAATATAGTGAATATTATTTGTTTCAGTTACTAAACAAGACACTAGATAAATTTTTGATGTTGTGGTACAAAGAATTTTCTTCTGACTCTAGTTTTCCTCATGAAATAAAGGAATGTGTAAGGTATGCAGCCAGTGTAATACTTACAAGAGGACTAAAGGTACGTGTAAATAGTTATAAGTGACTATTTATAAAGGTCTTGATGAGTGGCTGATAGTTTTTCTACATTTGCAAACATAAGAAGGGTTTGTTGTTGTATGATTGATAGTTTTTCTACATTTGGAAACATAAGAAGAGTTTGTTGTTGTGTGATTGATAGTTTTTCTACATTTGGAAACATAAGAAGAGTTTTAAAAGTGATTTTGTTTATATTCTTAGGTCGATTTGGCAAGGCTAGTGACAGACAAAGTGTTGGCAGCTGGAGTGCGCCATGCAGAGTGGTTTCAGAATTTAACCCAAGGTCGTCAGTTCCCCATCCATCCTGCTATGAATAGTCGAGACACAGAACTGACTTATTTACGAAGTTTGGTTACTAAAATAATGCCGTTTATTGCACCCCACTCTCAACTCCATTCAAAGTGAGTCAAATAAATAATACAACAGTTTGCTATTCTTTCTTTATCATCTGCCTCATTTATCAATTTATAGCATTCTATGCAGTTTAATAGGGTCTTCTTTATTTTGAGTATCATAATTACCTGCCATTCCGAGCATTGTCCCTCTCCCCTCTCCTAACTTAATAAGTTCTGACTGATGGAGGTGGTCCAAAACGTGTCAGTGGGGAGAGGGACAACACTAGGAATGGCAGGTAATTATGATACTCAAAATAAGAATATAAATCCTAGAGGAAAAGTAGAAGATTATAAAAATTATAATATGGTCTTGTTTACGAGTAATGTTATTTCAGTACAGGTTACTTGCTAGTTAAAGGTTTTCTATTGCCTTTATAAAAGGTTTTTGACTTTTGACCTTTTAAGTAAATTGAAAACATTAATAGATTGAAATACGGTAAAGTTGTGGTAAATAACATAATGTATTGACTAAGTCATGATAAGAGCACTTATATTAATATAAAAACACATTAAGTGGGTTTATTTAAAATATTTTGATACTTTCTATGATATTTGTATATGCCTAAGCATTAGGAATTTGATTTTGTGAACATCAAATAGAGCTTGTATTTTTTCCATTATCTAAATTATTAGAAAATTCATTTTATTTTAATTCTTTTTTTTAATGGTTGTAAATCATCTTCTTCAAAGTGATTATTTAGTACTTTGCTTCAGTGGCATATAAAACTAGAAATGATTCCTTAAATAGTTTGCTACCTGAATAAAAAGGGTTTGCAGCATAGGGACAATGCCATTGCAATAATGAAAAAATGAGACTGTGTTAAAATGATTAAAATCTTCCATTTGAAATTAAAAAATTGAAATTGTATATACATTCTGCATTTAGTTTTGATTGATTTATTTCCAATGCAATGCATTTCCTCAGCATCCTCATTGTTTGACCATAGACTGGACTAAAAATGGCCCCATTATGCAACATTATGCTATAAATACAAATATTATACTTAGATTAACCGAGATTAAGGAAAGACAATCAATTATGATAGTCTTGACTTTGTGTTAAAAACAGAACTTAGGAAGTCTGTCCAGCAATTTGTTTAAAGATCTGATTAGTATTACTCGCTTGCACTAACAGTGTTCAAACAAAAATATAATAAAATTCATGGCCAAGAGGTGCTTCTTAGTTATAAATTTTATATTATGACAGGAGATATATTGATCAGAGACAACAAAATTGTCAGCCAAGAGATATTGCTTGCATTGCCAGTAGTAAAACAAAGACTACATTAAAACTGGCAGGAGAGAGATTTCACATCGATGACCAAGAGATGTTAATAATAACTTGGAGCATCTGTGGTGTAATTTTTAATTATGAATAAATATATTATAAATAAATATATAAATATATATATATATATATATATATATATATATAGATTTTTTGGACTAGGAGACTGACAGACTTACCTTGGTAAGAGTCCACTCTGTAGTCTTGAAATAGAAACACATAAAAGCACTTAAACAATGATATATTTCAACCACACAGTGGTCTTTGTCAATCGAAGAGAAAACACAAAAAGAAATATGAGAGAATGAAATAAAATAATTCGTGAATAATAATGAATTATTTTATTTCATTCTCTCATATTTCTTTTTGTGTTTTCTCTTCGATTGACAAAGACCTCTGTGTGGTTGAAATATATCATTGTTTAAGTGCTTTTATGTGTTTCTATTTCAAGACTACAGAGTGGACTCTTACCAAGGTAAGTCTGTCAGTCTCCTAGTCCAAAAAATCTAAATAATCTTTACCAACCAAAACTAACCCAAATATATATATATATATATATATATATATATCACTTTCACTTATGTACTTAAACAAGAATCTTGTTGTTCAAGTACATAAGTGAAAGTGATAAGTGTATACAAGAAAACAGTGTTGCATAATCTACATATATATATATATATATATATATATATATATATTTATAGGTTAGTTTTGGTTGGTAAAGATTATTTAGATTTTTTGGACTAGGAGACTGACAGACTTACCTTGGTAAGAGTCCACTCTGTAGTCTTGAAATAGAAACACATAAAAGCACTTAAACAATGATATATTTCAACCACACAGTGGTCTTTGTCAATCGAAGAGAAAACACAAAAAGAAATATGAGAGAATGAAATAATTGTAATCACAGATTGTGTAGAGTAGAAATCAGATGTCACAGATGCACAGATTAAAGGTATATATATTGTTTCCATGAACATATGAGTGATTATAGTTTATATAAGTCTGTCAGGGGAAAAGAGATAAGGCTATTTGGAAAAAAAAAATGAATGGATTTATCTGATGTTGAGGTTAGGGGATTCTCTGGACTTGGTATACCACTGGTATGATAGTTCCCACCTTCTCAGTTCTGAGGGATTGCAATCAGGGGGGAGTGATTTAATTATTTTTGTGGTATAGCAGTCATCAAAAGTTGTGATGTTGTGGCTCGCAGCATGTTGAGCTGTTGGTCTATCCAAAATTATGAATATGGATAGACCAACAGCTCAACATGCTGCGAGCCACAACATCACAACTTTTGATGACTGCTATACCACAAAAATAATTAAATCACTCCCCCCTGATTGCAATCCCTCAGAACTGAGAAGGTGGGAACTATCATACCAGTGGTATACCAAGTCCAGAGAATCCCCTAACCTCAACATCAAATAAATCCATTCATTTTTTTTTTTTTTTTTTTTTTTTTTTTTTTTTCCCAAATAGCCTTATCTCTTTTCCCCTGACAGACTTATATAAACTATAATCACTCATATGTTCATGGAAACAATATATATATATATATATATATATATATATATATATATATATATATATATATATATATATATATATATATATATATATATATATATATATATCTTTAATCTGTGCATCTGTGACATCTGATTTCTACTCTACACAATCTGTGATTACAATTATTTCATTCTCTCATATTTCTTTTTGTGTTTTCTCTTCGATTGACAAAGACCACTGTGTGGTTGAAATATATCATTGTTTAAGTGCTTTTATGTGTTTCTATTTCAAGACTACAGAGTGGACTCTTACCAAGGTAAGTCTGTCAGTCTCCTAGTCCAAAAAATCTATATATATATATATATATATATATATATATATATATATATATATATATATATACATCATTAACGCCCTCATCATGCCTCTTACACTATCTGTCCAATTCTGTATTATATTCGTTATTTAAGTGATAGTATTAGTCTAATTAATTTTTGTAAAATATTTTAACAATAATTAGAAACTGTAAATTCAAATATTGTTAAGTTATCGTCCTTAGCATATTAAGTTTATGGACTGGACCTTACTGTGGTGGTATTGGTCGGCTGATAGCAGAGAGGTGGACCTTGCCACTATTTAATTGGATATTTAGTGTAAGAGGAGTGGCAAGTGCATTTATGATTATATATATATATATTTACACATCTGGGAACAGTTACAAATTTATAAACACAAAAATAATATAATAAAGGAAGAAGTACAAATAAAATAAAAAAACGATAAATTATTTAACTTAATAGACAAAATTAATCCCAAGACAAACTAAAACTTTCTCACAGTGCTAAAAACAGACAATAAAGCTGTCAGCCAAGAGATATTGCTTGTATTGGCAGTGGTCAAAACAAAAACGATGTTGAAATTGCGGCTAGAGTGATATTGTCCCCCAAGAATAAAGTCTGTTTGCTTGTGTGGTACTAGTCACACTATG
This sequence comes from Prosapia bicincta, assembly GCA_036971475.1. Lineage (NCBI taxonomy): Eukaryota > Metazoa > Arthropoda > Insecta > Hemiptera > Cercopidae > Prosapia > Prosapia bicincta. The sequence goes on along the minus strand of JBAIZL010000005.1, from coordinate 282,916,277 downwards.
CACTAGATGATTTATGTAATCCCAAACTAGAAGGGTATTATTTAATTTTGGTTATCAGTATATCATATCATAATTTGCTTTGTAATATTTCTTTAGTTAGATTTTAGGGTAGCCTTTTTTTAGTATATTAGTTTTAATTAACTCTGACTTTGTTCCTCCAAAAAGTCTATGCACTCAAATGTCTTCATGTATTGAAAGTATTCGAACATTTTTAATGTAAATTTCTGTGACCTTCACAGTGAAAACACTTTTTTAAAAACATTCTCTGTATTTAGGAACTTTACAATATTAATACGGGAGATTCTTGCTGGATGGCTTCTACTACCAATGGCAGACACAATTTGTGACCCTGTAGTTCTGAATAGTCTTATAATATTTATCTTGGAAAGACGTCCTTTAACTTGCTACTCTCAGGTGGAAGATGATAATAATGTTGAATTCCTTTCTCAATTTGTCTCTCAAGGAAAAACTAACAATGATGTTACTTCGGTAATTATGATGTTACCTTATAAATAATTATTTTTTGAAATTCGTAATACACTCATCATCATTTCTGTTAGGAATATTTCTATATATTTGAGTACAGTTTTCTGCCTTTCCTAATGTTACAATAATCTCCTCTGTTAACGCTTTTCGGAGTAACTCCATTTTCAAAACTTAAATCGTACTCGTTGTGGTGTAGTTGGTAAAGAAATAGCGGACAAAATTGCCAGGGAGGTCTGTTCAATGTTTCAGGCTAATCGAAACAGATTCTCCTTACCACATTGCAAGAGCTCAGAAAGAAGATATTTCAGACAAAACAGGACGAATATTTGGAAGTCGGGGACCACGGGTCTTAACCTGTACCAAATACAACCAAAGCCACCTAAGGATGACGTATACAGAAGTATACCAAGTCCGATTACTAATTTCACAGCTAGAGCATGTACAGGTCGTATTGTTACTGAAAAATATTTGCTCAGTTTTGGGTATTCGGATTCTCCGCAATGCTAACTTTGTGGCGACAAGATGGAGGAGAGGTTGGAGCACATAATAATGAATTGTCACTACCCGATTCCTGCAAGGGATACTCTGCAAATCCGAGTATCCGTATGGCAGGAAATACTAGAGAATAACTGGGCTCTTGCACTATCATATACCATGGACATCGGGCTATTGGCTACATCTGAAGCTGAATGCCTGTATGAAGAAGTAAGTTGTAAGTAAGTAATCATACTCTTGAGTACGATTTAAGTTTGGAAAATGGAGTTATATATAATATACATACATATTCAATATATAATATATTTATATATTTAAAATAAGTTTTTCTTAGTTAAAAAAATATTAATTGGAAGTTCAACTTACATAATTTAGTGTTAAAAAAAATATTTTCTACTTTTTTTATGGAAATTAAACCTGTACAGTAAACTCCCGATTATCTGTGGAATAGGGTGCCCCGGCAATGCCGGATAACGAATTCCCCGGATAATCCGCTATGAACAAAGAATACGCAAAACTATCGATAATCGATTATTATACCATAATTTACACAGTTAATGACCCCGGTTAATGCAATTCACAAATAATCTTCAGAGGACAAAATAAATACAGAAAATATTTTAAAATGTTGATGTATTTGACGGATTATAACATGTACATTTATATGTCTAACTATTTACAATACGTACATAAGTATATGTCAAAAGTAAGTATGTATGTACATATGTAATTTCCTCTACACATAATACTTTCACTTTTTAACAAAAAAATCTGTCACTTTCTTCTGTTTTTCTTTTTGTGAGCATTGATTTAGCTTTAATGGGCAATCTAAGTTTCTTGATGAACATTTTGTCCCACAGTGTCTACTTGTGTCACAAAGCCATAAGATCGATAATGTATATGACAGACATGGATAATGCATATGTCACGTCCTAGACTATTTATAGCCGAGATTAGCTGACTTTTGTTTACAATCCTATGATACACATTAGGTTTTCGGGCATCCAAGCATTTTGTCATTGTCTTTTATATACAGTAGTCAGGTCGCCCCTTTTATTTCGCTGGCCCGCATCAGGATGCTTCCCTTTTAATGTAAAAATTAGTACTTACATATCTATTCCCTTTATCTTAACTTCTATTAAGCCTTATATGTATTTACGTTGTAATTCACCGTTTGGAAATTTAAACACATGAATCTGATTGGAATAAAAATTGGTTACATTTGTAAAACAATGGCAGACCCCGGATAATCCGCAAACCGGTTAATCCGCCCACGGATAATCGGGAGTTTACTGTATTAGTAAAATATATGTATTTCATGCTCATGATTGGTAATGTTTTAATTATAATTTGTTAATGTATCAAAATGTTGTTATAACTTATTCTTGGGGGAGAGGCGACAAAAAGGTCATCCTCTTAAAACCCCAACAATTTGTCAAATTGGACCATTTTTGTTTTTTCTTAGTGTTATACAAAAGAAAAGGCATATATATTATATGTCCATGTTATTAATAAAAATATAGTTGTGCATGGAATATATATAATTTATGCATATAAATAAATATGTGCTTTTGGTATGTGCTCATGTTATGAGGTAGGGAACAAAAAAAATCATCATTCTTTTGCTTAAACTTTTATAATTTTATTAAAAATGTTGGTCATTGTTTTACTTCAAATGATCAATGTTCCCTTATGTATCTCTTGAAGTCTAAATTTAGGCCAATGGTTTTTCCACTAAATCTTTTTAATTATTCTTTACAAAATGTAAAACAGTATTTTTTAAATTATAGTTCAAAATGTGTTATTTTGTATTTTAGGGTACATAATTGGTTAATCACATATTTTACATATATTTGTTTTAATTAAAAAATCATAAAAAATATTTAAAGAAATACGAAAGTATTAAAAATAAATATTGTAGGAATAAAACGACTGGTTTTTAAATCAAGCATTTTCATTTATTAATTTAGTGATGACGTTTCAATAGCATATTCGTTACTATCTTTAGGGTTAGAACACACTAGATAACGAATATTAAAGTTATATAATGTGTTCTAAGCCTGAAGATTATAAAGAACATGTTATCGAAACGTCATCACTAAATTAAAAATGACAATGCTTGACTCGCAAACTAGTCGTTTTATTTCTACAAAATTTAAACCTAATGATTGTAATAAGATGATAAAAATAAATGTTCAAAAAATCGTGTGTTTAAACTAAAATAAATTTATTTCCAGGCATTAAATCCAGAAATGTCTACAATTTTAAAGGATCAAAATCTGCTTTATGCCTTTATGCAATTTTTGAAGAATCAGAGAGCTGTAAATATTTTGCAGTTCTGCTTGGATGTTGGTGAGAAAATGATAAATCTTTAAATATTTTTTTAAATAATTGTAATTGAAATAGCGATATTTTTAATTTATTCGTCAATAAATTTGATGTATTTAATTGAGTTAGGGAGTAAATTTCTCCCTATGATAAATAATCAATTTATAAAATAATTATTTATTTGCACTCAAGTTAGGAAGTGGAAGAAAGCAAATATCTGTTACTTTGGTAGAAGTAAGTTTGCCCACAAGATAGTTAAGATTTTCTAATTTCTTAATACTAACATTGTTAAAGCTTGGCAAATAAACACTTTCAAAAATGACGGACTGAATCTTGGAAAGAAAAGGCCACTGGTTGTCAAGCTTTTCGATTTCAGTGTGAACCGTTTAGTGGATATAAATTCAGGGAAGTTTCAGTCCGATTGTAGAGTTTGCAACTCGAGCGCGATCTGGTCGTCTAGTGTTGGAGGAATACTTATTTTTACTTCATATTTCCTCCAAGAATTCTCCAATATGCGCACTTTGTGAAAATGAAGATGACAACGCAAAGGACTTATTGTTCGACTGCATGTATCCCATACCAATGAGGGACTTCCTGAAAGTTTATTCACAAGAGAAGGAGGCTAATAGCAAAAGCAATTCATGTCTGTATTTTAATTCTAGTCTCACTCACTTCAGGTGATGATAGCCTATGTGCACAGGTCACAACCTGACCTCAATACATACACATAGTAGATCATCATCATCAGTATGTAGGTGATAATAACCTATATATGCTACTTGCTTTAAAACACAAAAAATACGTTTATTTTTAAATAAAGATATGTTTTAAATTAATAACTCATATTATTAAATTTTTTCCAAAAATTTTCCCCAAAAAGTAGTTTTATTAAATTTAATTATATTATAGAAGCGTAACAGATAAATGTAGAAACACAGATAATGTCAAGTGCAGTATGTGCCAGTATTTGCTTCTTGTAAAATCTCCTAGCAGTATTCAGAAATTATTATTGGGTTAAAATTATCTACATAAAACTTTTTAAAAGTCACTTTCGAGCACTTATTCCTTGAGTATCATTGAGTCTCCTCCTCCAAACAACTCCAGCAACACTACTGAAAATCTACTGTACTTAACATTAGAAAGATCATATTCTATTAAGATTGAAAATTTTCATTTATTTTTTATTACGAATATTTTAATGTTTTTCGATATAAAAGATTTCTAAATTTTAGAATGATAGCAAAATATTGGAGCCTGTTTGAGTTGCTGCCATACAGCTTCTTACTTAATTTGAATAATGTGTTATAGGGAGTTTTACAATGAAAGGCAAGGGAGCAGAGATAGAATCTTAAAAGTTAAAGGTCTAAGAAAACTCTGTTAGAAAAATTATATTTGAGTGTTTTCTTGAGAACATTAGGATTTTAAGTGTAGCCTTTATTTATAGTATTTACATATACAGTTAATCTGATTACTAAAAAAGAACTATAAATGTGTTTAGAAATTTTGCATAGTCACTGTTGTATAGAAATAAATGTAACATAATTTAATCTGCTAATCAGATGAGATAACTGACTTTTTTATTATCAGAAGTGACAGTGATGGTAGCAGATTGATCTTGCAGGATATAGCATAATAGCAATTATTAATTATCTTAAAGTAATAAATTTAAATTCACATGAACTCATCCATTAACAACTTAAGAGTTCAAGAGGAATGAGGCTTGATTCCACTTGAAGAAAAAAGACAAATGCTCATTGTTAAATTTACAAACATCGCCCATTGTCTTAATGAGGAACACATTTCACATTGTACTACCACAAACTGGAATAAAAAATCTAGACTTAACAGGTCATCTCCCTTTATGTTTGACAAAGACATCATAGACAGAATTCAACTTGAATCAAAAGATGTTGATTTCAGGAAAGTAACCTCTCATTATTGGAGGTGTTCCAGATAATATAACAATCTGTCTAGAACTCATCGAATCCTGTGCAAAAAGAGACCCAAAGGATAAACTTAATGAACTTGTGATGAAAACTATCGATTCCCTATCTGGTCTAAACCACATCAAGGCTTTCACAGATCAATATTCTGATTCTGTTTTCTCTAACGGTGGTGCGGGAGTATTACTGCTCCTTCCTGATCGTCAAAGACGAGAAATCGTAACTGGTGGAGGGAAAGCTACGTCTAAATTTACAGAGGAACTGACCACCATTTCCACAGCAATAGAAACTTACTACAATCTAGGAGCTTAGCAGAAGTTTATGGATATCACCATTTCCTGTGACTGCAGGTCTATAACCTCTCAACAAAGGTACTTCAAGTCTAATCTTTAGTATTGTAGCACAAGTTTAACAACTTCAATGCTAAAAAAAAAAAAAAAAAAAAAAAAAAAAAAAAAAAAAAAAAAAAAAAAAAAAATGCATTTTGCAATGGGTTCCTGCCCATGTGAACTTAGAACTTAATAAAATTCCTGAATCGTTGGCAAAATGTCAGAAGCCTAAGTAAAACACATCCTAATTTCGTTGCAGATCCATGCACTTTGCAAAATCAAAACGAATTCCTCCTTCGAGAATCAAAGCTCATAGTCAAGCTTGATGAGTTCATCTCAATATTGACAGGAAAACAGCCACTACTCTCATCAGTCTAAGAACAAAACATAAAAAAAACATGAACATTTCAGCAGATAGGACCAAAAAATATTAAATATATATATATTTATAAGTGTATAGTAAAATATTAAAACTGTGGCAATTGTCTCGATGAAGAACTTACAACACATCATGTTTCCAACTGCCCTACAGTTGCTGTAGTTCACCACTTCAACTATCCTACAAAGGAAGATTTATAATCTGATAATGCTATAGACATTGCAAAGACAATTCAAGCGTACCATAAAATTTTTAATTCTCCAGAGGATACGACACCAACCAACCAACCAGTGTAAAAAATTAATTGAAAAACAATATTGTTCCTGCTGGATAGAGTATAGCAATTATTAATTAGCCTAATGTGTAAATTAATTGAAAAATAATATATTAATTTATTGTTCATTATTCATGACCACACAAGTCCTGGAAATGGGTATCTGCTTGCAAATGATTCTATCTGCTATAATGCTGATAGTCATGGTAAACCCCAGTTATTCATTTAAAATTAATTACACTTTATAATAAAGTTATTTGAATTAAAATTACTAGTAATAAAGCACAATAAATAATAATACACTGGTAAAGCCTAAAATTACAATACTGTCTTAATGAAATTAGATAAGTAAAATGAAACTTCAAATTAATGCAAGCAATTCTACACCACGACTAGAAAACGCTGTCTGTCCATTTTCACTGTATTGGAGTAAATGTTAATCAGCTGATTCACTTATTAAAAAAAAAAATCAAAATTTGACTGAACTATAAATTGCTTGTATAGTAAAACCTCTTTTATCCGGAATCTTGGATATCCAGACATAAAATGAAAATGATGTAAGCGTACTCTATAATGTGCCTTGCCGTCGGGCCAGTTTTCTGGCTCTAGCAGTCGGCTCTTTGTTCTTTCCCTACAGCCAGTTGCTTCGAGTCTCTGTATCATTCAGTTCACTATTGTTCTTCAGTGTATTACCTAACATAATCAGTTGTATCGTTCAGTTTACATATGTTCTACAGGATTGTATGTAATTAGGTAATTTACTTAGTTATTTTACCTAAAATTAGTAATCTTACAATATACAGTATGGTGGAAAAGCAGAAATAAACTTGCTTGTTGTAATCATCTTGAATTCACTGATTAAACTATAAGTAATTATTCCACAACTGAGGGAATACTTTAGATCTTACGTGCTGACATGTTTCATAACAATCGTTTCATTTATGAAGTATACAAATAAATAATTTTTTCTATAGAAAGATAAGATTCAATGGTTCATGATATTACTACCAGTGATATTGTAGACTTAGTGAGCACACAGACAGTTCTTGCCAAAAAAGATGAAAGAAAACAAACCATAACACATAGCGAAGCTTTCCTGGCATTGGCCAACTGATCGAGTATGTTGAAGCAACAGCAGCTGATCGTCTACTCTTTTGAAGGTGGAGAATATTTCATTGAAGAAACATGTTCAGCAAAACAAACAAACCTCAATTACATGTTTGTTTACCAAAACTGATAACTAATGTACATATGTACGTACAGCACAGAATTAAAGGTATGTAACTAAGTTGTACATACAGCTCTATATTGTTATTAAAATATAATTACAATCTTCAATAAGTGAAACTTATTTACTTAGAACAATCATACATCTACTTCCAATTGAAATGGTTGTGATTATGAAGTACAAACTTACATCATTACATAACCCCTCTCATTTCCAGATTTTTTGTTATCAGGATCAGGCTGTCCCCACATTGATTTGCGTATGAGAGGCTTTACTGAAGTGAACATTTCATCTAGTATTTAACTGTCATTGAAAATTAGCGTAATTATTTAAGATTTTTAATCAGTTTCAATAATATTTCAAGTATAACTTAATCTCGCTGTTATTACAGAGGAATTCAATAGAAGAATGTTAATTCCGGAACTGAGCACTGATGAGTTAGACTTGCTGTACAGAGATGCATGGGACCTCTACTCCTTGTATTTCAGTCCTCATTCACCTGACAGCATTGACTTCCCTTCATCACTTGTTACGCAAATGAGAAAAGGTGAGTTGGGTTAGTGATATTAGTTTTGTTAAAACGCTTAATTATGTTCAAAGCGATTTATGTATATATATAAGTATCGCGTATGTATATATTATGAATATGTATGTTATATATTTGGCTTGTGTATTAATAAAGCCAAATACAAGAATTATAATTGAATTTACAATTTAAAGCTTTTCGTTGGCTAACAGTACCAACATCATCAGGAATATTAAACAATTAAAATTAACATATGTGTAAATTAGATCAAATAAATAGCTATGCCAAATCAATTACAATGTTGTTAAACATTTTTTTATTTTGCTGCTCTAACATTACAAACACTGAATATATTATCAAATTTAGATTTTACTTGTATTTGTTCATTTATCAACTCATTAAATGAAGTCCATATGACATTTTCATCATTATTTTTGTAAATTAGATTATTATTTTGTTTCTTTAAAATATTATAATTAAGTTTATCAACAGTTTTCTTTTTATAGCCATTCTCAATTGCAATTTGATAGATAATGTTTTTCTCTCTTATTTTGTTTTCATTATTCATAGTTATTTTATGTAATCTATATAATAAATTGTATAATGCAGCCATTTTTTGATTATACGGATGGTTAGAATTATTAGGTATAATTTGGTTAGTTTGTGTCGGTTTACGATATATGTTAAATTCAAATTCATTATTATGTCTTATAATTGTTATATCTAGAAAGTTGATCTTATTATTTTTCTCCATTTCATAAGTAAAATTAATATTTTTATTTATCACATTTATTTTATCTAAAATAGTTATTAAATTTATACCATTATTATTAGATACATACAAACCATCATCTACATATCTAAACCAATAATAGATGGTTTTATCAAATGTCTGTATAATTTTATTTATTTTATCATCTATATATTGTAAAAATATTTCAAATATTATATTCGATAAGGGAGAACCCATGGCAAGACCATCTTCCTGTTTGTAAATTTTATTATTATATGGAAAATAATTTTGATTTAATATTATTTTTAATGTATATATAATTTTTAATATTAATTTTCTATCTTTTTCATTTTGCTCTAATCTAGGTTTTATAATATTGAGAGTCTCTTTTATAGGATTTATAATTTCCAATATTAATTTTCTATCTTTTATCTATGTTTTAGAAATACATAAATATAATGTTAATAATGAGTTGATAATGATCAAATACAAGTAAAATCTAAATTTGATAATATATTCAGTGTTTGTAATGTTAGGGCAGCAAAATAAAAAAAAATTTTAACAACATTGTAATTGATTTGGCATAGCTATTTATTTGAACTAATTTACACATATGTTAATTTTAATTGTTTAATATTCCTGATGATGTTGGTACTGTTAGCCAACGAAAAGCTTTGAATTGTAAATTCAATTATAATTCTTGTATTTGTATTTTGACTTAGTTCTTTATATATATATATATATATATATATATATATATATATATATATATATATATATATATATATATATATTTATATATATATATATATATATATATATATATATATATATATATATATATATATATATATATAAAAGTTGATATATTACTATTGTAAATACTTTTATCCACCACTAAGTGCAATAATTTTACCTTGTTGTGACGAGGCACCTTTCGGTCACTTGATGAAGTGACCGAAAGGTGCCTCATCACAACAAGGTAAAATTATTGCACTTAGTGGTGGATAAAAGTATAGTAATATATCAACTTCATAAAGACAGTGCAACGGAAAAATAATGGACAACGTAAAATATCAATATATATATATATATATATATATATATATATATATATATATATATATATATATATATATATATATTGTAACATTTATAGAATGGGCTATATAATATTATTTAAGAATTGGAAGAATATATTAGAAATAACTCACACAAAATTTAAAAAGAAATTCATTAAAAGATTGGTTAGGTTAAAATTGAAACTAAATTCAGGTAAAAGCCTAGATTAGTAAATAAGATATTTGAACTGTAAATACATAAAGAAATTTGATGTATCAAATAAAATTTAAAACAAGATAATCTAATAATAGTTATATGTTAAACAAAATTGTAAATATTAGTAAAATAGGGCATAAGTAATTACTTGAAGGAAAAAGTGAAAAACGATTGTAAACAATGTAAGGTTATGTTTGGAAAAGTCCAGTCAAAACACACACATTTCGAAATATTACAAAAGTAAAACACAAAGACACTTCACACACTAATAATAGTAATTAAATAAACACTGGAAGGTTGGTTAAGGATCGGAAAATTGAAACAGTATGTTAACGAAATTAAAACCGGTGAAAATAGTTCGTTGACATTAACAGATGTGAAGGTAAAGAAATAGATCAAGTGTGCAGTTGACTCTAGTGAGAAGGAATCGAACTAAATTATAAACCATCTGATTTTGTTTTTTAAGAAGGAGGCCGCCATATTTGGAACATTTTAAAAGAAAAACGAAGCGTTAGTTGAGTTGGAGATAGCGTGGGTGACGCTACTAGAGGAAGCAGACCTTGCTGTGCAGTCAAAATTCAATTTGAAAGGAATTCGTCAAAATTATACAGTTTTGTGAGGAAAATTGGCCAGATTAAACAGGAATAAGAAAATTAAAAGATATAGGACAGTGAAAATATAATTTGAAAGAACTAAAACGAATTTAAGTGTGTAAAAAAAGTGAAATTTAAAGACAACGGAATTCTACGTGTGAGCAAGCAGCCATTCGACGTTATTTGATAAGTTAAGTACCTAGCGCTATATAAAAAAAATAAACTTTAGTAGACTCTTAGGATAATAGGGAAGTTAAAATTATACATTAGAATATCTTGTGATTAATAGAAATAAGATCATAATCCAGTTCAAATAGTTTCGTTTTTTTTTTCTCATTCCAAATTATAGTTTTTCCATCAGGAAAATATTTATTAAAACAAATTTCAAAATTTAATATTGTGTTTCAAAATTTATTTAATTAACAAAAGAAGTAAAAATATAGCCCATGCTATAACCCCGAGATAATAAGAGATCGTAAAATTAGCCAAGGGTATTAAAATTGTGTAACTATAAAATTAAAAGAAAAAAGAGTTAAACCTATTTTGTTAAAAATTGTTAAGTTGTAAAATTTTTGTTCTGTGTATTGTTTTAAATGTTGAAATAAGAAATGTTATAATAAATGTTAATGAATTGTTCCTGAGTAGTTTTTTGTTTTGTTTTAAATAGAAATTTGATATCATCAATAAAATAAAGATTTAAAAAAAAAAAAAAAATAGTTGTATTGCGTTTTATAATATTCATTACATTTGGCACACCAACGTGGGGTACGATTATTAGAAAAATAATAATAAAGTATAAATTAGTCAGGAGTTTGTGTTTTGTAAATAGAGAAATTAATTATTTTCTCGATATAATAAGAGATAAAATTTATTTAGAGAGATTTTGAAACAAAATTAATTTAGAACTTTTTATATGAAAAACATTTGAACTGGAAATAGATTTAGACAAAATTTTGTAAAATTAAACACTGAGTTGAATAGAATCAAGGCTAGGTTTATAGTATATATAAAAATTGTTTAATTTTGTATAATAAGTTACTTACAGTTAAAAAAAGAAAAAATATGTCTGATGAGAGGGAATTATACAATTTGCGGGGAGATAGAGCTTAAAAAAAGGGAAAAAGGGACAATTTTAGAAATGAAAGAAACAGAATTGGAAGGCACAGATATGCCAATAGGAAACATTGAGGTAGAAGAAGCTAGGGGACTACCACCTATGCAAACCCAACAAAAAAAACGGGGAAATAATGAGAATGAAGATTTGAGGGAGATGATGAGAACTCTCATGGAAATGAGTGTAAAAGGGAGAGAGGATCTACATAGACAATTAGATATATATTATGAAAATATAAATAGAAAATTAAATAAGATATTTGAAATAAAAATAGAGATGAAGGAGGATTTCAAAGTAATAAAAGATGAAATAAGGGAGGAAAATAGGAAAGAAATAGAGGATGTGAGAAGAGACTTAGAGGAGAAAGATAGAGAATTAGAGGAGAAGATTAAGACAAGTTTTGAAGAAACAAAAGAAATTATAGCTGATGTGATAGAAATTAATAAAAAAGAGGTAGAGAAAGTAGAAAATATAACAAAGAAAAACACAGAAGAGTTAGGAGAGTTAAAATTAAAGGTGAAGAGGGAAAGAGAGATAACAGATGAGCGTTATAGGAAAGTTGAAGATGTAAGGGAGAAAATATTAGGAGAGCAGGGAAGGTTAAGAAATGAAGTAGGAAAGATAGAGGTACTGCCAATAAAGAATTTAACAATTCAAACCGCAACTAATAAGAAGATTGAAAAGATTAATCAAATGAAAATGGTGATAGGAGAAATAGGAGGAGTTAAATATCCGTCTCAATGCTTAGTGGTAACAGGCTTATTGAGAAAATTTATCAGAGGTACGGATATGTTAATGAATGTGGAGGCACAACTCGAGTTTGGAAAATGGGAGATGGAATTTAAATATGAGAATAACAGAGAAAATAGAACTTATGAAGCAGATGAGAGATACAATGGAGATGTAAACGGTGTTAAGGCAAGGACAGGCGTGGGGACAAGAAAAGAGCATGGTGCCCACAGTCAGTCGGAAAACTAAGACCATCAGAAACCCAGAAATAGAATGTAAAATAGAGGAAACAAGTTTACAGGCATTAATAGACACAGGCAATAATATGACATGTATCCAGGAGAACTGGAAAAGGAAAATAGTAATAAAATAGGAAGGGAGATATTAAATATAGATGAAGGAAGCAATATGAATAAACTCTAGGTGATTATGTGTATAAGTAAACGTTAGCAGGAGATAAGTTTAAGGGATGGTAACTATATCTACGATAATTTATTGGAAACTTCGTCGAATAATGAATAAAGATAAATATAAATCTATGTTAATAAATATTGAAGCATCGTTGTAATAAATAAAATATGGTAATTGTGTATTTAAACTTCGTCGTATTGTAAGGGAGAATCTGCGTTGATAAATAATGGAACTTCGTCGTATATATTATATATTATAAAAGAAATATGAATCTATGATAATAAATATTAAAGCATCGTTGTAATAAAAATATGGTAATTGTGTATTTAAACTTCGTCGTATTGTAAGGGAGAATCTGCGTTGATATATATAAGTATTAAAACAAAATTTATATTCGTTGATATAGGGACAGTGTAATCGAAGGAGCTATAGATATGATCAAATAGAGGATATGAGATTGCGACCTTTAAAAATATTAGATGTTAAACTTCATACAAAATAAACTGAAATGATATAAGAAAATAATTGAACTGGATGTGAGATTGGAAGGGGAGATAAAATACTAACTTAGAACTGAGAGTTAGATGAAGCTAAAAGCAAAATAAATATGAGATCAATAATAAACAAGGAATAAACAGAAATAAGGGAAAGAGAAATGTTATAACCAATTTGACCAAATCTAGACATACTATGACTCGGATAGGATGGGATTTAAAGACACGGTATCAGAGAATATATGTTAAATTAATATTGAATCAGACTTAGGATTGGAAGGATTCCAATTGTAATAAAAAAAATTAAAAAAAATATATAATTATGGAAGGAATTGTAAATACCAGAACATGATTTATTGTTACTATATGTTAGAATTGTTAAAGAATTGTTGATTGAATGTTAGTTATAAGTATATTGTATTGTTAGAAGATAAGTTAAGTAATATGTAGCTTGAAGTTTTCAGCTCAGTATTTGATTGTTAAAGAATTAAGATAAAATTGTGTCGTAGAATTAAGTATAAATGGACGAAAGTGGACAGATAAAGGTATAAATGACTTTTAAGTGGACAATTCTAAAAGTAGTAAAGACAATGGACGGTAAGTTAGCCAAAGTGTTGAGGTACTTACTCAATTAAAAATGTGTTCAATTAGTTATTAAATAAAATGTACAATTAGGAAATAAATGTTAATTTAAATTTAATTTAAAAAAAAAAATATGTATATTTAAATAAGCTTGTAGAATGTAAAGAATGTGTAATGTAGATATTAGTAATATTTTTTTTTATTTAAATTAAATTAGGGGACATTGTAACATTTATAGAATGGGCTATATAATATTATTTAAGAATTGGAAGAATATATTAGAAATAACTCACACAAAATTTAAAAAGAAATTCATTAAAAGATTGGTTAGGTTAAAATTGAAACTAAATTCAGGTAAAAGCCTAGATTAGTAAATAAGATATTTGAACTGTAAATACATAAAGAAATTTGATGTATCAAATAAAATTTAAAACAAGATAATCTAATAATAGTTATATGTTAAACAAAATTGTAAATATTAGTAAAATAGGGCATAAGTAATTACTTGAAGGAAAAAGTGAAAAACGATTGTAAACAATGTAAGGTTATGTTTGGAAAAGTCCAGTCAAAACACACACATTTCGAAATATTACAAAAGTAAAACACAAAGACACTTCACACACTAATAATAGTAATTAAATAAACACTGGAAGGTTGGTTAAGGATCGGAAAATTGAAACAGTATGTTAACGAAATTAAAACCTGTGAAAATAGTTCGTTGACATTAACAGATGTGAAGGTAAAGAAATAGATCAAGTGTGCAGTTGACTCTAGTGAGAAGGAATCGAACTAAATTATAAACCATCTGATTTTGTTTTTTAAGAAGGAGGCCGCCATATTTGGAACATTTTAAAAGAAAAACGAAGCGTTAGTTGAGTTGGAGATAGCGTGGGTGACGCTACTAGAGGAAGCAGACCTTGCTGTGCAGTCAAAATTCAATTTGAAAGGAATTCGTCAAAATTATACAGTTTTGTGAGGAAAATTGGCCAGATTAAACAGGAATAAGAAAATTAAAAGATATAGGACAGTGAAAATATAATTTGAAAGAACTAAAACGAATTTAAGTGTGTAAAAAAAGTGAAATTTAAAGACAACGGAATTCTACGTGTGAGCAAGCAGCCATTCGACGTTATTTGATAAGTTAAGTACCTAGCGCTATATAAAAAAAATAAACTTTAGTAGACTCTTAGGATAATAGGGAAGTTAAAATTATACATTAGAATATCTTGTGATTAATAGAAATAAGATCATAATCCAGTTCAAATAGTTTCGCTTTTTTTTTCTCATTCCAAATTATAGTTTTTCCGTCAGGAAAATATTTATTAAAACAAATTTCAAAATTTAATATTGTGTTTCAAAATTTATTTAATTAACAAAAGAAGTAAAAATATAGCCCATGCTATAACCCCGAGATAATAAGAGATCGTAAAATTAGCCAAGGGTATTAAAATTGTGTAACTATAAAATTAAAAGAAAAAAGAGTTAAACCTATTTTGTTAAAAATTGTTAAGTTGTAAAATTTTTGTTCTGTGTATTGTTTTAAATGTTGAAATAAGAAATGTTATAATAAATGTTAATGAATTGTTCCTGAGTAGTTTTTTGTTTTGTTTTAAATAGAAATTTGATATCATCAATAAAATAAAGATTTAAAAAAAAAAAAAATAGTTGTATTGCGTTTTATAATATACATTACAATATATATATATATATATATATATATATATATATATATATATATATATATATATATATATATATATAGCAAGTTTAGTAAATAGATGATGTAGAATGCTTTGTTGAAATATCCAAACTATTTACAATAAACAAATATTTATGATTTAATTTAGGAGTTTAGATACATTTGACTGGTCATAAGTCAGGAACAATAGTATCAGCCGATTGACAACAGCCTTGATGGTGGTAATATATTTGAGTACAGTTTTCTGCCATTCTTTAGGTTATAATATTCTCCTCTGTTGACGTGTTTCGGAGTAACTCCATTTTCAAAACTTAAATCGTACTGTTCACCCAAACTTCAAGTTCATCTTTATATACTGTTAACTACGCCCCCACCACTTCCAGACCTTGCTTCCTATTGGTGCACGCCTACTTTTGCTTCTTGCATCCAACTATTTAATAATTTTAAACTTTTAAATATAACATTCGATTGTCTATTTATTTGCTGGTTTATTACATTTTCCTTTTTCAACTTTGCTTTGTAAATATCTAAATTTGCTAAAATATTTAACCTAATATACTTTGCTTCCTTTATTAACCTAATATAAAATTTTCATTTCTTGTGGTGTATGCCGCATTTTTCTTTAAACAAATGTGTACTGTAATTCAAATAATTTTTCTCCTACTTAAAAGACCTCATATGCTCTTTATATGTCGTTTCAAATTTTTGCCCTGTTTGTCATATGTGTGATGCTTTGCAATTACATTGCATTTTATAAACTCTGTTTTTACTAAACTTGTTTAAACTTTTTGTTACACTTTAATTTATTATTTAATGTGTTGTTAGTTTTCATTCCAACTTCTATATTATATTTCTTGAAAAAATGTTCAATTTATAAACATTTTTTTCTGTATATGTAAATTTGGCCCATTTTTTTCTCTCTATTTCCTTTTTGGGACTTTTTATTTTTTTTCTTCTTGCCCTAATTTTCTTAACTTTCATATTTCTTCTTTGTTGAATCCATTATTCTCTGCATTTTGAAATATAATATTCAGTTTTTCTTTATACTCTTTTTTCTTTAGCGGCATATCTAATAATCTGTGAAAAAATGCCTAAATGCCGTTAATTTATGTTATAGTAGGTGTTCTAACAGGTGGGGCCGCGGCGGTCGGAGTGGGAGTGACTAGTTCTGTAGATTGTAAATAAGGTATTTTTCTAGCGTTAATCAGTCTTTGTATGTTATCCCTCTGAGGATGGTTACTTTGTAACTGAAATGTACATAAGGGTAAAATAAAAAAAGTTTGTGGTTAAGAGGTTTTTGTGTATTTATTATTCTAGTAGGTGGTTCGATTTTGCATTAATAACATTATCAGTGTATGTATCTTTTCTGAAAATTTCAAATTAATTTTTTCCTCTTTTTTTGTTTTAAATGTAGGAAATTAAACTACCATTATTCTCTTTTCTCATCTTGAATTTTAAATTATTATGTATATTGTTGGTTTTTTTAAATATAGAATCTCCTTTCTTTTCTTCAGTGTTTTTAACTATTAATAGCGAACCATCCACATATCTCATATATTCTAAACAATCGAATTTCTCTAATATTTTTGTTATTATTCTTTCTTCTAATTCCTGTAGGAAAAACTCGCTTAATATTCCAGATAATGGGTTACCGATCCCTATGCCATCTTTCAGTTTATATAATTCGTTGTTAAACTTAAATAGGTTTTGGTTTAAAATACACAAACACACATTCGGTGAGCAAATAAATACACGCAGTTATGTTTACAAGTTTAAAATTATTAAGTAGTTGGATGCAATAAGTAAGAGTAGGCGTGCACCAATAGGAAGCTAGGTCTGGAAAGGGGGGCATGGCTAACAGTATATAAAGTTGAACTCAAAGTTTGGGCGAACAATACGATTTATGTTTTGAAAATGGAGTTACTCCGAAACTCGTCAACAGAGGAGAATATTATAACGTTAGGAATGGCAGAAAACTGTACTCAAATATATAGAATTATTCTTAACAGAAATGAAAATGAGTATATTAATAATTGATGTTGGTTATAGAATCACCCAAAAAGATCCCACTTGTTGTCTATTTAGGGCCAGTTTTTGGAATATTTATTAAAATTCTGAGTTTACTTAGGGAATAAGTGAATTTATAAAAAGTTTAATAAACAACATTTTGTGAATATTGAAAAGTATTTCTTTACATGTTTAATTATAAACTTATAAACAAAGAATAAATAAATATTCTAAATAATATATCATGCTAAATATATTCAAGTAACACGTCAAAAACCTTACAAAAATGTATGTCGATTATCAGGTTGTTTACTCATTTTTTTTTTGGCAGAATCGTTTTACCCAGCTGTTGAATCATGTTCCAAAGCGCCACAAAAATCCGTTTTTGGGAATCAATACGGATTATTTGATTATAATTATAACTTAAATGCTATCAACTTTTTAATTTTAAAGACACAAAATTAATTGGGTCTGTCAGTAAATTCTGACCTGTATTGAATTTGCTAAGGAGTTTTATAGTATTTTCTAAACTTTAGTTTTGCAAGTTTAATAAAGGTGAGTACAGCAATAATATCTAATAAAGGAAAAAAAATAAGGTGATAATAATATTGGTTTTGTGACGCTATAACTGTAATGGAATACAGGATCAGTAGGGTCAATTTTGTGTGAATAAACTTTTATTAAATGATAGGCCAGTTAATCTGAGGATTGCTTGATGAGCGGCTAGTTAAAAGGGGTTCTACTGTATTTCAAAACAGTAAATGAAACATTTGTATTCTTTGAATGTTAGAAATAGATCTCGATGAATAGGGATGAGCTAAAACAAATCCCATAAGTTGGGATTAATGGTGCGAACATCACAAGTGGGCCACGGTGTAGGTGTAGGTGTAGGTCGCAGTCGTGGTCGATGTCGACATTCATGTAAATCAAACACACTGTAACATATGGAGCTGAACGTAACAGGTAAGTTAAAGATGGGGATACATCGTGATGCCTTCCAGGGTGCTTACATAGATGCTTTTTGAAAACAAACGGATTTAATTTTACATGAATGCTTACCTCGCGGTCTAGCAGGCTGATTCACTTTGATTAATTCGTTCAACATCGTTCTGTCCTTTCCACGCCACATCACATTGTGCGAGGGAAGTTTGACTATCAACATTGGTGTTTAGTATTTAGTATAAGTCAACATGTACTTAGTATAATAAGGTATGGTTTCCAATTTCTTCGTGAAGAAAGTCCACCATTATTGCTTATATAATAAGCACAACAGCAGCCTGAGCTTAACAAAGCAGCACATGTGACTTCCTCACTATATGCTGTTGACATCAGTGGTGACTAAACTAGTGGCATCCACCACAACCTGCACTTTTACCACGACCCACTTGTGCTGTTCGCACCATAAGTGCAGTTCATGTTAAACAGTACATTAAATTCTGTAAGTCGGCCTCAATGAGTTAAATGTGATATTATGCTTTTAAGCACTTTGTAATATACTAATTTGTTAATTGATTTTAAATGAGTTTGTTAACTCATTTAAATGGCTTGTAATAGGAAATTTTAAGAAAATTTATTGCTTCAGTTATTGAGAATTGTCTTAATGACTTACATAAAACAAAGTTAGGTTAAACTACTAGTGTTATAAAATAACCTAGTTATTCTAACCAGATTAATAATGAGTTTTTTAAAAATTGTAGTCCTATCTAAAGATGTGACCAAACTACGAACTTCTCCTCCATTATTTCAAGCCTATGAATATGCTTATGGATTGCTTGACAGCATTTACTGTCCAAAGTTCCACAACAGTGATGACGTGAGTGTACTTTATTTATTTATTACTACTTTGTTATAGATATATTAAAATAATATTTGTTAGTAACTATTTAATGTAGTAACATTAGACTGTTATCTTACTTGTATATATTTTACTATAAAAACATTTTTATGTTATAAATTTAATTACATATGAAAAAATGAAGACCTTATTAAATATTATGGGAGGCAGAAGATATTTAAAATTATTTGTGTATGTTTTTGAAGTGAAAACGTCTGTAGCGATTCCTGCAAAAACTTATTGGATGGTTATTAACAATTTCACAACAGTATAACTTCCATCAGGTTACGCCACAAGACACTCCAAAGTGAATTCAATGTTAACATATGATTTTATGCAACAGCTGATTTTGTCATAGGTTATGTTGTAGAACAGCTGTTTTACATGTAGCTTATGTTACATTATTTATTGAAAATTTTAAAGGTAAAAGGTTATTAATAAATAGTTTCGATCAGTTAATAATTATATTAATTATTTAAATTTTGATAAATCTCAATAAAAATAATTCAATATAACAAAAATAATAAGTTATGTATTTTTAATTCAATTTTTGAAATGATAACATTCTTAGGGGTGTTTGATACTTGTTAAAAACTGATTTCAAATGAAATTGTTCAACAAATTTATATTCAGAAAACATCTAATAAATGTTTTTTTTTGTTACCTACATTATTTTATTGTTATTTACAATAAATATTAGTTTTTATTAAATACATTTCTCAATTAATCACTTTAACAATAGTTTATGACTATCCGAACTTTTCATAAACTATTGTTAAAGTGATTAATTAAGATTCACCGAACATAATTGACTACAAAATTCAAGACATTTCTCAAATAAAGATATAAATATTGAAAAATGTATCAATTCATATTTTTGGCGATTTTCAAAAATTGAAAATTTTGCAAAACTATTAGCTCTGATTTGTTATTTGTAGTTCAAATTTTGGTTTTAAATGTAAAATATTAGTACTATTGTTTGTTATAAAATTAATAAAGTTGCTTGATGTAATCATCTTGAATTCACTGATGAAATTAATTTAAAAAAATACTTAACGAAGTGAATACATAATTGCTTACTTGCTGACGCGTTTCAAAACATTCGTTCCTTTTACGAAGCTAACCCTCGTCGAAGTAGAGGGTTAGCTTTGTAAAAGGAACGAATGTTTTGAAACGCGTCAGCAAGTAAGCAATTACGTATTCACTTAGTTAAGTATTTTTTAAAATTAGTAATGAAATTAATGTTTATAATATTATATGTTCATTTCATTCGTTCAAACTTTTGCAGAACTATTAGCTCCAATTTGGTATTTGTAGTTCAAAAATTAGGTGATAAATGTAAAAATTCTGTATTATTGTTTCTTATGTTATAACAAATGTTTAGGTAGTTTCTCAATGCAGAAGATTAAATGTTCTTCTAAATTCAAAATTTCTGTAGATGTGGCTATAAAAGTTTTCACTTCTATTGGTACTCCCACAAGTGCCATAACCAAATTTTTTATCTCTCTTTACATTGAAATATTAAATGGATTAGCTTGTGGATAGTGCTTTTAACCCTTCAAGTTGGAATGTCAGATACATGCTCATTCAGTGTAGCATCTTGTAGAAGTGTTCATAGTGAAATAACACAAATGCATGTCCTAAGCATTGTAAAATAGAGTCAGTAGATGGGATTTTTTTATTACTGATTTAATTTAGTTGTGATTTTTTTTACCAGAAAGAGTAATGTCTCTTTCAAATTAACATCATTAAGTATTGAGATTTTGAAATTTTAGTTGGATATCATAAACACCGCTGTTATGGAACATGTTGAGCTAATTAGATACTTAAGGGTATGAAGGGTGAACACATTAACTGGCAAGACCTAAATTACGCCTTTACTTTTAGTTGCTAAGGTCTAATTCTACTTATATTATTATCATTCCAATATCTGTAGGAGGAACTATTTTTATCTCTCTTATATATGTATGATACAAAATACAGTAGTCTCGATAATCCGAGTTCCATTATTTCGAGCTTCCTTTAAGTTCGAGTCTATTTCCATTTGAGTCTATTTTATCATTTTGAAAGAAAATGATGAATCGGGCTCCGAAGAAATGTTTATAGTCATACAGTATGCAAAGGAAATAAGTCCAGCTTCCGAAAAATGTTTATATCAATACGATATGCAAAGGAAATGAGTTGAGCTTCCAAGACACATGTTAATACGGTATGCAAATGCAATGAGATGGGCTTCTAAGAAATGTTTATATCAATATGGTATGCTAAGGAAATGAGTTGGCTTCTAAGAAATGTTTATATCAATACAGTATGCTAAGGAAATGAATCTGGCTTCTAAGAAATGTTTATATTAATATGATATGCTAAGGAAATGAGTCGGGCTACCAAGAAATGTTTATATCAATATGGTATGCTAAGGAATAAAATTGGGCTTCCAAGAAATGTTTGTAGCCATACAGTGTGCTAAGGAAATGAGTCAGGTTTCCAAGAAATGTTCATATAAAGTTCTGTAAACTTATTTAGTGCATATTTAATTATCTATATTATAAGTTTCATTACAATTCCTATTTTTCCTAATGCACAGGAATGTATTTTCGTGTAATCCGAATTTTTGGTAATCCGTGGGGGTCTCGGTTCCATCTACCTCGAATTATCGAAACTCTGCTGTGAATGTGAATTTTTTAACAATAAGTGTATGTATTTTGATGTGTTGAACTGTGTAATATTATTTTACTATATTGGTATGTATAAAGAGTAATTTCTAGAATTAGTAAAAATTCTAGAAGTACGACATTTACCAGTATTATTTTTTAGATGGACAAGTTTATTTGAGTTGGAAAAAATTATACATTTCTGAGAAAGTGGTGTAAATATTACTGTAAGAAATGGTGAGTCAAGGTAAAAAAAAGTCAAAGAACACATAAAAAAATCACTACAAATATCCAGGGCACAGCATGATTTCTCTGATTATTTTTTTTCAAGGGATAAATTATAATTTTAACCAGTTTCAAACCAGCTTATCTGTTAAATTAATGTGAATCATTTCAAAATATGTTTAAAAACTTTATACTTATCTACTAGTATTGATACAGTATTTAATATTCTGTAATACTCAGGTTTGTATAGCCATTACTGTGGTTTACAGTTCTACATGTGGCTGTGCGGTCCAAGAATTCCTTGTAACATGAACAACTCCAGTCCTAGGTGAGTTAATACATGTGTTAGTTATAAGTACTTAGCACAATCATGAAAAACATTCGAGAACATGAGAACCATTTTATATTTATATTATTATAATTATGGTTGGGCAGATTCCTAAAATTTTCCATTCCGATTCCGATTCTAAAATGTTTATGATTCTCGGTTCTCAAGTCAATTCTTGATTCTTTCAAATTATACAGGCCTAAACAATGGTCTAATAATGCATTTAGTTAACATCTTGGTCATATGATGAAGCCTTTTAAAAATAACGTTTCAATGTAATAGGCTACACAAAACATTCATTGTTGATTAATAAATGGGAACTTCTGAAATCGTGACAAAGATATCGTATAAAACTGACTGACTAGAAATATTCTAACTGTCTTTGTTGCATTATAAATTATAATAATATTTTTGTTATCTCAAACAGACATATTTGCTTTAATCATTAAATTCATTCAAAGCAACTAATACATAAATAAGATATAGTTGATATTTAATTATTTTTCTAATAAATTACACCACACACATATTTTAACAGTTAAAAAAAAGTAGAAATCGGCACTTTAATCAATGGAGAATCAAGTATCGATGATTGCTTAATACCATTATAATTGACAATTCCTGGAATCGAGAATCGGAATCGGCCCACAACTAATTATAATAATCACAATAAGTATTGATGGAATAGTAAAAGTATTACAGCTGAACATCTTGTCAGTTTACAGTACCAACATTATTAAAACATTCAGATTTAGTAAAGATTGTGGCATAGAGCCATTGGGTATAAATAGAGAAGATAAGATTAATTTTGAATTTCTTGGAAGACAACAAATATAAATTTAAAAGGCAGACACTTATGTGATGAAGAATGTAGAAAATTAGTGGATAAAGAAAAAAAGGTGTGAGAGGTCATAGATTGTGAGAAGAATTGAATGTGGTTAGGACGTGCGTCTTGTCCCACACTAACAAAGTGGAAAAATCTACAGTTTGCAAGGCATTCTGAATGATGATGTAGGCTTGAACTTTTAGATTTAGTTGACATTTGAATAAAGTTGCATAGGGGTTTAGAGTAAAGAGAGAAATGTAATGATGTAGGCCAGCATGGCGTTCCACGATAAATTTGACAGATGGTCTTGAATTGTCTTCTACTACCAACTGAGTTAAATACAGGAGCCTTAAAGAGGCTAGATTCTGTACTTAACAGCACTATTCACTCCAAGAACTATTTACCAAATAGCAAATGGGAATAGAATAATGAAAAATGATAAATTGGATGATGAAATAAAAAGTTAGTATTAATAATTATATAAATAATAGGAAAACAAAAAAGTTGAAAAAATTGGTACATTTAATTGTGTAGGACCTAAATAGTATTATAAATTTAATAAACTATTATGAGGCTATTATGCATAAAAAAATCAAATTTATAATGAAATATATATGTATATATATATATATATATATATATATATATATATATATATATATATATATATATATATATATATATATATATTCTTGGTCAACGACCGAAAGGTGCCTCATCACTCAAGGTAAAATTATTGCACTTAATGGTGGATAAAATTACTTACATAGTAATATATTAACTTCATATATATATATATATATATATATATATATATATATATATATAAATATCGCAATATGTTTTCTTGTGTATTAATAAAGAACAAAAGTCAAAATACAAATACAAGAATTATATTTGAATTTACAATTCAAAGCTTTTCGTTGGCTAACAGTACCAACATCATCAGGAATATTCAAGTTGGCATCAGAAACAATACATATATCTTTAATCTGTGCATCTGTGACATCTGATTTCTACACAATCTGTGATTACAATTAATAATTATTTTATTTCATTCTCTCATATTTCTTTTTGTGTTTTCTCTTCGATTGACAAAGACCACTGTGTGGTTGAAATATATCATTGTTTAAGTGGTTTTATGTGTTTCTATTTCAAGACTACAGAGTGGACTCTTACCAAGGTAAGTCTGTCAGTCTCCTAGTCCAAAAAATGTAAATAATCTTTACCAACCAAAACTAACCTAAATATATATATATATATATATATATATATATTCTTGATATTTTACGTTATCCATTGTTTTTCTGTTGCACTGACTTTATGAAGTTAATATATTACTATTGTAAGTAATTTTATCCACCATTAAGTGCAATGATTTTACCTTGTGTGACGAGGCACCTTTTGGTCACTTGATCATTGTCGAATCACTGATTAATAAAAACAATTGAATAAAAACACACACAGCAATTTAATGAACCTACAGACCACATATACAGAAGACATACTATATAAAAACATCATACACGCAGATCAAGAGAAAATGCGTGTAACGTCAACAAATACCAATATCACGGACCGAACATTTACACCAGAAAAATATCAGTGATTCGACAATGGTCAAGTGACCGAAGTTTAATGTGGTTCAATGAACCACAGTGGTTCAAGTAAACAATGAAATATATCTCATCTGTCATGTCAGAAATATATTTACAACACTTTGAACAAATAATAATTAAACCTATAATAAACACACACAATATCTCACTATGGACAAGATATGTAGACGATATACTTGTAATATACCAACCTACCATTCACAACGAACACGTCATAATATTAAACAAACTAAATACATACAACGAAAACATACAATTCACTGTTGAAACAGAAACAAATAGAACAATCAACTTCCTCGACATTACTTTAAATATAAATGATAATAAAATAGAAACTACAGTATACAGGAAACCTACTTCCAACAACACCACAATACACTACAAATCTAACCACCCCTGGACACACAAAATTAACACTTACAGTAACATGATAAATAAAGCAATAAAATACACACAGGATAACAAACAAAAATTAAATGAAGAATTAGATAACATTACAAAAATAGCAATAGAAAATGGATACAACAAACACATTATAAAAAATATATACAATAAATTCACAAAAAAACCTAACCTCAACACAACACTACAACCGGAACACGAAAACAATAAAAATAAAAAAATCTACCTAAAATATAAATATACCAATAACAAAATAGAAAAAATAACAAATATATACAACAAAGAATACTACATTCCAACTTACAAACCAAACAACAAAATAATAAAATATCTTAGTAACAAAAACCACATAACAAATTCAGAAAAACATAACCTATCAGGAATCTACAAAATCACATGCAACAACTGTAACGCTTTTTACATAGGAAAAACATCCAGAACATTTAAAATAAGATTTGAAGAACATTATAGAGCATTCAAAAATAAAAATTCTAAAGTATCAAATGTTGCAGCACACCTAATTTCCCATAAACACGAAATTACAAATTACGAAAATAACCTAACCATACTGGAAATAAATAACAACCCAATAGAACTAAACTCACTAGAAAAATACCACATTTATAAAAACATACACAACAACTTAATGAATTTACAAACAACATATACAGAAGACATACTATACAGAAACCTCATACACACAGATCAAGAAATAGTGCGCGTAACTTCAACAAACACCGGCTTCACGGACGTAGCATCCACAGCAGAGAACAATCAGTGATTCGACAATGGTCAAAGACCGAAAGGTGTCTCATCACTCAAGGTAAAATTATTGCACTTAATGGTGGATAAAATTACTCAAAAATAGTAATATATTAACTTCATATATATATATATATATATATACATATACATATATTATCTGTGTGTGTGTGTGTGTGTGTGTGTTGTGTGTGTATGTGCATATGTGTGGGAATTTAGTATTAAAAACTCATAATTTAATTTTTTAATCTTGGACGAGTCCTATCTCTTTTACTTGTCCAAAGTTGTATATTCACAACTGAAGGCACTTGACAATTATATATGTTATTTCAGTATCGTAATGTTTTGTCAATTAAAGAAATGAAATTGACACAGTCATTTAAAAGTATTACCAATGTCTTAATTATAGTATGTTACACTATTTGTTTTTCATTTTGATAGCTCACCTTCTTTGCCCGGATCTCCTGCAAAATCTGGGTAAGTTGTGGATGTTTTATATATAGAATAATTGTTAATAAAACTGAAGGTTTGATTGTGGATGGTACCTAGTTGTTGAATAGTGTTAATATACTTATTAATGGGGGATTAGTAAGATTTATTTTAATGTTAATAGCAGTTTGAATTTTCATCCAAGTTCTGATAATTTTGTATTGGGTGCAAAAATTGTATTTCACTCTGGCATATACTTTTCTTATACTCTGTATAAATTCTTTTTTGGCTGGATTAAGACGAAGGAAAATGTCAGTAAAAAACAATGTGTAAAACATAGAGAATTTTTTAAAATAATATATCTTCTACCTTGTTTTAACCCTGTTGTAACAAAGGTCAGGTGTCTCTTTGTTAAATCAAGAGCAATGGAGTTCTGAATGCCTGTATAACAAAATTGATTTAGTTATGTTGAAAAAAATTTATCACAAATTATCTACAGCTTATTGTTATAAAATCTTGAATTTTGTAGTCAATTACGTTTTTTGAAACTTAATCACTTTTACATTAGCTTATGACTATCCAAACTTAATTTTGTAAATTTGTAAAAACTTACTGAGACAGAACGTTTTTGATCGCTCCATGGAGGTCTTCATCAGTGTCTAAATTTTCTACTTGGAGTTGTTGTTGTTAGGTTAAGGGGTAGCGGTTTTAAAGGCAGGTTTCTGATAGTATCAAAGAGTATGTGTGATTTGTAATGGGTTTGTTCGTTTAATATGTTTGTATATAATTTTTTTTTGTGTTTGTAAATTTCATATTGTTCTAGTGTGTTGAGATGGGGTCTTTTTGTTGATGTGTAAGATTTCTAGGTTATGGTAAATGTCTGTGAATTTGTGTCCTGTTTCTTTTAGGTGATTATAGAATGATGAGTTGGTGTTCTGTTTGGGTTCTGTCTCAGTAAGTTTTTACAAATTTAAAAAATTAAAGTTCGAATAGTCATAAACTAATATAAAAGTGATTAAATAAAAATGCTATAAAATGTTCTAAAGTCAAGGCTTATAACAAAAATTAAAATAAAATTATGTTTCAAACTTATAACTTTCAAGTATGTTACAAATCTACAACAGTCATTGTGATTCATATTTATTCAAAATTTCAGTTTTGTTTACTGTGGTTTTCACATACATGTTTATAACATCTTCCGTAAATAACTTTTTATTTTAGTTTATCAAATTTCACTTTATTGGACGTTTTTATGGACGTATGGGTGACACCGGCATGGCTGTTGAACTATGGAAGACTTTGTGACTGTATTATATTAAATTTTCTCTAATATAGCTTCTATAATATTCTTGGTTTTGTTAAGGCCAATAAAGGAATTTTGGCTCTCTCATCCACCTGATTCCTTCTTCACCTTGACAAGTTTTAGAGTTAATGTACACAACTCTAAATCAGACTTTCAATTTAAGTAATTCGTTTACCAGTTTCAAAAACTTTCTCTAAATACAGTACAGTATAAGGATTTATGTCAGCAACATCACTAATATAACAACTTAGAGCAACTGTGGCGTAAATGTTTATATTAATTAAAACAACCTCTCACCACAAATTCAACAAATTATATTTTAACCTTATGTACATTTCGACTACAAAGTAATCATCTTCAGAGGTATTTTTACAAATAACTGTTATTATTTGTAAAAATACCTCTGAAGATGATTACTTTGTAGTCGAAATGTATATAAGGTTAAAATATAATTTGTTGAATTTGTGGTGAGAGGTTGTTTTAATTAATATAAATCACTAATATAGTTATAGCTGTCGTAGTTATAGACAGTCTTCTTGTATTTTGTTTGTGTTGTTATTTAGCCATTGAATCAGTGAATTAAATCCCACATTAGGTTGTTCTAAAAATTAAGAAGGGGATTTCTGAGTTCCATGATAGTTTATTACTTCTTATAATTCATATCACAGAAACATAATTTATATTTTTCTCACAATTTGGAAGCTGGACAATTTGAGAATGTTCAATTGTTGAGAAAATTTTTTTAAAACATTTTCAATATTCACCCTTTTAAGACAATTCATTTTTGTTAAATAGCACGCGAGTAAGACCACACTATTTTTCCAGTTTTTGTAGTATTTATTGAATTCTTGTGTAGATTGCATATAAATACAGATAAAAATCTAATTTTTGTGTTATTTGTTCCGTAATTACCTAGGTTAGTTAAAATTGTTGTAATAAATCATTCATTTTCAAAGATTTTTATGCATAGTATTGATTCAATCTTACCATCATCAATTTACTTGATTTTCCAGGTTGTCTGTAAATTTCAGTTGTCTGTACTGATAAAAAACCTTACTCTTTTAAATTTTAGTCTGCACTTGCTACCATTATTATGAGTGAATGTAGCTATGGCTAGATTGTTTAATATTTGCACTATAACATTATTTACAATCTATCTATTTAACTATATTATTTCCTCAAATCTATAAGTACTCAATATATGTGAAATGAAATATTAACAAATATGTTTTAAGATGCATTGCCGATGAAGTCCCTTATCCCGCATACAGTTCGTGATTGTTTTCTAGCTTGAAGAAATAACCTACTTCACAAAATGTTTTCACAAACTAACATTAAAAAACAAAATCAGATAAAAAATTAGAAATTGTCAGAAATAATACTAAATAAGTTGAAAATTTATCCTTAAAATAAATAATTAGGAAATGCGTAAAGAAAATGTGCACCTTATTACCGTAATACACTACAGTAGAGACGAATTGAAGTACAGAAAAAAAATAGCGCGACCTGCTGTAAGGAAGCTTGCAGCTGTCTTATTATTGTCCTCATTCATCGCGGTATTTCTTGGAATCTATGTAAAAAAAAACATTCTGTTTTATACTGAATAAGCTTTCTTTTAGTTGTAATTATAACGTGATCTGTTAATTTTAAGAAGAACCACATTTTGAAATTCCGAGCCAATAAATCAGCACGCTGTCTGTTTCTATTGAAATTCAGGGTGCTGATATATCATTGTCTTAAAAGGGTTAATATCATGAAAATTAAATTAGTTATGGGGCATAAGGGCTTTCCATTGTTACTTAAAGAGTAAAAGCAAGACATAAGCACAAATAATAAAATCAATAATTACATTTTTGTAAATGTAAAAATATTAGAGCACAGTGAAATCATGTAAGTCTTCAATTAACATATTTGTTACTATATAACATTGTTGCATTTGCTAAAAGGAAATAAAATATATTTAATAATTATCAATAACAATAAATCGATATAAACTTGAGATTGATATGGTGGAGAACATTACATTTAAATTTACTATACAATATCAAGAGCACATGGTACAATATATTACAATACAAATATTTGCAAAAACCCCAATACCACAAAAATAATACAAATTAACTAACACTACAAGTTACCTAAGGTTAAACCCTCACGGATATTTTGATGACCATGTCATCATCATCAGAGGGTTGTATTACAAAAATTACAATCTAGAATACAATACTTTGTCAGTCTAGTTTCTTAATTATTGTATTCCAGATTGTAATTTGGTAATAAGACCCTCTGATGATGATGATATGGTCGTCGAAATGAACGCAAGGGTTTAATCTTAGGTAACCTGTAAAATTAGTTATTTTTAATTATATTTGTTGGTATTAGGTTTTTTCAATATTTTTATTGTAATTAAAATTTACATTGAATATTTACAGAATTGAACGCAGAAGACAAGAATCTAACAGAAGTGTGTCAAGATTTAGCACTAGGCTGGGCAAAATCAAAGGAGCATTGAAGTCACAGGCTGTGCTAGAAGGGCAAGCTTATGATGTTGATACAAGCACGGAATTAGAAGCAGATACTGAATACGTAAGTCAAGTTTTATGCTTCTAGGGTTAAACAATGTTTTTGGATTATGAGGATTAAAGTTTGTGTTAGTTTTCTTGTCTAAGCAGTTGGTTCAAATTTAAGTTCAATTTATGAATTGTACAAAAATTATATAATTTAATAGTTGCTGATTTCTATTTTATATTGCATTGTGTTTGTGGTAGGGGTTTATACGTAAAACATAAAGTTGTTCAGCTTCAGCTACTGCTGCAACTGGCCAATAATTTTTAGTAATGGGGCAGTCTATATATCTTTGACTAGAGTTCTAAGAGCCTTTGCAACTTTTTTATGCATTCAATTCAGTAAAGGGCATTGCCCTTTCCGAACTTTCTGAACAGGTGTATTATTTTTTTATAATAAAAAAAGTTGAAAATGAACTCATTAAAATACTACAAAATAATAATAGTGCTGGCGAGAAATAGGTAGTATCAGTTGATCGCATGCGAGTTATTCTCTAAATATGACTGTTAGTTCTTAGAAAAATATGAACTTAATTTTAATTTTACAAGTCATGATGTTCAAAATGAAATTTTAGGAATTGTTTCAGACAAAGTTTGTTTGTTATTCAACGTTATGTTTCTCTAGAAACTAAATCAGTCTTAATTTTGGACTTATGACTATTTTTGAATTTTGCAAAGGTATAAGTCTAAAAGCCCCCAATTTGCATTCTATGAGAAACATATTATTGAATGCCACAACCTAACTTACCAATAAAAAAAGTAGTTTAAAAATGTACCTTATAGAGTAAGTTTTTAGATCTATGTCGACAAGCTTTTCAATGTTCTCTATTTTTTGGGAGGAGTACTACCAAACTCCATTTGATACATCCAGTGCAATCTTGTGGCCCCCAAAACCAAACTTGTAACTCCGCCCTCGGTAAAGGGTAAGCTGGTTAGGTATTGGATAGTTATGCATTAGTTAACAAAGACACCATTTAGTTTCTCAAGAAAGTACCTCTATATGCCACAAGGAAAAAATTAATTTTTTTTAAAGCTCTGTGGTTTACTGAACAAATTTACCAAATCTTTCTTCCTAAGGTTTATAGCAAGTATTGATAAAACACAAAACAGAAACGTCTAAACAGATTTAAAATTATTTGTGGAAAGTTATTGAAGTAAAGAAACAATGTACATGCTGTAATATATGTCTATGTTTCAACCTGTTTATTCTTCTTTATTAGTTGTTTAGCGTCAAAATTTGAAATTTTATTTGTGAGCTATACAATATCAAGAGCACAGTGGTACAATATATGACAAAAATATAGGTAAAAAAACCCCAAAACCACAAAAATTAATAAAAAAATAACTAAAATAATTTACCTAAGATCTTTTGTGGTTTTGGGGTTTTTTCACCTATATTTTTGTAATTTATTTGTGAGCTTTTTAAAACAGAGAATGCATCTTTCTGTTTTGAATGAAAAGATATGGCCTAATAGTAGAATATCTCTGTAAAAACATTTAACATTAAAATGTATTTTAATATAAATAAAATTATCTCTTAATAAATCACAAACTGGAAAATAGGTATTTTCCATTTTTTTTTTTAAATGAGGTAGTTTACTCCATTATTATATTTTTTATGTGACTGCAAATGGATTATTTTGGGTTTATGTTTATTAGTTTGAGAAAACAATAGTTTTTAATTTTAAAGACCATTGAAGACAAATTTCTCGTGTTTAAAAGTCCCTAAAACTTATTTTATCTAAAAATTTTTAGTTGAATGGAAAAATATTACCATTTTGATTTTTAATGAGAAAAATGTTTGTAACACAGGCTGAGGCAATTCATTTTGAGACAGAGACAGAACGAGACTTGAGTGCCTGGCGCGTTTCCATACCATCGTTAACAACTCACATGGATCCTTCTACTAACAAGATTAGTACATACTTCAATATCACAGTCAAGCGGATTGATGTCACTCAAGGTAAATTTATTAAAACTTGTGAAATACTCGAGTGCATAAATAATATAAGAAATACACTTCAATGATGTTGTTAATGTCAAGTGTTAGTTATTAAAACAATTAACATGGAATAATAACTGTATTTCAAGTTTATATAATTTTAATACTTACATATAAAATAATAAAGCCAGTATAAATGAATTATTTATACATACATACATACACACACACACACACACACACACACACACACACACACACACACACACACACACACACACACACACACACACACACACACACACACACACACACACACACACACACATACACACACACACACACACACACACATATATATATATATCGCAGTATGTTTTCTTGTGTATTAATAAAGAACAAAAGTCTAAATACAAATACAAGAATTATAATTGAATTTACAATTATAATTCTTGTATTTGTATTTAGACTTTTGTTCTTTATATATATATATATATATATAGACGGAAAAACAATGGATAACGTTAAATATCAAGAATATATATATATATATATATATATATATATATGAAAAAATAAGAGAAATACAAATACAAGAATAATTTATCATGCAATTCAAACCTTTCCATTGGCTTTGGATTATTCCTGAGGATGTTGGTACTGTTTGCCAACAAAAAGTTTTGAATTGTGTAATTTAATAAATTATTCTTGTGTTTGTATTTCTCTTATTTTTTTCATTGTTACACAAGAAGAATAAATATTTTGTTATATATATATATATATATATATATATATATATATATATATATATATATATATATATATATATATATATATATATATATATATATATATATACCTAACCTATATATATATATATATATATAGAACTAACCTATATATATATATATATATATATATATATATATATATATATATATATATATATATATATATATATATAAAGAACATAAGTCAAAATACAAATACAAGAATTATAATTGAATTTACAATTCAAAGCTTTTCGTTGGCTAACAGTAACAACATCATCAGGAATATTAAACAATTAAAATTAACATATGTGCAAATTAGATCAAATAAATAGCTATGCCAAATCAATTACAATGTTGTTAAAATTTTTTTGTTTTTCTGCCCTAACATTACAAACACTGAATATATTATCAAATTTAGATTTTACTTGTATTTGTTCATTTATCAACTCATTATTATTATTATATTTATGTATTTCTAAAGCTTCATATATATTCATTCTCAGGCCTTTGTTAATTTCTTTTACAAGTATCATATTATCTATATTAGGAAATAAGTGATTATTATTAAGACAATGACTAGCAAGCATTGTTGACTACAATGACTACAATATAATTGATTTGGCATAGCTATTTATTTGATCTAATTTGCACATATGTTAATTTTAATTGCTTAATATTCCCGATGATGTTGGTACTGTTAGCCAACGAAAAGCTTTGAATTGTAAATTCAATAATAATTCTTGTATTTGTATTTTGACTTATGTTCTTTATTAATACACAAGAATACATATTGCGATATATATAGATTTTTTGGACTAGGAGACTGACAGACTTACCTTGGTAAGAGTCCACTCTGTAGTCTTGAAATAGAAACACATAAAAGCACTTTGCTTTTATGTGTTTCTATTTCAAGACTACAGAGTGGACTCTTACTAAGGTAAGTCTGTCAGTCTCCTAGTCCAAAAAATCTAAATAATCTTTACCAATCAAAACTAACCTAAATATATATATATATATATATATATATATATATATATATATTTATGTAAAACCAACGCAGACAAATTATACCAAATTATTCAAGTCATCTTTATAACCGAAAAATGGCAGCATTGTATAATTTATTACATAGAATGCACAACATACCGATGAACATAACTGATCAAATTAAAGAGAAAAATATAATATATAAAATTGGATTAGAAAATGGATATAAAAGAAAAACTATAAATAAATTAAATAACATAATAAGAAAACAGAAAATCAACAACAACTTTAAATAATACAAGAGAAAAAAAAGTTTGGACAACTTTTACATTCACAGGTAATGAAAAAAACAAAATTACAAGATATTCAAAGAAACAAATTTACAAATTACTTACAAAACTGATAATAAAATTAAAAATCAAAAAAGTAAACTTTTGTTCATGAGATTAGTTTCTTTTATATTTTTACTGTTGACTATATAGTCAAATGTGTTTGAAACAGATGATTCTAGTCATTGGACTGTCGAGCGGAGACTAGCAGATTTCTATTCTCTCGATGCCAAATTAACCGAGTTTCATGGAGAGTTTCCCGATGCACAGCTTCCTCCTCGAAGGCTTTTGACAACTTCTGGCTCAAATTCTCGCACTGAAACGACACAAGTATGTGAAACTGAATTTCCTGAAGCATTTGTCTAGATTACAGAGGTCTGTAGTGTTTTATTTAATTTATTGTTTGCTCAGATTAAATAATTTTTAATTTCTATTTGAAGTGATCAGTACATTGACATAGTAAACAAGAACACTTTTTTGAGATTTTCCAATAGAAACCAGCATCTCCCAATGAATTCAACCTGCTATCAATTGCCCTATTGGTGAATTATATGGTGTTTTGTAAGCGAAGAATTCAAACTCTGGTTTTGTACGAACTTTATGTTATAAAACAGATTTTCCCTAAACTTTACAATTTAAAATGTTTTAATTTCTAAATAAATTTAACAATTTTGTGTGAATTTACAAATGTAAATTGTATCCCTGAGCGTTGTTTCCTTAAACATTAAATAAAAGAAGAATGAGTTATCATGTAAGTCACTGAGTTACATTAATATGTAAGCCATCTTGTTGGACCTCCAAATAATGTTAGTGAACTTTATCACTCCATTCTCATCCTGCTTATTGCTATTTTCTTAACTTTATAATCTCAAATATTTAATTTAACTGTTTATTTGTTTTAACTGTAAATTTGTAATAACTGTAAATCTGTATTAACTCCTTTTACATAAATTTCATGTGTAAACATATTTAAATAAGTAGTATGCATTAAATGTACTTTATATATTTTTTGAGTAGTCCCTCACTTTGCAAGTTCATCTGTGGCCTTATTCCCCTGTATTCCCATATGAGACGGGATCCACTACATTACAATATTGATTACATCGTTTTTTACAATTTTATAATTCTTTTTTATATTCTGTACAATTGCACTACCTGTATTATTATTACTAGTCATTGCTTGTAATGAGGATTTAGAGTCCACCAATAAAACAATATTGGTATTAAGCCATAGTCTTAGAATCAGCTGTTGAAGAGCCTTGTTGATGTCAAAAACCATCAAAAGTTCTATCAGTGCAAGTAAGAATAAAAAGTATTAAAACATCTTATCAACAAGGTTTCAGGAATATGATGAAGGAAAGATTGAAGGACAAGCCCTATAATGTGTTTGAGGCAAATAGAATACTCCCAAGAAAAACATCTGTTGCTAATTTCAGACTGACCACAGGGCATGTTTGTCTCGCCGGACATCTCAGCAGAATGAAATTATTAGAATCCAACAGGTGCTCAATATGTGCACGCCAAATATTTATTATGGACATGAACCACTTCCTGGTCTACAGAGGACTAGATAAGGAAAGACAACAACGAAGGGGCTTACCTGGATTGTATTAGGAGGCAAGATCTTGAATGGTGTAAGCCAAGTGAGAGCCATTGAAAGAAGAATGGCTTTTTTGAGTATAGATTGGACACTTTACCCTTTCAATTCAATTTTTTAAATATACCGAGGCAGTGTATGTGTGTCTGTGTGTATATAATGTAAAATGGTAATTCTGATAATAATCTAAAAATCATGCATTGCAATTCATAGATCAACAGTCCTTGAGTAACTACAGACTGTTTGTTTGGTTTCTTTTTTTGTTAAAAAATTTATAAAATTTCCTTAAATATTTAATTGCCAATACCAATATTTAAAGATTTGTAATGGGTAGACTAGTTTACTATTTAATGATACATGATATGATTTAACCAAGATCATACTATGATTATAATATATGTTTAACCAAAATTAGATACATTAACAAAAATATAAAAGTTTTGAAATACAGTGACAAATATATTTATAGATTAATTAAAGTATATAATTAATTAAATAGATACTCTGTTAATAAAGAAAGTTTCAAGTTAAACAATTATATTAAATTTATTCCACATTTCAAATACTAGAACTCAGATATTAAATAAAGATATGAATCAGGAGAGTTGCAATGGGTTTGGTTTTGGACCCCCCATCTAGAAGCCATTTTCACTATTTTGTTTGCTAAACATCTGGTAGTAAGATATTAAGAACTTTCATAATATGCAGAGTAAATATTTTTGTTTAATCAAACACGTAACTTTTAATGACTAATTAAATTAAATTAATTAAAGCTTTAGTTATAGCTTTTTGATAGTGGTATTAAAATTGATTTCATCTAGGTGTATGAAGAATACTTACAAAAACTGCTGTCAAAACCAGCTCTTCGAGGCTCAGATCTTCTGTTTGCTTTTCTTGCGTGCCCTGATGAGTTTGTAGCTGAAGATAATACGCTAGGGCGACTTCTGAGAAGATCTGTTCCAATCTCACTTCGAAAAGAACGAGGACAAAATCTGGAACCATTCATTGCAACTTTCATTGCATCTACCGAAAGCAAAGTTAAAAATAGGTAAGTTTCATAATTATTGTTTCTTCAGTTATTTTACAGCGGTATAAAAAAATGTATTTATTTAATTTTTATTTAAAAATTTACCATCAGGTGGTATTCATTTTGGGGATTTTATTTTTATTAAAATTATAAATTGAAATTTATTTATACTGTTTTCAGTTGAACTAGTTTTTTACAAAAAATATTTTACCAATACTAAAGAATATAAGTTTTAAATTTAAAAAAATTCAGTAAACTCCCGATTATCCATGGGCGGATTAACCGGTTTGCGGATTATCCGGGGTCTGCCATTGTTTTACAAATATCCAATTTTTATTCCAATCAGATTCATCTGTTTAAATTTCCAAACGGTGAATTACGACGTAAATACATATAAGGCTTAATAGAAGTTAAGATGAAGGGAATAGATATGTAAATATGTATGTAGTAATTTTTACATTGAAAGGGAAGCATCCCGACGCGGGCCAGCGAAATAAAAGGGGTGAGCAGACTAATGTATAAAAGAGACAATGACAAAATGTTTGGACGCCCGAAAACCTAATGTGTATCAGAAGATTGTAAACAAATGTCAGCTAATCTCGGCTATAAATAGTCTAGGACGTGACATATGCATTATCCATGTCTGTCATATACATTATCGATCTTTATGGCTTTGTGACACACGTAACACAAGTAGACACTGTGCGACAAAATGGTTCTCAAGAAACTTAGATCGCTCATTAAAGCTAAATCAGTGCTCACAAAAAAACAAACGAAAGTGACAGATTTTGTTTGTATTATGTATAAAGGAAATTACATATGTACATCCATACTTACTTTTGACATATACTTATGTACGTATTGTAAATAGTTAGACATATAAATGTACATGTTATAATCCGTCAAATACATCCACATTTTAAATTATTTTCTGTATTTATTTTGTCCTCTGAAGATTATTTGTGAATTGCACTAACCGGGGTCATTATTTGTGTAATTTATGGTATAATAATCGATTATCGATCGCTTTGCGTATTCTTTGTTCATAGCGGATTATCCGGGGAATTCGTTATCCGGCATTGCCGGGCCACCCTATTCCACGGATAATCGGGAGTTGACTGTATTGTGTTCCATTCTATTTCCTAGATTTAATAATAATTATTTTAATCTTGTTTTCAAGTTTCTTGGTTTAATACAAACATAAAACCAAAGCAAGGGGAATAAATTGAATGTGTTGTTATAACAATCAGTTATTTACTTAAACAACAGTTTATGACTATCCGAATTAAGATTCACTGAACGCAATGGAGTACAAAATTCAAGAAATCAATTATTGTAACAATAAAAAGTATAGATGGGCTGATTCTGATTCTTGATTCCAGGAATTGTCGATTCTAATAGTTTGGAGAAATCGTCAATACTCAATTTGTCATTGATTAAAGTGCCTATTCCGATTTCTTGATTTTAACTGTTAAAATAAGTATGAGGTGTAACTTATTGGAAAAATAATTTATCATCAACTATGCCTTATTTAAATATAAGTTGCTTTATGAATTAATAATTAAAGCAATTGCTGATTTGAGATAACAAAAATATTTTTATTATTTATGACACAACAACAAAGACAATTGGAAGCATTTCCGGTCTGTTTGTTTGTCCATCGTTCATCTTGCTATGCTATCTCAATTTCATTTGGGTAGGCTCAACTCTCTCGTCTGGTCGCCACTGCTTCATAGATGTCAAAACAAAATACAAAGAAAAAGTAGTTCCAATTTCTCCAGTTATAGAAACTGCAATGGTTAGTACCGATGTGATATTGTAATTGTCCACTGAAGTTCACATTTGTCATTTAAATAAATCATTTTATTTATCCAATATGTTTGTCATGCTTTCAGAAATTCTTAATTATAAATGAAGATTGAATGTTTTGTATAGCCTATTATATTAAAACAGGACTTTTGAAAAACTTCCCCTTATGACCAGTTAACTAAATGAGTTAACTAAATTTGTTATTAAAGAATACCATGTAGGCATATATAACTTGAAAGAATAAATTTAAAAATTGAAAGACAAATTTTAGAATAAAAATTTTTAGGTATTGGCCCATCCGTATTTAAAATGATGAAACATATTTTTCTCTGGAATTTCTGAGCTGGATTAGAGGATGTCACCTATTATTCAGACATCTTTAATCAATGTCAGAGGAATTTCTACTGAAACAATAAAATAAAAATGAAATTATTCATATTACTAACCATTTAAAATTAACTACCAGTTTGCTATTTATTGCTAAGAATTTTGCATTTGTTTACAGTAAAATTGAATGGAAAGATATGAGCCAGGAAATGTCACCACGACATATTCGTAATATAAAATCAAACATTTTTGGCAATAATTTTGGTATTGATGAACCAGGATACTTTTTACCATCGTCCTGGATTCAGCCATTACCGCTAAACAGTCCTGTCAGATGTCTTGTGTATTGTGGTATGTTAATGTGGAATTTAATTTCTGTAAAATTATTTAAATTATGGTTATTATTTTTTATTAAAAAAATTTCAAGTACTGAGCGTCATCACAAAAATTAAAAATTGGTAATCATAGATCTTGGAAAAATGGCAACTTGAATGAATTACAATAAAAATATTGAAAAGAACCCCAATACCACAAAAATAATCAAAAATAACAAATAAGACAAGTTACTTAAGATTAAACCCTTATGTACATTTCGATGACCATGTCATCATCATCAGAGGGTCTTGTTACAAAACACAATCAAACCCTTGTAGGTTGGGGAATCAATCCCAGAAACTATAGGTCTCATTGCTTTCCCTTCCTTGTGGATTTTTGGAAGGCAATATAACCTAGGTATAACAGGATTAGAAATTTTAAATTTATAAATATCTTTCTTAGGAATGACTAAACTACAATTCTTAATAGTATCGTTTGTAACTTGAACAAACTTATTTAGTGGGTTTTTAACAATTTTCTGATAAGGGCCTTCTTCTAACATTTTAGTTACTCTATTGACATAATCGTTCTTATCTAAAACTACAATTGTATTACCCTTATCAGCTTTTAAATAATAACAATCTTTGTTACAAAGACCTTTAACTAACTCAAAATTATTTTTAACATTAGCCGGTTTATTGGCCATACGAATATTATTTTCCATTTTAATTTTACAGGCGTTTCTTATGTAATTTTTATCTGACTCTTTTAAATTAGAAATACTACTTTCTATATTAGCTACTATATCAACTACAGTTTTGTTAGTGTAATTACAATGTGCAAAATTTAACCCTTTACTTAATAAATTAATTTCTTCTCTATTAAAAGTTTGGCTAGATTCATTACGAACTAGCGGACAGGTAGGGTTTTTATTATTATTACCTATTTCATCCAAATTTAAATGTTTACTAATTGCTACAAATTTCTTATCCAGATTTTTTACCTTACAATCAATTTTATGCTTATTTATTACATACATTTTTCTACAAAAATTATTCCAAACAATAGCGTTAATATCCTTTGCTAATTTGAGGTGTAAATTGTACTTTTTCAATTCTAAATTAGCTAATTTACTATAAAGATATTTAATTTCTAATTTTAACCATTTGAGTTTCGCAAATTCGATAACTCTCTTGGTACGTGAATTATTACCTACCTTTTATCAAAATGGTTAGCCTATAAATTTACTTCTTTAAAAGAAAAACGTGGTATGTTTCCTATTAAAAATAACATAGAATTTGTCAACAAGGTTAAGAATATAAAACTTAGTAGTACTGATATTATGGTATCTTTTGATGTAAGTTCGTTGTTTCCTAGCATTCCTGTTAAAGAAACTATATTGTTTGTTGAAGATTTTTTAAAAGAAAACAACATCGAACCTATTAAAATAAACGAATATGTCAAATTAACTGAAATATGTATGTACCAAAATTTCTTTAAATTTAATAATGAATTTTATAAACAATGTGATGGAACTGCTATGGGTAACAGTTTGTCTCCTTTCATTGCTGAGCTTTTTATGAGCAGATTTGAAGAAAACTTAAAGAATAGTATTACTTATTTTCCTAGGATTTGGTTAAGATATGTTGACGATGTTTTTGCGATCTTTGATAGCAGTAAATGTAATGTTGATGTTTTTGTAAACCAACTTAATAGTATACATAGTTCCATTAAGTTTACTTATGAATTAGAAACTAATAATCGTTTACCATTTTTAGATATTCTGTGTATTAAAAATCATGAAAAAATTGAATTTGATATTTACAGGAAACCTACTAACAATAACAGATATATTTTAAATAGTTCCAACCATTGTTATACACATAAAATAGCAGCATTTAACAGTTTGGTTAACAGAGCTATCAATGTACCACTTAGTCCTAGACGTTTTTATAAGGAAATTAATTATATCAAAGGAGTGGCTAGATATAACGATTTTGATACCAAAATTATAGATAATATTGTTAGAAAACAAAGATTAAAATATGTTTTGAACACAACTACCACTCTTCAAAAAGAAGTTAAAAAATGTACTTTTATTAGTTTACCTTTCGATAATATTTTAACAAAAGGGTTAGACTCTATTTTTAAAAAGGTAAATGTTAAGATAGCCTATAAAACTCAAAATAAACTCAAGCATTTATTGTGTAACCCGAAAGATAAAATTCCAATGTTGGAAAAATCAGGTATTTATAAGATAATTTGTAGTACTTGTAACGAGATGTATATAGGTCAAACTAAAAGAAAAATTGTAACCAGATTTAAAGAACATCTTGCCCATATTAAATATGAAAGACCTGAAAAATCAAGTGTAGCAGAACATGTCCTTAGTAATCAGCATGATTTAGATAAAAATGTTATTTTAGCTAAATGTATAAACTCAAAAAAGTTACTTAATAGTTATGAAAGTGTTTTATAGTCAAATCAAATTGTAAATTAATGAATGCAGATAAAGGACCTATTCCTTACTCACCATTATATACTTTACTTAAATAGCTTTCTTCAAATTACGATGTTTTAATCTAATTACTTTTAGTTTAATAATTGTTATTGCTGTAGTTTTTATTACATATGTATTATTATAATGTAATTTTTGACATAACCTATTTGGTTCCTGATGGCCGATCGTTATTTGTCGGTTGAGGGCGGAGAGGGGGCGGAGCTTACCTCACGCCTATATATAGCGACCGCGGAGAACGATTGGTATCATTCTAGTTTGTAACTTCTTGTGTGCTAGATTGTGTTTTGTAACAAGACCCTCTGATGATGATGACATGGTCATCGAAATGTACATAAGGGTTTAATCTTAAGTAACTTGTCTTATTTGTTATTTTTGATTATTTTTGTGGTATTGGGGTTCTTTTCAATATTTTTATTGTAATATATTGTACCACTGTGCTCTTGATATTGTGTAATAACTTGAATGAAGATATAGCCAATCAATTTGTTTATTACAATCCAGTTATCTAGTTAATAATATAATAATATAGTTAATAAAAAATATTTACATATGTGTTGAAAAAATTACTGAAATAAAAATTTGATTTTACAAATACCATCGAAGTTGGTTCTTAGGAATTTTCAGGATGCTTAACCCTCTGCCGGTCGCGTCTTACACTTTTACATTACTGGTCGCGTGGAGCATGGAGTGCCGCCCATCATTTTTCGCCTATTTCAAGTAGGTATTTGGTAGTAAGTGATTAAATTTTACAACTTTTTAATAGAAACTTGTTTTAATATACAAGAAGAACAACTACTTACAATAACTTATTTTATTTTGTTATAAAAAGGATAAAAACTTTTATTACATTTTTTCAGTTTCACTTTCTTGATTTGAACAGTGATCACACTTGATTATATTTTTAGAATGGTTTTTACAAATAAATCTGGTGCATTCTGTACAACGCACTGCGGTATTGTTGAGCAGCAAACACATCTTCCAGATCCAGTAGCTACAGGAATATTTGGTACCACGTCTCTGTTTGGACTAAGGAACTGTATGTATTTGGGGAGTTTTTTAATTTGTGCCATTTCTTTCAGGTGATCTTCCATGAGTGCTTGAGAAAGCTGTCATTACTTTCTGGGTTGTAAATTACAAAAGAATTTATTTCCGCGATATCCAAGTGTCTATAAAAAAGTGACATTGGCCACTGTCTTGTTATTCGAGAGGTTGAGTACAGGAAGGATAGCTGGTCAACTGTATCAACTCCGCCCTTTGTCGAGTTGTAATCCATTATGGCTTCTGGTTTTCCCGTAATTTCATTTATGGCTGCGTCGTCGTGCATAGACGAAAGTAATAAAACAATTTTTTTTTTGGATGAAATGAAATAAGCACTAAGTACTCATCCTGAAATCCGAAGATGGAACTACCTGTTTCTCTTGATTTACCAGCCTGAATAAACAGTGATGGGATTTCCCGTTTATTTTTTTTTAGAGTCCTGAGAATGGTTAGACCATTTTTAAAATGATGTTCTGCCAATGGAATGCTGGTATAAAAGTTGTCGGTATAAGCTATCCCTATGAAAGAAAAAAAATGTAATACCTACATTATAATTTTAGAAATTATTTGCTAAATTAATTATTAATTAATTAATAAAATAACACAATAGCATAAATTTATTTGTTTTAAAACAAAATTATAAAAAATAATTGTGAAATATAATAATAATATACTTACATGAGTGGTCGCGTGAAGTATTCTGTGCTACAACGAGGATGTGTCCGTGATCAAAGCCTGTTGGGAACTGAATTGAGATAAAATTAACCAAAATAGATGATTCATTCTATTATCAATATAGTCAACAGCAAATACTAGGAATGGCAAGTACCTCCTTTCAAGATTGTAAGAACTTATAATGAATAGGTGAAAGGGCAGCACACAGTGCCACCACGCGACAGGCTGAGGGTTAAGGAAGTTTCCTTTCTACAATGGGAATAAAATATATTTTCTAAAAACTCATTATAGTTATATTTAATTCAATATAGTGAGGTTTATTGAAATTTAAATTAATATATTTACTGACAAAAAGTATTGAATTTCAACTTAATAATGTACATTAATAAAACCATAAATCAGCTGTTTTTAACATAACTTAAGAACAGCTGTTGTTTGAAATCAAATGCTATTACTTAATTTAAGCTAAATCTAATGAACTTAAATATGTGATGTTGGGAACTGAAAGTTTTTTCTCTATGTCAAAAGTGTCAGGAGTGGCCAAAGACATTTCAACTTCAAAAATCATACCTAGTTCTTGTTTTTTCTAATGACATTTTTGTTTTGTTTAACCAGTTATGATTTGTTTCCTAGGAAAAGGTAAAAAGATCTGAAATCTATTTTATCATTAATTTGAAACGGAAAAGCATTGCAAAAGCAGCTACTCGTTTAACATAACTTTATCCAGACAATACTTATGGAGGGATATAACTTTGTTCTTCTTATTTTCA
The DNA here is from genome assembly GCA_036971475.1 of Prosapia bicincta. Classification (NCBI taxonomy): domain Eukaryota; kingdom Metazoa; phylum Arthropoda; class Insecta; order Hemiptera; family Cercopidae; genus Prosapia; species Prosapia bicincta. Next base: position 282,871,596 of record JBAIZL010000005.1, on the reverse strand, counting down.
AGTCATAATTAATTTTATATATAGATGCCAATGGAATTAGATTTGTTCTACCTCATAATTAGATTTTTTTAAATGTTTTAGAACTAGTATTTGCTTTAAATTTGCAATAAAGACGGCTATTTTTAGCCAAAAAATGTTCTACCACATTAAAACATTTCCTTTTGCACAAACAAATGTTTTAATGAAAAGGTCTTAATATTATTAACTAACCGCAAATATATACAGAGATTTTATTTTGAATGAAAAATAAAATTTTTTGTTGACCATTTTAAAATTATGCAGTATGCAATGAGCTTGAATATCAAAATCTTGTAGCTGTTCATGATGAGCTGGTTGTTAATTACTTATTACACTTTTGATATAACTTGTGACCAGACTTTTTGCTAACTAAAAGTTGTTAAATTGTTAACTTACACTTGGAGGAAACGTTTTCGTCTTACGCCTTCTTCAGCCTCGTTACTAATTGAATGTCTTAAGTGTTCTTGATCTTGTATTTCTGTTTGTTGTATATTGGTTTCTGTGTCAATTATAATTGCTGTTTTTGTTTTATTGTTATCTTTGTAGTGTATATTATGTTTTAGGCCTTTATTGAGGCTGAAGAAGTTGTGAGACAAAAACGTTTCCTCCAAGTGTAATTTAACAACTTTTAGTTAGCAAAAAGTCTGGTCGCAAGTTATATCAAAAGTGTAATAAGCAATGAGCTTGAATAGAAAATAGAAATTTATTGTAAGATTATTTAAAGAAGTTAATATTTTTGTTCAACTATTAAAGGGGTGCAGCAAAAAAAACCTGACGGGTTTTATGTAAGAATATTTGCGATATTAATGAACCTTTTATATATTTATTATTTTTTAAAAATTACAATGATTAGTGAAAATCAGAAATAAAAATTTATATGATAACTCTCAAGATTTAAAAATTACATTATTTAAATGGTGCCAGTTCCATGCCATACATTCTTCTAATCTCGTAGTGAAACTGTCAAACACTTTTCCTTACATCTTACTTATTATTGTGAGTCACTTGGTTAATGGCATTTTTCAGTTCTTGTATTTTGCCGAGTTTACTACTATACACTTTTGATATGATGTATCCCCAAAGGAAAATGTCACAAGCAGTGAGATCAGGCTAGTGGGCTAGCCAAGCAATATGTCGCCATTACAAGAAATGTCACGGCCACTAAACTTTCTCCTCAAAAAGTCCATGACCACATTAGTTGAACCCAAATTTTTTTCAGAGGGAACCGTTTCCTTCTGAATTCAGGGATGAATAGTGGCAGCTTGTTTTCGAGAAGGTCGATATGGCTATTCAGCACAGTTTGTCTCATTCGCTGAATGTTGTCTGGTGTTCTGACTGACCTTGGACGACCTGTAAGCTTCCGTTTTAAGGTTGAACCTGTAGTTCTCAAGTTATTCACTCATAGAATAACTGTTACATGATGGAATGCATTCCATACGACCCACATTGAAATGTTTACAAAATTTACGTTCTGTAACAACACAAAAATCGCTACTTTTGAAATACGCCTCAATGGCTAACACTCGGTGTTTACTAGACCATTGATCAATTGCTACTGAAATGGCATTGTGTATGCTTGAGAATGTAACAGTCTCCCCCCCCCCACTCGAATAGTTGGCTTCGCACGAAACAAAACCGTCAGGTTTTTCTACTGGTCCTTGTAGTAAAAAACCTTGCACATGCTTCAGCTTTACTATGTGTAAGCTCTTTCAAGACAAGAAGAACAATGTTTCTCAAAATTCTCTCAACTTCAAATCAAATTTAATGAACTAATTTTAGTTTTATATGGGAGAAAAACTTATAAAAAAACGCAACATATGCAGTATAGTTATTTGGTCCCTTTTGGCTTAAAAAAAAAACGCAACATATGCAGTATAGTTATTTGGTCCCTTTTGGCTTAAAATAAGTGATAACATATGATTACATAATACAACTGATTTTATGTTTTAGGTTATGTGGTAGAACAGCTGTTTAACTACATAGGTTATTTTACTTTATTTATTTTAATTGTAGTTAATTAATAAAAATTAACTAAAATAAAATTTTCCTTTGTTGACCTAGTCAGAATTGTCTTTGAAATTTTTTTGTTTATATTACTTGTTCATTCAGATAATTAGAGCAGTTTACAATAATAGTATACAAGTACATTATCTCTTTAGTAAACAGTTGATACCCCACACTCTCTCAGGACACAAATTGTAGCTAATATCTAGAGGCTTTTTTTTACACTAATGAAATAGATAATTTTTAATTAGGAAAGGCTATTTTCAGCTTTATCAGAAAACTGACAGTTAAAAATTATATGACCCAAACACTGACATTTAAAATGGACACAGATGTGTGTGTATCTAACAAAATTTATGCCTTCATCCAACTGGTCTCCTCCTTTACTATTACCACCTGATCATCCTTTGAACTGAATATAAACTTCATCAGGCAAAGAAGAATAATCTATTGAACACGGTTTTTTCATTTATATGGATTGATTTTTATATTTGTTGATTCCATCTTCAATGTGAGCTACTAGTTTTCACTAAAACACTTGTAAATATTTACAAATTTGCCTATAGTAGCACTTACTCAGTAGCACCTACTATAATAGCACTAATAACACTCACAAAGTACACCTACACCACCATAATATCCCACCCCCACCCTAATCTACAAAAACCTTGAGATCAGTTACGGTCTGAGTTGACAATGGGACACATCTCCCGAAACGGCCGTCCTCAACAAATATAAGTAAGTGCTACTATAGACAAGTTTGTAAATATTTACAAGTATTTTAGTGATGGATTAATTGTTGAAAATATGAACATAATTTGTTATTAAAAATTGTACATATATTATACCAATTTCTCATCATTTTCTTCAATATTATTCATTACTTTCAGGTATATATTTAATTGGCTGGTCCTCTACAGTGACAAGACTAGTATTGGCTTTGCAGTCACTTTTAGGCAACACTGTGGATGCTTTTATTCGCTACTGGTTGGATCTCAAACTGAAATATCTTCTAGTACCTCAAAGAATTGCACATCTTATTCGTCTTCTGCAATGTATGACAATTTTTTCTATAGAATAATTTAAAAAGTAAATTCCACTTATTGTTTGTATTTAGTCATATTGAGGACAAACTGAGAATCAGTCTGTAATTTTCTTGAATTATTTTTAATTAGGTCCGTTTTTAAAACTTTGTTTGAAATTTGTTTAAATCTAACCTAGTTAATCCATTCTTGTTATTTTTTAACTTAATTTCGTGTTCAGTTTTTAAAGCAGCTTTCATAATCATAGTAATTTTGTCACAATTAAGTATTTTTATTAATGCAGTATTGTCAATGTACACCTAGCACATTTCAAATAATTTATTAAATATTATTTTTCTAGTCTTAGGTTGTTCTACGTATTTGTAAACCTAGCCATTTAACATTTTTATTACCACAATGTTAACAAAATAACTATTTGTACTTACAACTATAATAATATTATTTAAAAAAAAAATAGATAGGCCCATTTGATTGTTACATATTGATTAAATACACCAATATCGAATTAACAGCTTTTCTGTGAGTGTTGTAAAATAAAAATTAGTAGACCATTGCTTACTGTACATCATGAAATGCAATATTTTAATACGTTCGCTTCCGCAATATAATAAAATAACTGTTGTTATAGATCAGCTGACTGACATATGCGCAGTACAGTCTCTCTTCCTAGACTGATGTCCTACATATGCGCCGCTCAGAGTAGTTGAAATGGACTAACGGCTCATGGACTAACGCATAATTGGGACACTTTTTGCGTGTAACTTTCATTCCTCTGACAAATCAGTGGTTTATTTAAACAGCTTGATATATTCGTATCTGCCTATAGATATGTCCGATGTTAATGTGGGATATTTGGTCTCTTAGTTATCAAGGTCAATCACGTCAAAGTACAGTTGACACTCTTGTTTATTCCTTCGGTCCACTGCGGTAGTTGTTAAAATTTTACTAAGTTTACTCTAAATGATATTTATCACAAAAGACGTAAAGGTGTCACAAGTGATGAGAGCGTTTGTAAATATTCTGTATAGTGTATGGAACTCAAATTGAAACATATTTCATCTGTGTTACAATGATATTTATACCGTCTGTATTTTTTCAATATACAAGCAATCTGTCTAGCATGACTAGCCAAAATGAGTTAGTTGATATAAGCCTTTATAGTGGCTGTTATGTGGTACGTTGGTCAACGATAGGATTTTCGTGCTATAGACTCACCGGCTCATATATGTGCCATTGTAAAAACAAAAATATACATTAAACAAACATACTTCTAGGGTTTTTATGTTGTATAATAACTTATTACAACATTCCACTTATGGTCTGTAACAAAGGTCGGATCCACATTAATATGGTCTGTGTGGAAAGATCAAATTCTTATCGCCAGTATGTCGAGAGAAACCACATATGCACTGCTCGGTAGCTAACTTTTAAAGTTTTCCCCGTAAGAATAAAAATAAAAACTTCAGGATTAGGAAATACATTTTTCGTTTTTGAGAATTTACAGGAGTTTTAAAATAATCGTAATTATACCTCAAAAATGAATAAAACTTTCTCCAGAAGCATTGTTGTCTTTGTATAAATATCCCATACGTTTGTACTGAGGTCAAGAAGTATCATAATATAGTGCTATGTTATTACAGGGGCTATTTATGAGTCAAGGCCAAATACTAACTTTGTGCAAGATTCATTACAAGAAACTGGAGGATGGAGTAAAATTTTAAAACTTCGTGTGTACAATACTCTCTACGTTTCGTTGCAGTATCCACCTTTAAATAAACAGGTAAATAAACTTTCTAACTCTTGTATCAAATTTCAAAATTAAAATTCCAATTATGTGTTATTACACCCTACATTTCAAATTTCACACTACACCCAATTAGACTACAATTTACTAATGTTAATCCTCATAATCTACACTAATATATACAAATCTAATGGTGTCTGTCTGTGTTCCTCAATCACGTAAAAATTACTTTACCCATTGTGCTGAAATTTTACATAGACATTCATAGGGTCCCTGGTTAATAGACAGCCTTATTTGTATTTAGAAATTCCGCCAGGGCACCTTCCCATGATCCGAAAACCCCCTTAACACTCAATTTTCTATACTTCATTTATACTTAACTTGACTTTATCAGTTGATAATCAACTGTAACAGTCACTTTTGAACACATTTAAATAGCTGATAATAATTGTTTGTTATTCATTTTCTAGGTTAGTTATAATTTACAAATGTTATGTTAAAAGCAGAAGTTTTTCCTTCCCTTGGTTTTCAAGATAATAATCAGTAAGTTTATAGTTTAATATATTTATTATGAACTAATCTATACTATTATATAAAAATCTAATGGTATCTGTTTGTGTATTACTCAATCACGTAAAAACTACTGGACCCATTGAGCTGAAATTTGGTATTTATTTCCCATTTCAACATGTTTGATTTTTGCAAACAAAAATTATATCGGGCAACGCAGAAAGCCATCAAGAGATACAAAAAAAATTATGAAAACTCTCACTCATGCACCAAAAATTTACAATTTTGGAAAATTGTAATATCCCCCAAATGTGGTGCTAATAGTGCTGGTAAAAATACACATTGCCCACCCCCAATACAATGCATATAAAATTAATCAAAAACATGCCCTGAAGCTATATTGATAATTATTGTTTTTATTGCCGAGGAAGGTTAATTTTATATACCTATGAAGTATCCAGTCAGGATAGATTTGGTTGTAATTTTATACATTTAACCAAATGTACACATGTAATGCTAGAATAGAGATCAAATGACGAAGTATTACTCCGAGGAAGTAGACTTCTAATTAGGTAATGTTATATAAAATTACAACCAAATCTATCCTGATTGGACACTTTACAGGTATATTTTAATATAGCTGTAAAGTAATGTATAAAATTACAACCAAATCTATCCTGATTGGACACTTTACAGGTATATTTTAATATAGCTGTAAAGTAATGTATAAAATTACAACCAAATCTATCCTGATTGGACACTTTACAGGTATATTTTAATATAGCTGTAAAGTAATGTATAAAATTACAACCAAATCTATCCTGATTGGACACTTTACAGGTATATTTTAATATAGCTGTAAAGTAATGTATAAAATTACAACCAAATCTATCCTGATTGGACACTTTACAGGTATATTTTAATATAGCTGTAAAGTAATGTATAAAATTACAACCAAATCTATCCTGATTGGACACTTTACAGGTATATTTTAATATAGCTGTAAAGTAATGTATAAAATTACAACCAAATCTATCCTGATTGGACACTTTACAGGTATATTTTAATATAGCTGTAAAGTAATGTATAAAATTACAACCAAATCTATCCTGATTGGACACTTTACAGGTATATTTTAATATAGCTGTAAAGTAATGTATAAAATTACAAAAAAATCTAACATAATTGGAGTCTTTATAGCTATATTTAAATATATGTTTATGTAGTACGGCATGTCGATGATACACGGAGGTAGTACTTCTTACATATTAAGACGTAGGTCTTCTTTGTATCCCTGATGACTTTCTGCGTCACCCGGAAGAAATTTTCCCTCTAAAATCGAACTTGTGAAAACAGGGAATAAATACCTGAAATTTTACATGGACATTCTTCGGGTCTCTGGTTAACACATAGGCCTATTTTTATTTAGAAATTCTGTCAGGGCACTGCCCCACTGGCCCCGGAAACTCTCTTAACGGTAGGTTTATAAACTATAGTTGATATATTTATTGGGAATTAATTTCAGCAAATTAAATTTTACCCAATTCCAAATTAAATCAATACAAATATTCATCAAGCCCGTACAAAGGACGGGTACTCTGCTAGTTATCTATAAAATCACAAAGAACTGCCAAGAATAGTTTCCTCCCTAACCATTAAAATCAAGAAGACTAGATATATCTTTTGATTAATAACTTTTACATTACGTTATGACTATCCGAACTTTAATTTTGTGTAAATTCATCAGCGAGACACTGTTGAAGATCGCCACGTTCTGTCTCAGTACGTTTTTACAAAAAATTAAATTTCGGAGACACTGATGAAGATTGTCACCGAGCGATTGAAAACGTTCAGTCTCAGTAAGCTTTTACAAACTTACAAAAAATTAGAGTTCGGAGACACTCATGAAGAACACTATGGAGGGATCAAAAACGTTCTGTCTAAGTAAGTTTTTTCAAAAAACTAAAGTTCAGATAGTCATAAATTAATGTAAAAATTATTAGGTTTCACCAAATGTAATGAACTACAAAATTCAAGAATATCTTTTGAATTCGTTGTCCTAATTACTAGATCAAAATTGTAAGTGCTAATACAGGCAGGGTTTTTTATATGTTATCTATTATTGTATACTAGTAAAGTTCAAGTTGGAAATAAACACTCTATTAATCTTTTAATTAATGCTATATGCAGTATTTACAAATTAATGTCTATATTTTTGGTGTTTGGACTTTATCCTTTGTATTGCGTTGTTTTATGGCATATTAAAGTTTGATTTAAAGGCTATATTAAATCCTTATTTTTGGAGGTTTTGAGCTAACCTTTTATAAGATCTTCTGAATATATGTGAGTGTGAAGAATTTTGTTTCCCCTGTTGTAAATACAATTACAAAATATTCTATTCCACACAGACTGAACAAAAAATTAAATCAGATATAACAAAGGTTATAAAACTTTTCTGTGATATACAATCTAACACGCAGTTTATGTCCCAGTTCCTACATAGACCAAACAGGAAGGTCTTATTGCACTTTATCAAGAACATACAAAAACACTCACAAATGATAATAGTAACCAAATTTTACTGAACACCTCTATAAAAATCACAACTACACAAACTTGAAGTTTCTTGATGTAATCATCTTGAATTCACTGATTAAACTAATTTTACACTACTTAACTAAGTGAATACGTAACTGCTTACTTGCTGACGCGTTTCAAAACGATCGTTCCTTTTTCGAAGCTAACCTTCTACTAGCGGCTTCTGGCTCTTTACGAACGGTATGACAGGGTTGGATTTATGCCATTGGGTAAGGTGTCGGCGTCTTGTGTGATGTTTTTGAAAAGACTATTGGCTTCAAAGTGTGTGTGGTCATTAAGTATATTTTCCCTGTCTGTTGCGTAGTGTTTGTAGATTTCATATTTTTCTAAGGTTGTTAGTTTTTTTACTCTGTTTTAATGTGTGTAGAATATTTAAATTAGTGTGTCGGTATGTGTGTGTTGGGTGTTATTTAGGTGTTTTGCGTAGCTGGATTTAGGGTTTGTTTGGGTAATATGTTCATCGAAGCGAGTGTAGAATGACCTGCCGGTTTGACCGATGTAATAGTTGGGACAATCGTTGCAAGTTAATTTGTAAATACCTGAGAGTTTGTATATGTCAGTTTCTTTTTGAAAAGGTTGTGTGTTTTCTTAGTGTGTTTGTTGTTTTGTAGGATATTTGGTAATGGTGTTTTTTAAATGTGGAGGCTATTTTGTGTGTGTTTTTATTGTGGTAGGTGGGGGATATGTATTTGTTATTTTTTGTGTGGCTGTTAGATGGTGTTTATGTTATATTTTCCTGAGAATGTTGTCTATGAGTGTGTGTTGGTAGCCGTTTTGTTGGGTGATGTATTTTATGGTATTAAGTTCTTCGTCGTAGTCTTTCTGTAGCATTGGTATGTTTATTATGCGGTGTAACATATGATAAAAGGCAGCGTGTTTATGTTGTGTGGGGTGATTAGATGTATTATGTATGACCATATCTGTAGTTGTTGGTCTTCTGTATATTTTGAAATTATGTCTAGTGTTGTGTTTGGATAGTAAGATCTAGAAAGTTTATTATATTGTTTTCTTCTAACTCGAGAGTAAATGTGAGGTTTTGGTATATGGTATTAATGTAATTATGTAGTTGTTTGATTTGCATTTTGTTGCCGTTGTATAATATTAAAATGTCATCTACATATCTATGGTAGTAAATTATTTTATGTGTGTGGTTATTGTTCTGTAGAATATATTGTTGTTCAATGTGGTGTAGGAATATTTTTGCTAGGATGCCTGAGATAGGGGAACCCATTGGGAGGCCATCTTTCTGAGTGTAGTATTTGTGTTGGTATGTGAAGTAGTTTTGTGATGTGATGAGTTTGGTGAGTGTGATTATTTCATGTGTGAGTTTATGTGGCGTGTTGTTTGCTGTGAGCATATTTTGTAGTATGTTCAGTGTTTGTTCTATTGGCACATTAGTGTAAAGGTTTTTTATGTCGAATGAGGCTATGGTGGAGTTGTGTGGTATGTGGATGTCTTGTATTTTATGTATGAGGTCTAAGTTATTGTGTATGGATGTGTGATTGTGAAAGTTTATGTTGTCTCTGATAAGTTTGTCTATGTATTTGGCTAATTTATGTGATGGTGCATGTGTGTGATTGATTAGTAGACGGATGGGTGTGTTTTCCTTATGGATTTTAGGTAATGCATTTAATATGGGGGCTTGGAGTTTTATTTCTTTATAATATTTCTTTTGTTCACTTTTCATGGTTTCGATGCATTTGTTTAAAAGATTTTTAATTTCTGTTTGGAATTTTGGTGTGGGGTCTGATCGGAGTTCGGTTATTTTGTTTTCAGTAATGAAGCTGTTGACTTTCATGTCGATGTCTTGTTGGTGCATAATTACGATGGAGTTACCTTTGTCTGCTTTTAGGAAATTTAGGTTGTTTGTCGCGTTTTTGTATGATTGATTTAAGGGTTGAATGTTCGTTACTTATGGTAGGTTTATTGTTTAGTTATTTATGTTGGGCATTTTATGTTTAATGTCTTGTCTAATGTATTCGTGGTGTGTGGGATCTGTGTATTGCATTGCAGTTTCAGTGTCTAAAAGGATGTTTGACATTTGTTTGGGGTTGTATTTTTTGGGGTGTAGGTTATGTTTTAGGCCTTTGTTTAATAGTGTTAGTTCATTTGTACTGAAGTTGATGTTTGTAGTGTGCATGGATGGAAATGGTGATCGGTGTAGATTGTGATGTTGCTTTGGGTTGCGAGGTTGTGTAGCTTTTGATTCTGTCTGTTTCTAATGAACTGTATTTGTTTATGTGTGTAGTCATTAGTGTATTGAATTATTTCTTCGAGTTCCGTGTAGTGTAGCATTGTTACACAAACTTATCACCTAAATACTACAAAATGTAGAAACATTTCAAATTATACTCAATACATATTCCATAAAACCAATTACAGTGATCCATTTTTATTCGTGGGGGTTATGTTCCCCGAACTTACTGCGATTACAGCTATACTGAACCCTTTAATATAGTATGGAGATAGTGCTTCTTTTAGCTCTCGATAAAATTTTAATGCCCATTCAATTTTAGTAACGGCTCCAACTAAATGTTTCCCTAAACATAGAATTTCATTGACAGATTTTAATACTAATTTCGGCTATACATTTTTTTATGATTTTTCGTCTTAGTGTGATCCGAGATAATCGGATGTCTTAGTGTGACAGGTTCGGTAATTAGTTCTATCAGGTCTTCTTCTGTTGAATCTTTGTTCACACTTTTCAAAAGATTTCTTATATCTTCACTGATGAAATCTTCAAATCCTTCATCGTTAATCCCATGTGCTATTGAGACAATATTAGTAACAACATTGTGAGCATCTGGCATGATGTCGTCCTAGGTAAAACAGTCTTGCTACAGTTTCTTCCTACATGCACGGATCGATGATGGTTTTAGTTCGACCACTGTGTCTTTTATTTTAGGAATGCAATTCACAGTTTCATATTTTTCAGCATTGGAAATAAATCTAGTACTATACAAAATAAATAAGACAATAATACATTATTCTACAACCTGCACAGTTACTATATTGTCTTTTCTTTTCAAATACGATACATATTAGCAGAAAATGCTGTCATTTTCCTAACCACGACCACTGTACATTATAATTCACATACATTTTTTGACATAATTACCTCAAAATCACCTATTTATGCAACCCCACCCAAAAATAACTGAAGGTCAGTCAAAATCTGGGTTGAAAATGGGATTCATCTTGTAATTGCCAGTATAGCCAAGTGTGTAAATATTAAAGCTTTTAATACTTGGTAACATGGTTAAAATTTTTCTTTAAAAATAGCCTGTTGTTTGAAATTACATGTAATGCCGTTTTTATATTGAAAAAAAAAATTTAGTCTGGTATGTTGGTAAAAGTGTAATTATAACAGCTGTATTCTGTTCCAGTTGTTTTATTGCTTACTTGATACTGTGATTGAGGAACTGTTTCCGGAATTGCAGAACACTGAAGAACACGCTAAAGATAAAGTAAGTTCATATGTTTGAAATATACAGTAGAACATAGGAAATTGGAAAAAAAACAAAAACAAGAAAAAGTCTGATGTATTCAACATATGTTACAAACAATATTCATTGAATTTAACAATGTATTAACCAAACATGAAATTCAAATGCTGAAAATATAAATAGAGGGTTTGTTAAGTTTAATTTCATTTAATATACAATTAACAACACAAGACCTTTTAATTTTTTAACAAGGTCTTTTCATAAATGAGTTCAATGCATCTCTGTTTTTAGCAAGATTTGCAAACGTTTAAATAATATTTGCAGCCATGTCCTATTGTCCACTAACTGTAGAGTTGAGATAAGATTGATGTTTGGATGGAAAACACTTGGAAGCAGTAGAAATTTACTGCCATATTTTTAAAGTTTATAGTGATAACGCAGAGTATCAGTAAAGTTAAAAAGAAGTTGAGAATGTTTAAAGATGAGTAGGTTAATCTGTGTTTTAAGCCAAGTTGAGAACCCATTTTGTAAAGTATAGGTAAGTAAAATCTAATTTAGCAATTACAAGAATAAAAAGTAGAAAAAGATTTGGTTTATAGCTTACTGGATATTAAATATTAGGGCCTCTTGGAATGCATATTTCTAGAACAAACTCACAATGATCTAGAACAAATTAAATATAAAGAACGAATTAAGATGGAAGCTTGTGTAAAGTAAATTAACAAAAGTAAAGAAAATTAGATAAAGGTTTATTATTGAAAGTAAACCTTGAAAATGGTTTAAAATACAGTAATCCCTCCGTATCCGCGGCAGTTCGGTTCCGGCGGGTTGCCGAGGATCGCGAAACCGCGGATAACGGGACCTTATTTGAATGGTAAAATGAGGGTTAGGTTTCCAGAATAAATTTACAAAGGCAAATGTATTTTAAGTGTACAGAACTATATTTATTTATCAATTTTTTAGAAGATTATGTATGTATAACTATACAAAATAGGCCTAATATTTACGAATTTTTAATAAACACAAACAAAAAATTACATATGTTACATATGTACAGTTAAGTCTTTGTAAACGTGTACGGTACAACGAATTTAGGCTGGCTTGAAAAACTTCGTTATTGGAGCTTGTTTCTTCTCCTTTTCAAGTTCCTTCTGGACTTCTTCATACGGTAGCATCAGGTTCTGGAGTTTTCTTTTAAAACGAAGAGCCCTTTCCATGAGAGGATCTGTCTGCAACACGTGGTCTGAGAGCTGTGTTGCCATGCGGAGAATTTCACCGACGGATTTAGGAGAAAATCTTGTCATCGTTCTAGGATCATCAGGATCTTCATCATCGTCGATCTGTTTGGCTTCTTCATTTTGGGGTATCATCAATTCCTCAAACTCTTCCACTGTCAATTCTTGATTGTCCCCTTGAATCATATCTTGAACGTCCTGGTGGTCGATTTGAGAGAAACCCTCACCCTCCACGTTGTGAGCGATTTCTAAAATTGAATCCACCACTTGTGCTCCAATTCCATCCATGTTTCCTGCTACATCTCCAACGACTTCAGGCCACAATTTTCTCCAACATGCGTTAATAGTTGATGGCTTCACTTCATTGATGGATTCCTTTATGTTAATCAAACAATCTGCGATGTTGTAGGTTTTCCACATCAATGAAACGGTAGAATCAGGGGCATCATCCATTCCTTTCAAAAGACGCTCAAATGTTCTGCGCACATAATAAGCCTTGAAAGCAGCGATTACTCCTTGATCTAAAGGCTGTAGGATTGATGTGGTGTTGGCGGGAAGAAACATGAGTTTAACGTTTGGATGGTCAATTTGAGGATGCCCAGGGGCATTGTCAACCAACAGTAAGACTTTAAAAGGCAGGTTTTTGGACTCAAGATAAGCTTTCACCTCAGGAATAAAACAGTTGGTGAACCAATCACGAAACAATTCCCCAGTAACCCAAGCTTTTTTGTTAGACCTCCAAAATACAGGCAGGTGATCTTTATCTTTACCTTTCAGGGCCCTTGGGTTTTGAGACTTATAAACAAGCAGGCTTTTAATCATAAACCCACTAGCATTGACACAAAACAATAGGGTTAGTCGATCTTTGGCGGCCTTGAAGCCAGGTGCTGTTTTTTCAGATTTTGATAAAAATGTTCTTGAAGGCATCCTTTTCCAAAAAAGGCCTGTTTATCAGCGTTGAACACCTGTTCAGGACAGTAACCTTCCTCTTCCAAGACATTTTGAAGCTTTGGAGGAAATTCTGCAGCAGCTGTGTGGTCTGCAGAGGCTGCCTCGCCTACGAGTTTCACATTATGAAGGCTAAAACGATGCTTAAATCTTTCAAACCACCCCTTACTGGCTAAAAACTGTACCGGATCTGAAGATTCTCTGCTCTCCATCAATGACTCAGCAAAATGCTTGTGAAGATGCTTGGCCTTTTCTCTGATAATATGCGAGCTTAAAGGAACTTTCTTCCTCGTTTGATCCTCTATCCATATGCTCAACGCCTTTTCAGTTTTTTCAATTCTCACGTCTCGAGAAACAGAAGCAGTTTTTGCACAGAGAAGTCCACCTTCTGTCACACTGTCTCTAATTTTCTTTTCGTTTTTTCGAATTTCCCGAACACTGGACTCATTCAATCCATATTTTTTTGCGACTGGAGCAACTTTGTCAACTTTCAGTGCATCAAGAATTTTTATTTTTTCAACTAAGGACAACACAACACGTTTTCTTTTCTCAATCTTAGACATGTTAATTCACTCAACCGAAGAAAACAGAACAAAACTCACACTCGAATACTCAACGACACATCGAACACACTTTTACTTTTTACACTCGAACACTGTCACAAAGAGCTGAACGCATACACGTCTCTGGCGAGTGATACTAACTGACTGACGTGTTGTGTGGCGGATGGCGGGAATATGCGCGCGCAGACTACAAAAGCAAAGCAGACGAAGGTAGTGAGTGGAATGGGAAAGAAGCTGGCGGGTAGGGGTGGTAGGGAGATGGGTACCACGAATTGCTTTATAACTACGCTCCTAAGAATTACATACTGAAAATTTGTATCAGCTCAATTCGCGGATAACCGAATCCCGCGGATGCCGAACCCGCGGATAAGGAGGGATTACTGTAACATTGTATTTAATTGACTCTAATGAAAAAATTGACATCTATTCAATTAAATTTATCTGTATTTATGAAATTTAAATAAGATTGTTTTATTTTGTTACTTTTTAGGAGAAATCCCTAAAAATGACTTATTTTCTTTAAAGAATATTTTCAAAAATTAAGCACTAAATTGTGAAGTAAAAACACTTGTAAATATGTTGCACTTGTATATTAGTAGCACTTTTATAATTGTTGAGAACGGCCATTTAGTCAGACGGTCAGTTAAACCTTGAGGTCAGTTACAGTCTTGAGTTGACAATAGGACACATCTCCTGAAGCGGCCGTTCTCAACAATTATAAAAGTAAGTGCTACTATAGGCAAGTGTAACATATTTACAAGTGTTTTTAGTTAAAAACTAGTAGCTCACATGAAGATGGAATCAACAAATAATTAATTGTGATTTCTGTAAGAAAACTGTAATGCTGTTTTTCTTCTTAGAAATTAATCAGTGTGGGAATGCATATTTAGTTAAAGCTATTTTCTAATCCACAGGTCGTTTTTCAATTAATATACAATATTTATTAATCTGTTTAGTTTATTTCAGCATTCTTTTACATAACCAAAATGATTGAGAAATTCTTGTTCTATAGGATGTAGATGTCCAATAACAACAAGGGAATGTAAAGGCTTGCCCAAGTTACAGTCGGCCATTTCTTTCAGGGTTTTAACTGTCATATTCTGATCAGAAGCACCTACTCTGGCTACTCCAACGCATATACTCTCTTCTGACACCTCTGAAACATGTCAAGTTATGTAAGAATCATTGGTCATTTAGGTTTAAGCACTCTTTGTCATCATGATCACATTAATTAAAAACGTACTTTAAAATTTTTTTCATCTATACTTAGTCACAACCAAATTTATAAAAAAAAGCAAACAAACAAAATCAATTGTTATTTTACTGCACCAAATGCTTATTTCTATTAGTGGGAAATGATGTTATCTACTAGAAATAGATTGTATAATGAAATAACAATTTGTGTTATGTTCATGGGTTTTAAATCTAATTTTATCTTTTATTACATCTTTTTGAATAAACTTTAGGTTATAATTGTAACATGTGAAAACTCAATCATAGATAACTAAATAATAGTATTACATTATTAAACTAGAGTTCAATGTAAAAATGTATTATAAAATCTTTTTCAAAAGCAAAAGAAATAACCTTCTAGGCTAGGTGATTATATTTACCTAAATGTGTGCATCCGTTTGCTCGTTGTTTGGCTATTATTGCCAGTAATTGACCTGCAGCTTCACTGACGGTCATGAAGCGAGGCGGTTTATATTCTTTTTTCTTCTTGGTCAGACTTTCTATAGTTGGTTCCTTTACTTGAATATCTGTAAACATTATACAAGTTTAGATTCTTTTAAAAATCTTTCTTAAATTCAAAAAGCAAAGCAGTTTAAACTGTTACAATATGTCAGACTTAGGTTTGTCCAAACCACTATAAATTGTAATTAAATGAAAAAATGTCAAGAATGAATATTTTCAAGAAATTTGTATTCATCAGAGCTGTATAAATAAACTTTATTAAAATGTACATACAGCTATTAAACTATTAAATTTAAGCATAAATTATATGTTTCCTATGGAAGTGTTGAATGTCCTGTAGGAAATAAAATAATATTCTAAAGCACATAAATTATTTATTTACCATAAATCTATGCTAATTCACAAAGATTTTATTTTAATTTTTAACCTAATTTCACCAATGAATATAAATATGTGTTTGGTGTTGAAGCCTCACTGCCAATTCAATAACACGAGCATTTGCTTTTAAAACAATGGATCTACTTAAAAAAGAGGAAATAATAATACATGATTAAATTAGGAAGTTTCAATGTTTTCTTGTAAAATATAAACATCCAGTATACGTTAGCTGCTATTGTAATGGAGTTGAAATGGATTTGTATTCATATTTATTTAGTGACCTAAAAGTAGAAACAGTTCTTTCAAGTCTTTTTGTTACTTCACACTCTCCTTACATACATACACACACACACACACACACATATATATATATATATATATATATATATATATGTTAATTGTAAACCATTATTCTACCATTAAGTGCAATCAAATTTTACCTTGTGATGAGGCACCT